>JANAVB010024597.1:5964992-6009992 GCA_029216955.1 Iris pallida | reverse complement strand
GCGACGGTGGCCGTGGTTAAGGTGGCGGCGATGGTCTGGCCGTGAAGGATGGGGAGTCGGGGGCGACTTTGGTGTCGCTGAAGGTGGTGCAAGGCTCATGGTGAGGAGGCTTGACCAGGAAAGCAATTTAGGGTATAGAGTTTTGGATTCGTGCCGACAAGTCCTGTGGGACACGGGTACATGAAGGATGGGGTTGTGTCCTGCAAGACACAAGAATTTGTCCGGTGTGTCAGATACAAAAGAAAGAATGTAGATGTAACAAAAATAGTAGAAGGAATAAGATGACATGGACACGGCGCATGACACGGTGGGATGATTGTGGATGTTGGCTAGATAGGATTGTGGAGAAATTGTTTTAGTTTGTGGAGAACCAAACAAGGACTCCCCCTCTATATAGGTGTAGAGAAATTCCTAATTAGGTAAGGATTAGGATCCAATGACTCAATCCTTCTATAATTTAAATCAAATAACTAATTAATGCTAGATTGACAAAATTCAAATTAATAATGGATCACAATACGGTTTTAAAATAATACTAATATATATATAAAATAATTTATGAAATATCTTTCCATAAATAGAAAAATAATATAATAATAGATTTTATTTGTCAAATATTATACTCAATAATTTTTATAAATTTAAAGCTAACAAGATAGATCAAGTCTCTCCATAAATCAGTTCAAATAAATATTTGAAAACATAATTATTTCATAACAATAATAAAATCAAATAATATCAAATATTTTTTATAATAGATGATTTTATATAATACAAAATCCCATTTAAAATAGTATAGCAATATATTTATTGGTCAAGAATAACAATTAAAACTAAATCAACTATAATTCTACTACTTGCTTACCATAATAATTCAAACTATTATTTAATCATCAAAATAATTCAACATATTTTTATAAATCCAAATCTACTTTTAGAAAATATAATTAGTAAACCCTTTTTGTAAATCGAAAAGTATTCAAGATTTCTTTCGTAGAAATTCAAATATAAATTTATTCCCTAAAGAAAAATATTTAAAATAATTAAATTAAATAAATTTTTTGAAATTTTGAGAACCAGGATTACAAATCCACCCACCGTAGAAATAAATTCATTCTCGAATTTAAAATATCCAGCATATACATGAAAAGTATCAGTAAATTATCAAAAGCAAGAAAATATAAATCATTAAATAAAATAGCAAAAAATTTGAAATTTAGAAAGATTGATCTAATCCTTGGTCATGGAATGATGGATAGGGTAGGAACAAAGTAAACGAGAATCTTGGATTACGGTCTTGAATTCTAGATGATTCACAAAATTTTGGATTGGGCAAGCAATATAAGAAAAACAATGAATTTAGATATAAAAGACTACGATCAAGGAGTAGAGTTAGAGGCGTCTGACCTACATATCCTCACATCAGAATATTAACATATTCTCTCGGTCAATATCTAAAACCTCATCATTCACATAAATTGTTATCCTTAAAATCCTCAATTCTAGTCAAGTAATAATCCGACACTCAAGATTTTTTTTTTCCATATCCAATTATAATCTTCAAATCCAACCTTAACAAAATTTAAATCCTTCGAAATATGTTAAATTCAAATCCTTTCTTTTATAATCTCCTCAATATTTTGATCCAAAAATTATCCAAATTAATGAAATCAAAAACATTTTATTAGCCACAACATAATTCTTTCCAAAAATTTGAACACCAAATATTCAATAATGAATAACCTTGAAGATCTAATTTATCAATTGACAAATCTATCCATCTTTGATCATACCATCACATAAAAATAGAATATTAAATTCTCATATAAATTTTCTCATATATGAAAATTCTTTCCAAATCCATGAAACTTCATATTTCAAAGTTGTTCATATCTTAACCACATACCCAATATAGCAATCAACTACCCAAGTAATCAAATAGAATAAGGGTTTCCTATTATATACCTAGTCCTAATCACTCTCCTAAAATCAAAACAATCGTAATGTGAATGAGCATCTCCTAATTGCAGGCTCGCAGCAGTACAACTAATATAGGTACTACCACCAGTTCGTACATTTTTTGCGAAAATGGACCTGCATTGGCTACCATAAAAATTTGTCACGACCCACTCCCGCTTTTCGGAATATAAGTACGTGGCCAAGTCCAGCCTACGTCGCAACATCGACGATAATACGTCATCTGGAGCTCAATATAAATCTCACATAAAAGCAAAATTATATCTATCTTGCTCATTCACAATAATTATTCAAATTATAATCCAGTAATACAACCAAATTATATTCGGAAACAACCCGCTAAATGTAAACCCCCAAAAAAATTTGAAAGTTTTTTTATTTATTTTACAATTGCTTAAATAATTATTTTGGAATTATTCTTTTTATTTATTTATATAGTCTTAGTCATGCTTAAATTTTATATACACCAACTAGACAATATGGCACGTCTAGTGCAGACAGGTGCCTTGACTAACATATTAGTTGTCAGTGTCACTAGATTTATTTGTTTTAATATTTTATTGATTAAAATTTATAAAATCATATTTTGGTTATCTTTCTGTTTTAAATATTTATCTATTTATTATCTTTAAAGAAGTAAAAAGGGTTTTTGATTTTATATATGCAATAGTAGCAGTAGTGGGAGTGTACACACCCCAATCTAGGATACATACAAATTTATGGAATTATTATTATTATTATTACTATTACTATTACTATTACTATTACTATTATTATTATTATTATTATTATTATTATTATTATTATTATTATTATTATTATTATTATTATTATTATTATTATTATTATTCCTTGTCATTTGTTAAGTGATTGGCAGATGATTTTTTTTGGATATACAGTACATATATGTGTAAATTATCCCCACAACTAGGAAAGTGCCACCAAGCATTTTAATATTTTTTTTAGATTTTAAATTATTTTTACAGATTTTTTTTTTTGTAAATAGCTTGGTATTAATTAGGTTTTGTTATAATTGTGTAAATAGATAATTTATACCTATAGCTATTATGGGCCCTATATTAACAATAAATAAATATATACATATTTTAGATTTTTGATTGTTAATAATGTTTTGTATTTTGGGGACTTATTATAAATACTTTAGTAAAACCAAAATATTAGGTTATATTTATAATTAAAGTTTTAATAGAATAAATTATTTGTAAATGATAAATATTGTCATGGTACATGTAGATTTGCTAGTAACTATTAGAGTGTTTAGAGAATTTTAGAATTTTTTTTATATTTTATTAAGTATTTGTATATATTATTATAGGATATTTTAATGTTTATATATACATATAGACTTCTCTAGAAGAAAAAAAAAGATAAACAGTAAATTTTTTGCAAGAATTATTTCCCAAAAACACCCGCACCCGACCTCTGATCCAAGCGGGATCGAACATAAAGTTTCTTCTTCGATTTAAATTCTAGAAAATCCTATCATATCAAATCTAGAAGATGTTTGGTTGTAGGTGTGGTTCACTGCTTATCCGTTAGGTATAGGTACTTTTGGTTTGGGTACTTATATCTGATCGTGGCTTGGAACAGCAACTTGTCGAAGACTAGTTTGCCACACATTGTTCTTGTTTGGTTGTCGGTGTGGTTCGCTACTTCGATGAGAAGGTACTGAACCTTGTTATGGTCCGGATACCATATTGGATTCATAGCATGGAAAGATACTTCATCGTATATTAGGAGACAATCTTCTATCCTTGTTTGGTTGGGGGGATGGTACGCTAATTCAATGTGGAGTATTGGACAATGTAGGTGTGCTTTATGAGTTTTCATAGGTATTCCAGCCAAGGTCGTGATCTTCTATATTCCTTTGAAGATGATTGCTTTTGGATCTTCAATGCTACTTTTGCCAAATCATTTCTTTGTTTATGTATTACTTTTCCTTTAAATTAGTTGGTAGTTGATTTGTCTCCGTCCAACGAACTTGTAAATGACAAACTCATAGTTAATTTATGAGATCATTATTCTTTATTTTGTGTATGAGGTTAGTGTGTCATGGTTATACTATATTTTACAGCTTACGTATATTTATTATACGGCTGCATGTCTACGTTCCTAGTCCTACGTATTTTGGGACTAAGGTGTTACATATTTTTGTGGTGGCCCATGCAGGTCGAGTTAGCCATTTCGGTTACGTTACTGTATCGAACAGGCCTGTATATAGGATTAGAGTCTAGGATCTCATCTACATACTTGACCTCTGTCACGACCCGCACCCAGTGTAGGGGCACGAGTACGTAACAGCGCCCAGCCTACGCCGCAGTGTCAGCGGTAGAACATTGTTCTAGATCACTATCTAACCAACAACTCACGCAATTATATAGTTTACTTGTCAAAATCTCAACTCCGAACGGAGGACAAGTATAGATATAATAGAATCTCAATCACAGTCTAAGCACGATATGATATCACAGAAATTTAACTAAGACTAAATAACAACAACCAACTACTAAAATAATGTAATCTTCAACAATCTCAAAACAAACATATCAACTTATTTACAATTCAAGTTCTAAAATATGAAACTGAACCTAGTCAACTAGCTCGCTTCTTGATCACTCCTGAGTGTCGGGGCCAAAGGTAGCTAAGCCGTCTCCTAGTCCATAATAAGTAGGAAGTGTCCTCAGGGCAATTATCTGTAGAATTTTTAATAGGTCCAGTCAGGACAGGAATGAGTACAACTCATCAAGAAATCCCAAGTAAATGACAGAGAACTATAAGACAGTTATAGACAGTTATATTGATGAACATGGCAGTTTATACGAGCAATGATGTAGAGAACAGTTAAGGTACAAGGAAAGTAAAGTAACTAAACAAGAAGAGAAACATGGCAATGAAGACTATAAATATAATCTAGCTGAACTAGAGTAACATGATATAAGTCCAGACAGTATAATAAGAGTCATGTGTGAGTCCAGACAATGTAATCTAATACCAAGTGATTCCAGCACAAGATGAGTCCGGTATAAGGTGAGTCCAGTCAGTGATCAAAGATTCCAGGGTGAGTCCAGACTATACTCTAATAGTGTATTTTAAAATATCGGGATCGACATGTGAACGGCTGTAGGTAATACGGCACACCGCACACTCGTCCAAGTGTGGGATGGCTATCATTCCAGTATAATTTCGAAGGAGTGGTTCCAGTATTTAGGAATGTTTATATGTCTACTCCAATATTTCCCCGCCCAAGAAGTACTAGTGAATCCATAACCCGACACGAAATAAATACAAGTCCAGCCAGAACACGAATGATACTAGTAAGTAATTCCAGGGTAATTCTAGTAGGTGATTCCAAAAATAGAGGCCAGACATGAATAAATGGGTGTCACATGAAATGGATCCAGTAATATGAAATTATGTTTGAAACAGAGAATCAAATAGAAATAACTACAACTGAAGTACAGTAATCGACAAGTAAATGAGAGAACTATCAGAGAATGTACTCGCATGATACTCTGAAAAGAGTTGTGTAATATCAGATGTCTGCACCGGGGTCACAATGTCCTAAATAGAGCAGTGCCGGTTATAATGTGTTTAAAATAAGGTAAATGAAGTTTATGATGCAATCTACATAATTTCTAGGTCAATCTAGGTCAAAGTCAACTCTAAGTCAACCTGGTCAACTACACTAGTCAACTAGGTCGATCCTAGTCCAGTCAAGACTCACTAGGCCTAACCAAGCCTAGGCTAGCATACAAACACAATCACAAGGCAACGTGAACAATAACAATGCATAATAACTTAGATACTATATAAATACATACCTTTCCTCCATACATTGCATAATACATGCATAACATTATATAATATATAGTGTATAGAGAGAGTGAGGGAATAGAGAGTGTATGTGTCAAGTGTGGCAATATACAAGATGTGTGTGTGTGTGTAGGTTAATGGTGACTATGACATGCATTCAACTCATTACCAACATATTTACATATACTACAACTATATTGATATATGCATATAATATTCATACCTATATTCTTCCTAACTTACTTGCCTCTTTATACATTACATATTTATACTTGCATACACATGCATACATATCACCTTCACATTATACATTAAGCCAAGGTCCATATATCCACCTCTACACTACTTACATATATATAGAGAGAGGAAAGGGAGCTCAAAAGTGTGTGTCGTGGGTGTGTACAAGCATGTCAAGTTAGTGTAATATGGGATGTGTGCATGGTGTTGAGTGTGTCAAGTGACATGAAACAGTTTCAGATTTGGGAGCTAGTGTCACAATAGGAAATAGTGAACGTAGATTGAGGGGTGAGTGAGTGAGTGAGTGAGGGTGCATATGAGATACAATGTGACAGTTAACAGTGTAGAGTAATAGAAAATTAGGAAATGTGTATGGTATGTGATAGGTTTAGATACTACATGAGTGTGTAGTGTTCTCAGAATTTTAGTGTGTTAACAATGAATAGGGGGATCAAGTAATGTGTGTGTATATGGGGCTGTTCTCAGTTTTGTGTGAGTGTCAAAATGTCTGTTTGGTTTAGACATAGGTGTGTGTGAGCCTTTACATGACAGCGATGTGTAATAACAGAGCTACATGTGTAATGTAGGGCAGGGAATCAGTAAATAGTTGGGTTAGATAGGGAAAGACAACAGGGTATGTTCCCAGGAACCAAACTCAATGACAATTAGTAAAAAAAAGGAAATGAATTAGTGTAATGTGTCCATGAGTATAGAAATCAGTGAACAACCTAGGAGTTATCAATTCCCAGGAATATGGCAAATGGCAGTTCATACATTCAATCCCAAACGCATTTTAAAACCCAATATCCCTACACAAAACATAAACCCCCCCATTGCAGTAAAATAATACAAGTGTAAGTGAATTGGTATGGTGATTACATCATTAAACAAACAATTAAAATAAGAATTTAACTCTGAATTTATAAATCAGTAAACAGTATCAGTGGAAATGGGAATTTGAATTTCGAAACTTAAAAATATGTTAATACTACAAATTATTGGTTGGTAAGGGTTAGTGCACATTTGTAGGTGTCACCCAGGTTGTCTTGTGTCCACAAAAGTGGACACGATGTGTCCTAATCACGAAAACACGTGCACAGCAGAAAGGACACACTGACAGCCTCGTGCAGAGGTGCAGCGTAACCTAGGACACGACACATGATACCAGAGGGCTCGTGCTCGTGTCCTAGGGTACGCCAGGGATAGGTCTAGGGTTTCATCACCTTGTACCGTGTCGGGGTCGTGTCATATCAGAGTTTTAAAGCCGTGTTATTTACCAATTTGCTCACGTGTACAGCCCTAGCGCGCGGCCAGTACGACTAGTGCGAGGAGGGGAACTCCTCGCACAATGTACCACTCAAGCCCATATTTTGGGAGGTTGATGTCAGTCGTTGCCCCATCATCCTCGCCAAAAATGGCGTGTCCACGTGTCCTGTGTAGGGAGAAATAGACCCCGAGATGTAGGACACAATGCACAGTGCAGCCACAGCGTGTTCGTGTCCTCGTATGGACACGACACGACACCAAATTCAGTGAGCAATGACATGAAACATTAAGCAAACCCTAGATCTAGAATTTTATTCAAAAAACATCACAAAACTATGGTTGTGGCATTTCATCAAACGCCTAGCCTATGGGTTTGATACGCGTCCGGTACGGACACGAAACCTAATAAAATTTGCACCAAACTTCTACTGTAGCTAGGGGACACCTAGAGATAAGATACCATGCACTAAAAATAGGAATTAAATAGAATTTGAGGGTTTTACCTATGGATTACAAGGATCAAGGAAAAGTCCAAAATCAAACGCTTCTCGTTGCTAGCCAACTCCTTCCAATTGCTCTAAAACTGAGATTGCTCCTCAAAATTAGCAAGTAGAGGTTGGTTAGAATCATATGCAAAAGATTTGGGTCAAAAAGGATTAAAAATGAATTTTCTAGGAATTTAGGAAAGTGGAGAAATTACCTTTCCTTCAAAAGCTTGGATGAACACAAAAGAGGCAAGAACAAGGAGAGGGGGCTTTAAATAGGAGTGGGAATCCAATTATGGCTGGTCACTTAGGGTTTAGTTAGGGTTAGGGCTTCATGCTATGGGCCATGGGCTTAAGTCATAAGTCATGAAGTCATAAAATCACAAGTCATGAGTTAAAATCATAAGTCATGAAATGACTTCACTTAATCTTAATCCTACTATTTAAAACTAGTTTCTAATGACTAAAATAGGTTAACTTAAGTTAGACTAGGGTCACCATAGCTAGGGTTAGCTTCTAGGCTAGACTACAAGTCTCAATGAGTCAAAGTCCAAACTAGGAATCACTAATTCAATAAATTAAAATAAATTCAAATTTTACTAAATGACCAAAATACCTTCAAGCTAAAATGATAAATAAATCATCCTAATGACATGATTAGGCTCTAGGTCAGACAGTCTCTAGGGTTTCACTAATAAAACATCAAAATCACAAGTCATTGAATAAATGGTTTTTAAATAGTTTAAAAATGATTAAAAAATTACCAAAAATCATAATGTGAAATAATATCAATAAATAATAATTACAAATTTTCAAAATTACCCTCATTTGGAAAAATGGATGTTACAAGTCTACCCCCCTTAGAAAAATTTTATCCTCGAAATTAAGATCATCGCACCCCTTCTAGGTCAAACCCCCAAAGATCAAGGTCAAGAGATAATCATGCAAACATAATCTTACTGGTCGTGATTCAACAGTCTCGAACATGGTAGCTACACTATCTAGCAAATCACAAGCAATATCCTGGCAGGTACTAATGGAATCACACAGGAAAGTGGGGAGGAAGAATGAGAAGGACAAACCTGCTAACCCATCACCTGTAGCGTCTGTCTCCTCGACCGCCATCGCAAAAGCTCCACCCCTCTGGTGCTGAGCTACAGGGGGCCTAGCTCCCTCAAAAGGACGTACAGCGGGATAATCTATCATCTTGTGAGCACCAGACCCACAGAATAGAAAACCTTCAGCCTCCTCCTACAAGACTCCCAAACATGCCATGCCTTCCTGCTGTAGGCACAAGTCGGCACCCTGCGGTCCTGTCCTCTAGGATGATGTTGTGCCTGCCGCACTCTCACTGGTGCCTGTGCCTGCTGAATCTGCACGTGAGGCCTCTTGGCCTGGCCTCCGCTGTTGCTGGCTTCGTGAAAGTCCTGACCTCTCTTCAGCTTCAATCCTAGGTCGTCCTCCGCTGCCATAGCTCCAGAAAAGATCTCCGCGTAGGTAGCGTTCCGGTCACTCTTAGTCAGTGACCGAACCTCCCTGTTCAACCCTCGATGGAACTTCCTCGCCTTCGTCTTCTCCGTCAGATCATCAATAAATCGGGCTAACCGGCATAACTCTCCGACGTACTCAGCAACTGTCTGGTTTAAATGAACCAGACTCTCAAACTTGCCTCAATGTCTCCTAGGGTTACATCTGGGAAGAACTGTTTCTTAAATAGCTTATTGAACTGAGTCTAAGTCTGACCCTCTACCCCCACTCTGGGATCTGTCTGGTACCAGGTACAGGCTAAGTCTTGTATCTGACTGCCCGCCGCCTCGATATAAAGTCGGGCTGGTATCTCCGCCAGTAAGAAAATCTCCTCGATATGCTCAATCAAATCATCCGTATAGTGAATGCCCTCAGTGCCCAAGAAATCTCTAGGATACATCTTCTGAAAGTCCTGGATATCCTTCTCCTTCCGATAAGGCTGCTGCTGTGGGCCCTGAGTAGCCACCATCTCCACAGTTGTATGGACCAGCTGGTGGGCCTCGTCGATCCCCTGACGGAAGTCGGCAGTCTAATGCTGCTGCTGCTGCTGGTGAGACGCCAGAATCCTCTCTACAAAGGAAAACAGGTAGACAGCATCAACCAATCTCATCTACATACTTGACCTCCTTCCTCGATTCTATTTTTTTGAATTCTTGTTTGACTCCTTGATTGCATCGTGCTTGATCCCTTTTATCATAATTTTTATCTTTCCTTCTTGCTTGATAGAGGTTAGGAAGGTGACTCATATTAGGTAAGACATGTTTCATTGTCCATCACACTATTAGTTCAACTCTTATAAGTTGGGTAGTGCCTCACAATCTAGCATTCCATCGTCCATATGACCCATTAAGGAAATATAGTTGAATAACACTGGTATATTACATAGGGTATGGAGTTTTAGATGTCCATACCCCTCTGGTCGACCAAGGCCTTAGACAAGAGATAGTAGGACGACTGTATAGGTACGAACATTGGACAAGACTTAGATTCTTAAGGAACTTGACTTATTTATATTTTCTTTCATCATTATCTCGCGTACTTATATTTTGGACTAACTTGACTAATGCTTCTACTATAGCCTAGTTTTACAAGCTTATTCTTTTATCGAGCTTGTTCAGGACGTACATTATTAGGGGCACCCACTAACATATTGTCTAATCAGAACTGGTGCATGATGGTCTGATCAACCTAGGGCACTTGGTTCGCCCTCCATATGATTATCCTATGTGGATTGAGATATAGTTAACTTACCTTGTAGGATCTCATCCGCAACTGACAAACTCCCTTTTTGAACTATCAAATCACCTTTAAACTCCGTAATTGTATTCACTCACATCTCCCTTGAACTCTTTTTGTTTTTCAAATTCAAAAAAAATGTTCATGCTAGAGGATAGATAGACGCAGAGTATTCTACTTAGCTTGTCATGCCGCATGTGGCCAAGATAGTTGTATATACATAAGCACGACTAGCCATCGGCCAAGTCATGTGACTACAATTACGCCTTGAGTTACACTTCCTTTCTTCGACCCTAGATCTATTACCATGTCCTTCTAATTATTTTTGAAACTCGATAATGATTCGAATCGTTTCCTTAATCGTGCACCTAACTTAGACGACTATCATACAATCTTCTCTCTAAGAAATTATGTACCCTCGATCTTTAATCATTTTATCGTGACCATCATTTATTTTCCAAAACCTTACCCGACTAAGCATTACAGTTTAGATAGGACATTAATAAACAAAGGTAAGGACAAGCATTTTCCATGGCGGTGATAAACCCCCATCGCAAGATTAGGGACCCAGCAGGTACTATTCTAGTTATCCCATTTTTACTATTTAAGACATGGTTTAGCATTAGAACAACACACTCACTAGCTTAGTCAATATACATAGCATAATACTTCGTCTTACTATGATTTACGAGTTATCAACAACAATGCATGAGCACTACCTTCGACACCATTAGAACCCTTATGACCACAGTCTAGCAGGCCTATCATGAATAAAAATTTATGACTTAGTCGTTAGAGATTTTGCATGACGTACCTTAGAATTTGTGACCCCCATTAATAATTCTCTTGTGCTATAGATGGGTGAATCATTTAATTTTCTCAGTACATGTGTCATCGTAGCATTCCTTGCCAACTTGGAAGCGCAAAGATTACATACGAAATCGTTTCTCCATTGTTCAAAAATCAAGGAACGATCTTCGAACTTGACACATTTTCTCCGATTGGGCTAATAAATCAGCGGTTTATAACGTCAATTATTATCCATATTATTTTGATGCCTCTACCGTGACTTTGATATTTGGAGCAAAACACAAACCATTTTCTTCCAACAAATTCCACCCTTTTGAACTAGACGAGCCACTCTACACACATGACATATATGTCCCACACAAACACACCATCCTGTGCTCCATTCCAATTACACTACATGTATGACACATTTTTTTAGAACAATCCATAGATGCTAATTTTTCGTTCCATTTGATTTTAACAATGCAATATCGGCCCATTTTTTTCAAACAAACTGAATATCCATGATCCTTGCAACACTAAGAATACTCTATCTTGTAGAACATGGTGTCAGTTTGGATTCCTCCTATAACTATCTCTCCCATCTTTACGGAAATCGGGTTATGATTTGAGTTACAACCTCTTCCTTTGTATTCAACCTCATTATTATTATTATATTGAGTTTGATTTTAAGTTCGAGGAGGAAATTTTATAAATTGGGTAGGAAGTAAACCCATAAAAAAAATTCAAAAGATTTTTTATTTTACATTTGCTTAAATAATAATTTTGGGATTATTCCTTTTATTTATTTATATAGTCTTAGTCATGCTTAAATTTCGTTATATACACTGACTAGACAATATAGCACGTCTAGTGCAGACAAGTGCCTTGACGAGCATATTAGTTGTAGGTGTCACTAGATTTATTTGTTTTAATATTTTGTTGATTAAAATTTATAAAATCATATTTTGGTTATCTTTTCGTTTTAAATATTTATCTATTTATTATCTTTAAAGAAAGAAAAAAGGGTTTTTGATTTTATATATGTAACAATAGTAGTAGTGGGAGTGTACACACCCCATTCTAGGATACATACTAATTTGTGAAAATATTATTATTACTATTATTATTAGTATTAGTAGTAGTATTATTGTTATTAGTATTAGTATTATTGTTATTGTTATTGTTATTATTATTATTATTATTATTATTATTATTATTATTATTATTGTTATTATTATTATTATTATTATTATTATTCCTTGTCATTTGTTAAGTTATTGGTAGATGATTATTTTTGTATATATAAGTACATATATGTGTAAATTATCCCCACAACTAGGAAAGTGCCATCAAGCATTTTACCTTTTTTTTTAGATTTTAAATTATTTTTACATATTTTTCTTTTGTAAATAGCTTGGTATTAATTAGGTTTTGTTATAATTGTGTAAATAAATAATTTATACCTATAGTTATTATGGGCCCTATATTGCCAATAAATAAATATATACATATTTTAGATTTTTGGTTGTTAATAATGTTTTGTATTTTGGGGCATTATTATAAATAGTTTAGTAAAACCTAAAATTATGTTATATTTATAAGGCTTAATTGCACTTTGCTACCCTCATTTATTACCATTTTTCAACTTTGTACCCTAAACTATTTTTTGTAACAATTTGGTACCCAGATGTTATTTTGGACTAAAATGCCCCTACCCCTACCCCTAACCCTCCCCCCTGCACGCTCCGGCCGCCCCCCCTACTCACTCCGGCCGCCCCCCCCTGCTAGCTCCGCCCCCCCCCCCTCCCCGCCCCCCACCCCCACCCCTGCTCACTCCGGCCGCCCGCCCGCCCCCGCCTCTCCCCTAGGCCGCGGCAGCACAGGAGGAGGGGGGCTGGGGAGGGAGGGCGGGGCGGGAGGCGGGGCAGGGGGTGGCCGAAGGTAGCAGGGGGGTGGGGGGCGGGGGGGGGGGGGCGGAGCTAGCAGGGGGGGTGGGGCGGCCAGAGCTAGCAGGGGGGGTGGCCGGAGTGGGGAAGGGGGTGGAGGGAAGGAAGAGGGAAGGGCATTTTCGGAATTTTTGAAAAATTAGGTATCAAGTTGAAAAAAAATAATAGTTGAGGTACCAATTTGTTACGAAAAAAGTTTATGGTATCAAGTTGAAAAGGCGGAATAGTTGAGGGTAGCAAAGTGCAATTAAGCCTATTTATAATTAAAGTTTTAATCGAATAAAGTATTTCTAAACGATAAATTTTGTCAAGAAGTTTTGTACATGTAGATTTGCTAGTAACTATTAGAGTGTTTGGAGAATTTTAGAATTTATTTTATATTTTATTAAGTATGTTTATATATTATTATAGGAGATTTTAATGTTTATATATACATATATACTTCTCTAGAAGAAGAAAAAATTCAAACAGTGAATTTCTCGCGAGAATTATTCCCCAAAAACACCTGGATCCGACCTTTGACCCAAGCGGAATCGAACATAAAGTTCTTCTTCGATAAATTATAGAAAATCCTATCATATCAAATTTGGAAGATGCGAATCCCAATTCCCATTAGATTGCACCAATCTAATATTGCTTTAAATCCAAGATTTAATCAAAATTTTACTGCTCGTAGCTACACAAAGCATGTCGACAACTCGAGAGTAAAAACCTATAGAACCCTATTGCGACCAACCCAGCGCAGCCCCTGAGTCTCCCTAACCTCCTGCGACCTCGCTGACGCCAGCACGCCGCTTACCGGCCACCTGCAACCGCCGGCCAATGGCACAACAGCAAATTAAGGAAAAACAGAGAAGGTTATGTTTTGGAAACTCAGCTGAGGTACCCCTGTTTGTCCCAAAAATTCTTCTATTATATATAACCAATTCTCGATCCGTAAAATTCTACGGAGACTTTAGTTAACCACCTGCAAGACCCTTCAAAGGTATTGATTGGTTTTGTTCCAAAATTTTGGTGGAAATTCTTGAACGAAGAAGAAAATTAACAAATTCGAAGTTCAAGAACCATTAAAAAAAACCCTAGATTAGGAAGGCATTCTTCTGCCGGTTCAACAACAGAATTCAAAATCTGTTTGAACATGGTCACAGACAACTTGTACGAGATGGAAAGCGAACTTTTAGTTTTATTTTTTCTTGATTAGATTGTGATTAAATCAAATTCAAACTTTTAGGGAAAAACTAGTTTTCAAACTTCAAAATTTGATAATTTTCACCGATATGGCGTGTGCCCCAACAAATCGGGCGACGTGGTTGCAATCCATGAACATCAAAAGACGCATATGGATATTGTCGACGTGTAGGATTCGACGGAACTCAATTTTGTTGTCTGTGCGTGACAAAATCGAGGTGTATCCGTCGAGATACCCCGTATCAGCCCTTTGCAAATTAGTCCATAACTTCGTGCACATTCGTTATCTCGAGACGAAACTTATGCCGTCAAGATCATGTCATTTTTTTGGTCTTGTGTGCCAAGTTTGGTCCAATTCTGAAAAGGTCGACCGGAACGCTATTTTGGCAGGCCTGCGAACTGATCCAAGGGCCAATTTGTGCATGGTCTATCGGAATCTAATTTTGGACATATAGTTGGATCCGTATCATCAAATCGGACCCGTAAACATACATTTTATTGATTTTAGAGACCGTATGTACTGGCACGCTTTTCGGTGCAAAAGCGGGTCCAACGGCGGACATCATTTGGTCCAAAATTATGATTACCCCTGTGTCTAGAATTAGACTTTTGGGTAGGTATTTTTAGGCATTGTTTAATACTAAAAATGTTCATGATATTTATTTCAGCATCCGAGAATGTTTACGGGAGTTGACTTTTCGCTGTTCTTGATTCTGACGACCTGAGTGACATTGACAAGCTATTTTCTGCACACCATCTCCAGACAAGATACCTTGCCATTTGCTATCTATTTACTTTAGCTCATATTTCATGCATTTACTTATTATTTAAATTTTTGTAATATAAAACTGTCCTTTTAAATCATGTTTAGATGCAAGTAATGTTAGATTATGTCTTTATTATTTCTCTATTTATTTCTATGCATATTAACCTTAGATTTAAGAGACAAACCTTGTTTATATTGCATTCATTAGTGTCACGACCCGCTCCCGAATAATCGGACACGAGTCGGACACGTCCAGCCTTCGTCGTTAGAGACAAACCTTGTTTAATTTGGCTAAGTCTAGTAAGCCCTAACCCACATTTTGCATTTGGTCCATACCATCCATGAAAAATCTAAGTCTAATATGGTATTCATATGCTTAGGTTACATCAGTTTATAGAGCCAAATTATATTTTGAATGAAAATTAACACTTCAATACACATACAGCAGAATGCATACAAGATATGGATATAATCTTTTGGACACATGACTCAAAGGTAGCTACAGCAGTTAAGTAGGACTGCAGGAGTTCAATTATTTAAGAAAGTATTCCTCAAATTCAGGATAAAAGAAAATATGTCCAATCAATTAACCAATCTAACATTAGACAACAAGTTTCATACAGATGCAAGCTCTCAGTCCCTGTAGTATTATTTACGTCAAATATGGGTTGGCTAAAAGCACCCTTCGAAAAAGAAAAAAATAAACATACTCAGCCAAAATACTCAACCAAGCCTATACTCAACCCAGCCTTCATATTGGAATGTTCAGAAGAATATTCAACTTAGCCCTGGCTTTATATCATCAAACTCTTTGTCAAGCACACACAGCTCACTATGCTTAGCTCAGAAAACCCCACACAAACCTAGACCAGCAAGCCTAAACCCAATAAAATTATACACCAATTGATAACAAATCAGAATAGAATTATACAAAATAATTGACGAAATATAAGTTATACACCCAGATCGATTCGAAATAGAAAATCCCGCACTCGCTTATTCCAGATCCAGCCGACTCCTAGTCCATGTAGACACGAACACGCAGGTAGACACGAACTGGCTTGGACACATACAACACCATGGATACGCACATATGACACGAGCAAACCCGCACTCACTACGATCCGATCCTGATTACAAACCTGCCCAATCCCCCATCAAGACAATTACAAATCAAAACATTACTTAAGGAAGGTCAATTGATACCTGAGAATCGTCGGGTCTGTATCCACGTATACGGGCAACCGTGTCGGATACATTCTTTCAAGTCCACTCACGAACAGATCCAAACTGAGTCCCCACTGATACACGACGGTTCAATACAACAGTCCCGTGTCCGATGGTGGTGTCTTCGAGTCCCCAGCTTGACGACAAGTTCTCCCAGGCATTTCGTCGAACATATAGTGTGCGTGAAAAGAAGGCAACAATATGAGATCGATTTGAATTGTATCGACTCCAAAATTGGAGAAAACACACAAATTAACCCAGAACTTCACCAATAAAATCAAGAGACTCAATCAAGAATCATTCTCTGATCTAACGAAGACAAAGTTGTACACAACATCGTTCAAAATCAAAATTGATCCCGCCAATCTCAGATCAATAAATATAGAATAAGGAGACGAAGAGATTGAGACTTACCAAATTGCTTCCTCACGATTGATCCTCACGGCATGACGACTCGATTTGATTGTGATGAAGAACGACACTGCCCTGCTTGTCACCGATCGCTCGAGTGTGGTTCGTCGCCACGGAAACTTGACGGCGCAGGAGGATGCTCATTGTCGTCGCCGCGTGGGTGCTCGACTTGAGGTGGTTCAGTCGTCGGGAAGCGTTCGTCAGTCACCGACCGCCACGCGGGTGACCGCCGTAGAAGAAGATGGACCGATCGGTCCCGATCTGGATCTTGATTCATCACCGGAGATCGGTGTAGTCGTCGTCAAGCTGGTCGGGGAGAAACATCCGCTGCCGGGGACGAGAGATCCTCGTCGAGAGGTGGACGTCGTTGCGATGCGGAGGCCGAGCCCTGGCTTTCGGCACTCGACGAGGTGTGGTCGCCATGGCTAGCGCCGCCGTCGAGGTAGTTCCCTCCTTCAGTCGTCATCGACGCCGCCGTGTCGACTTCACCAGAGGTGAGTTGATGAAGAGAATGGGAAAAAGGAAAAATAAAGGGGTTGAGTTGATGAAGAGAATGGGGTTTTCTCTCTCCAGCTCCAGTTAAAAGAAAAGGAATGGCAATTTTGTGATTAACCCCCCCGCCCTAAACTCATTACTCGTAGGTCCCTCCGCTTAAGTAAAATATACAAAATACCCCCTCCCCTTTTTGTATATTACAGTAACTGTTGAAAAAAGTTAAAAAACTTTATTATAATAATTATTATTTTTTAAAACAAAGATGATGGGACCACTAAATTGGTTGTAACTACTTTTTGAAATTAAAATTGCTCCTAAATTAAATTCCCTCCAAAATAGATCATCAAAATTATTAAATAAAAATATTAACCTTTTTATTTGAAACCTAAATCAACACTTGCTATTATTAGAAATCAAATTTTTATTTCCTCAAAACCGGGAAATGGAGTTACAAATCTTCCCCCCCTAAAATAATTTTATCCTCAAAATTCGAGAAACAAACAAAATAATCTCAAAGCAAAATCTCAAGAAGGTTCAAATACAATTCATTTTTATTGTATTTAAAATTCTCAATATCAAGGTACACTCAACAAACAAACTGGGATAGCGCTCCCGCATCTCGTCCTCGCGCTCCCATGTGGACTCTCCTGGTGAGTGGTGTCTCTACATGACACGGACAAGTAGAATAGTCTGGTTCCGCAAACGTCTCTCCCTCCGATCAAGGTCTCCACTGGCTGCTCCTCGTAGGTCAATCTCGGACCCACCTCTAGCTCCGAAAAGTCCACCACATGGCTCGGGTCCGGAATGTAGCATCGCAGCTGAGACACGTGGGAAACATCGTGCACTCCTTCCAAGCTGGCTGGAAGCGCTAGTCAATATGCCACCTCGCCAATCCGTACAGTCACGTCGAAAGGCCCGATGAACCTCGGACTGAGCTTATCGCCTCTGCCAAATCTGATGACGTCCCTAGTCAGTGAGATCTTCAGGAACACTCTATCTCCAATCGCGAGCTCTAGTAGCCGTCTGCTGCTGTCCGCCCAGTGCTTCTGTCGATCCTGTGCAACTCTGAGATGCTACCTGAGCCTTGAGACCCCGTACCATAATTACACACAAGAAGTTGGAATAACACGATTAATGATCATGAATCAAATAGGCACGAAATAGAATAAAGTTCCAATTACAACTTAGAGGAGCAAAATCATGAAGACACAAACTATTAAGTATGATAAAAAAATCGATAGTTTAACACAAGTGGACTATGACAAGATAGAAAAATCATGGTCAAATAGACATG
Source organism: Iris pallida (assembly GCA_029216955.1). Classification (NCBI taxonomy): domain Eukaryota; kingdom Viridiplantae; phylum Streptophyta; class Magnoliopsida; order Asparagales; family Iridaceae; genus Iris; species Iris pallida. Next base: position 5,991,311 of record JANAVB010024597.1, on the reverse strand, counting down.
ATTTAAAATTAAGGTTTAGACAAGACACAAACGAAGTATGGAATCAAAATCTGGCAATGTATAATTTTGACGAATTTAATGATCCAACGATAAAATACTAGAAGGGTAATTAGCAAGAGTTGATTGAGAAAACATACAAAATACTCAGGAGATACAGTATCAAATCAGGATGAATGTGCAAGGATTTGTGATTCTCGAAAACCAATAATCTTAGGGAATGGGACATAGTTTCTATGGTATCCGGAAACATATAGATATTTGAAATCACTTTACTCAGAATTCCTACCCCGCCATGGTATACCTGGCTGCAGTGAATTTCAGCTCCGTGACTCAAATAACGATGTGTTACCGAATATCCTTTATACTATATCCATTTTCCAACAATCATCAACGAAACAACTCAAAAGGTCACGACATGAAGAATTTTGGACAAGTCTCGACAGTACTCGAAAACCTATGATTGTCTGAAATCACTTCAACTTAAAGTTCCTGCCTCGCCAGTGCGCTACTGGCGGCAGTGAACCCTCAATCTCCATAATCCAGCTAATGGCTGCAGCGCGCAATTGTCATGCCATAGTAGGTCATCGAATAGCCTCTCGACTTTATCCTTAGGAATTTCAAAAGAGTTTCAAGAAATTCAAAACGAGTTTCAATAGTCCAAGTCACAAAAATGGTGAAGTTACCTGACTGTTAGTATTCAAGGATTTATTATTAGGTACTAAGAGACAATAAGGGATCCAATCAATGAGTACAAAAGGGCAACCAAGGAGATTTAAAATTTCAGACAGGGAACAAAGTTTCAAATTATAACAGAATTTCAACTGATATCTGGAACGGTAACGAGATTCCATATATGGAATATTATCCCGAAAGGATAACAGAGTCTCGAAGGATGAACTGAAGCAAGGTATCAGATAGGAGACAAGTTTCAAAATAAGAAATAAATCCCGTACTGGAAACAAGGTTCAACATCCCAATTAACAACGAAACCTCAGACAAAATTTCGAAGGAAAAACAACCTCCCATAGGATACAAGGTCTCAATTAGAGAACCAATATCAACAAGGTCGTGATTAGGAAATAAAATCTCGACTAGAAAATCTTGACGAGGAAACAAGGTTTAGAATAGTGACTAGAAAACAGGTTCTAATAGGAGACAATGTATTGGATTGAAACAAGCAAATCTCAATAGCAACAAAATCGTGAATAGAGAACAAGTCCCGAATAAAGTCAAGAATGGGAAATAGAATCTCAAACAAGCATCAATAGAAGCGAAGGTTCAAACAAGGTTTCAGAATGATATTTCAAGTAGAAATAATTCTAGAATAGTACAAGTTCGATTAGCGAACAGAATATCAATAAACGAGTAGGAATAAGTATCCATGAAATAAGCAAAATCTTGGATAGGAGACAAGATCGAAACAAAATAGTGGACCAACAACTCTCGACTAGAAAATTAAAGTCATGAATGAAGAAACAAGTCTCGAATAGGAAATGAAATCTTCAAAACCCTCAAAGGAATTTGCAACAATGTCTTGAATAGGACGGAGCTTAAACAAATTTTTGAATGAGGAACAGGATTTAGAAATGAAGTCTGAGTAGGAATTAAAATCTCAATTAATGTGAAGTTTGATAAAGGAACAAAATTTGCAAAATAGGAGCCATTACTAGAAAACAAGGTCATGAATGATGAATATGCAAACAACATCTAATAAGGGATTTCAAACAATTATCGAATTGTGGATCTGAAATAAGTTTACCGAAATAGGAAACCATACCTCAAAATAAGTTTCGAATATCCACCAAGGTTCCAAAATAGAAAACAAAAAGTTCCAAGAAATGGTCTAGATGGTAAAAGAATTTTAAGGAAAACTGGATTGCTAATCAAGATACATGATTTTCCCAACCATACAAAAAAAAATCTTCTGTCTTCAGTCTATCTTCAATATTTCTCCGGGACTGGAATCTCTTCAATCTTCTTCAACTGTCCGGACGTAGACTGGTCCATGCGGTAGTGCTCCACGTGATTGCTGAATTTGGAGAGGCGAGTACTTCTTCTGTAGTCCAATGCTCCTCGTGCTTGTTCTTTGGCAGTGCGATCAACGATCTTCAGCAGTCCTTGACTTGGTAGGCAGGCGATCAGCAGTTCAAGCATAGCCTTCGTCTTTTACGGCACTCTTCGTAGTGGTGTCCTGGATGGCAGCAGAAAGCACAATTGGTCATTGTCTGAATCTGATGATGCGGCTAAAGAAGCGATGTCCGAGTATGGCAACGCTTTGCGGGTTTAGGGTAGTTGCTGTCTTCGTCATAAGTCTTCGTGACTCTCATGTGCTTCAGCTTTCTGTCTCGTTCCATTATCTGTGTTATATTCTGGATCTCCTAGCTGGTGGCTTCAATCTCCAGAGGAGTCGGGTACTCAGAGACTTGGATGATCTTTAGTGGCGGCTTCAGATTCTCGATCTGCTCCTCGGTACATGATATGCGTTCGGTGTCTGGGAAGTCCAAGGTCTGAGAGTCTGGAAGTCAGGAGTCCTCTCTAACTCGAGAAATGCATTTACAAGTCTGGATTAGAAAAGGACGGCCTGCTGGTGTCAAGGAACTCTTGAAACATCTCCGTCAACTGTGTACTACCAATGGGGATAGTAGAGTGATAGAAGATAGTGGAAGCTCGGAAACGTCAAGTGCAGGTGAATTGACAGTTCTGGTGTCGCATGCTTTTGAATTATCTGAAAAACAAAAAACTGTTAAAGTAACCTAGTCCTAAAACAACAAGTGTTTATAGAATATCAATATACCTGATATACCTAATATACCATTATTTCCCGATTTTCCTATGCGGTGATCAAGTTTCCCTAGTGTAATCAAGTCCCCCAATAGTACTCTAATACCTAGGTACCATTAGGATAGACCTGCATGGGCCACCACTAAAAATATGACACGACCGGCTCCCGAATAATCGGACACGAGTCGGACACGTCCAGCCTTCGTCGTTAGATACGACGAAGTAAGCTGTACCAGACTAGGGAAATCTAACTGATAAACATGAAAGTATACAATCACAGCATCTAAAATGTATCCCAGAATGATCACCATAATCCACAATTCTATGTATATAAATGTACAAGTCATCAAGAATAAAAAGTACATAAATTCTAAAGACAATATCTAAGAGTAAAGCTAACAGTCTAAACCTGAAGCCTCAAGCTAAGCCTCATCCCGCTCAGCTAAAACCTGGGCTCTGGCCTATATAGTAGAATAATGTCCTGCAAGCATACCTACAACATATCCTATTCAGGAGTGGAGCAAAGTACAGTTCTAGGTAATCAAACATGAACATAATATGAAATGAGTACAAGGGTACAGGAAATGAAATACAGGAATGAACATGAAAGTACAGGAAAGTAGTACATAAAAAAAGTACATAAACTATAGTACATGAATATAAAGTACATGAACATGTAAAGTACAGGAATGAAACTATAATCCTGAAGTACCAGACATGACAAGTGCACAATATCGAAATACATCTAGTCCATGTGACCGGCTGGGGTGAGAACATGTACAGGAGTACATGAATATGGTACGACTTAGGACCCGCATGCACAGTGCGAGGCCTAAGCTAGGCACAGGGATATAGTAACCGGTGTTGGTCACATGGCTAGTATATTTCTCCACCCGATACTAATAAGTACAAGAACAAGGGTACAGGAATACAGGAGTACATGATGTCGTGCCATGATGTGTCACAAGAAAGAGTACAGGAATGTAAATGCACAAAATCGTAGAAAAGTACTTACCTTGCTCCGGGAGGGTACAGGTAATCAGTGGAGCTAGATGTCCTCCTGGTTTATTGAGTATAAGTTGGTTAATATTAGCAAAACTAATATCTATGATTTCGCTAAGTCTAGTAAGCCCTAACCCACAGCTTGCATTTGGTCCATACCATCCATGAAAAATCTAAGTCTAATATGGTATTCATATGCTTAGGTTACATCAGTTTATAGAGCCAAATTATATTTTGAATAAAAATTAACACTTCAATACATATACAGCAGAATGCATACAAGATATGGATATAATCTTTTGGACACTTGACTCAAAGGTAGCTACAGCAGTTAAGTAGGACTGCAGGAGTTCAATCATTTAAGAAAGTATTCCTCAAATTCAGGATAAAAAAATATATATCCAATCAATTAACCAATCTAACATTAGACAACAAGTTTCATACAGATGCAAGCTCTCAGTCCCTGTAGTATTATTTACATCAAATATGGGTTGGCTAAAAGCACCTTTCGAAAAAGAAAAAAAAAACATACTCAGCCAAAATACTCAACCAAGCCTATACTCAACCCAGCCTTCATATTGGAATGTTCAGAAGAATATTCAACTTAGTCTTGGCTTTGTATCATCAAACTCTTTGCCAAGCACACACAGCTCTCTATGCTTAGCTCAGAAAACCCCACACAAACCTAGACCAGCAAGCCTAAACCCAATAAAATTATACACCAATTGATAACAAATCAGAATAGAATTATACAAAATAATTGACGAAATAAAAGTTATACACCCAGATCGATTCAAAATAGAAAATCCCGCACTCGCTTATTCCAGATCCAGCCGACTCCTAGTCCATGTAGACACGGACATGCAGGTAGACACGAACTGGCTTGGACACATACAACACCATGGATACGCACATATGACACGAGCAAACCCGTACTCACTACGACACGATCCTGATTACAAACCTGCCCAATCCCCCATCAAGACAATTACAAATCAAAGTATTACTTAAGGAAGGTCAATTGATACCTGAGAATCGTCGGGTCTGTATCCACGTATACGGGCGACCGTGTCGGATACATTCTTTCAAGTCCACTCACGAACAGATCCAAACTGAGTCCCCACTGATACACGACGGTTCAATACAACAGTCCCGTATCCGGTGGTGGTGTCTTCGAGTCCCCAGCCTGACGACAAGTTCTCCCAGGCGTTTCGTCGAATATATAGTGTGCGTGAAAAGAAGGCAACAATATGAGATCGATTTGAATTGTATCGACTCCAAAATTGGAGAAAAGACACAAATTAACGCAGAACTTCACCAATAAATTCAAGAGACTCAATCAAGAATCATTCTCTGATCTAACGAAGACAAAGTTGTATACAACATCGTTCAAAATCGAAATTGATCCCGCCAATCTCAGATCAATAAATATGGAATAAGGAGACGAAGAGATTGAGACTTACCAAATTGCTTCCTCACAATTGATCCTCACGGCATGACAATTCGATTTGATTGTGATGAAGAACGATACTGCCCTGCTTGTCACCGATGCTCGAGTGTGGTTCATCGCCAAGGAAACTTGACGCCGCTGGAGGATGCTCATTATCGCCGCCGCGTGGGTGCTCGACTTGAGGTGGTTCAGTCATCGGGAAGCGTTCGTCAGTCACCGGCCGCCACGCAGGTGACCGCCGGAGAAGAAGATGGACCGATCGGTCCCAATCTGGATCTTGATTCGTCGTCGGAGATCGGTGTAGTCGTCATCAAGCTTGTCGTGGAGAAACATCTCTGTCGGGGACGAGAGCTCCTCGTCGAGAGGTGAACGTCGTTGCGATGCGAAGGCCGAGCCCTAGCTTCCGGCACTCGACGAGGTGTGGTCGCCATGGCCAGCACCACCGTCGAGGTAGTTTCCTCCTTCAGTCGTCATCGACGACGCCATGTCGACTTCACCAGAGGTGAGTTGATGAAGAGAATGGGAAAAAGGAAAAATAAAGGGGTTGAGTTGATGAAGAGAATGGGGTTTTCTCTCTCCATCTCCAGTCAAAAGAAAAGGAATGACAATTTTGCGATTAACCCCCCCCCCCCCGCCCTAAACTCATTACTCGCAGGTCCCTCCGCTTAAGTAAAATATACAAAATACCCTCTCCCCTTTTTGTATATTACAGTAACTATTGAAAACAATTAAAAAACTTTATTATAATAATTATTATTATTTTTAAAACGAAGATGAGGGGACCACTAAATTGGTTGTAACCACTTTTTTAAATTAAAATTGCTCCTAAATTAAATTCCCTCCAAAATAGATCATCAAAATTATTAAATAAAAATATTAACCTTTTTATTTGAAACCTAAATCAACAATTGCTATTATTAGAAATCAAATTTTTCTTTCCTCAAAACCGGGAAATGGAGTTACAATTAGCCTTGACAAGGTTGTGCCACGAAGTTGCGAGTCGCATATAGAACTCGGACATATGTAGCTGGCTGGCCACCAGTACGTATAAGCCATACAATAGGATTAACCGCTAATAGTATGTTGCATGATTAGTTTGACTTAGTGGTTAATAGAGGTTATACATGTTGTGGATACAACATAGAGAGGCATAGGATGGGAAGGACAATTCCTTAGCGTATGGGCTACTATACACTTTAACTTTTGTAACCCGTGAACTCCGTCGGAGACGCAGATGAAATACCCATTGTTAGTGACGGCCGCTGGCATTCTGTAAAGCGTTATGATGTTACATTATTACTGGGCCCCTGGTGCCCATAGAGGGAACCATGCCAATCCCATTTTAGCCAAAGAGCCCATGCGTTGGAGGGTTGTTTTTAAACTACTTTCACTTAAAATGGTTAGGCTTCCTTATCCGTTAGGTATAGGTACTTTTGGTTTTGGTACTTATATCTGATCGTGGCTTGAAATAGTAACTTGTCGCAGACTAGTTTGCCACACCTTGTCCTTGTTTGGTTGTAGGTGTGGTTTATTGCTTCGATGAGAAGGTACTGAACCTTATTATGGTTCGGATACCATATTGGATTCACGACATAGAAAGATACTTCATCGTGGATTAGGCGGCCATCTCATGTCCTTGTTTAGTTGGGGGAATGGTACGCTAATTCAATGGTGGAGTATTTGACAATGTTATGATCTGATTTGACTTATTATTATTGAGCAGTTTATATTCAGTTTATGGCATGTTATTCCTGTATCGTGTTACGTCCCCTGAGGACCTGGTGATTTTTCCAGGTGTGTGCTTTATGACTTTCTGTAGGTATTCCAGCCAAGGCCGTGATCTTCTATATTCCTTCGAAGATGATTGCTCTTGGATCTTCCATGCTACTCTTGCCAAATCATTTCTTTGTTTGTGTATTACTTTTCCTTTAAATTAGTTGGTAGTGGATTTGTCTCCGTCCAACGAACTTGTAAATGACAAATTTATTGTTAATTTATGAGATTATTATTCTTTATTTTGAGGATAGGTTAGTGTGCCATGGTTATACTATATTTTACAACTTAAGTATATTTATTATACGACTGGCATGTCTCCGTTCCTAGTCCTACGTATTTTGGGATTGGGGCGTTACACTAAACATTAAATTCAAATACTATCATTTGAACTAGAATCTATGGTTGGCTTCCAAGATACCGCTAACTCCACCTGAAGGAACCCAAAGCAAGATAGTAAGTCATCAAGAATAGTCATCAAGAATCTGTCAACTGAAAAAATAGTCAGGATTGGAACAAGTACAAGTTTATCCAACACAATACAAATATAATATAAAGCAATATAACACTAAACCTGGAAAGCAATGATCAATGAAACATGAACAATATGAACAAAAAAGTATGCAAGCTGATAAAATAAATAAGAAAGTAGCAAGTATGAAAGACAGAGACTCATGTAAACAATATTAGTGCATGTGTCATGAGAAGTACAACATTCCTACACATTGACGGCTTGGGCGAACAATGAGGTTATAAACGGCCCACCCCCGTAAACGGAAGAGTTTCCAATAATACAATCGGACTTTGTCCACGTGCCTAGTAATTGTACCCCTCCAATATCTATACCTCACAATCATGTAGAAAAAGTCACGATAACGATCACGATAACTATAAAAAAACATGAATATTAGTCAATCACTCAATCCTCATATGTGTAAACATTCAAGACACGAGAATATCATGTATAAGTTAAATATAACAATATAAAGTAAATGCACATGAAAGCGTCAACAAGTGCTTGCCTCGGTTTGATTTGAAGTTGACTGGCACGATATGATCAGGGCCGGCTCCAGGGAGAGGCAGCCCAGGCCTAGGGCCTCCTCCCCCATGGGGGTCCCCAAAATTTCCTAGTCTATTAGGCATTTGCCATTTAGCATTAGCAATGCTGCAATGCAAACACCAAACAAAAAACTCTCTCTCCTGAATTAATGTGATAGCTGGGCCCACCCTCCCGTTTTAAATTCCAAATGAGCCGGCCCTGCCCAAACTCCCAGACCTATTCATTAGTAGCCGATTAATCCGCCTCCATTCCCTCCCCCTTTCCTTTCGGCTTCCCAAACATTGTTCCCAACGGAAAAAAAATCAAAAAGGAAACAGTCCGATCCTTGGAGTAAGCAATCGCAGGTTAGTAATTTTTCTTCTTTAATTTATAACGTTAATATTTTTCTCCTATAAATTTGTGTATTTGATAGCTAATATTACATCTTTCTTTCTCTAAATAATACTATCTTCTGAAATCTGAATCCTGATAAGTGAAAAATTGATAATTGATTTCTCTTTCTGACTCCCCCTAAATAATTTTTTTGTTTCATTTGGGGGCATAGCTGCCGGATCTGAAATCGGAAGAGTTTTACCGGCGGTGGCAATCAGAGCCGGCCAGATTGAGAGGTTTGTTTTTGTTCTCTATTTTTTTAATCCAAATTGCACTTTGTTTGTTTGAATTGTTCCCGAGTAACCGAGTTCCTCCTTGGCTGATGAGTGATGGCTCCATAGTCCATATATTTTTTGTTTTGTTCTCGGAGAGAGAACAATTTTTTCATATCAGACTTAAATCAATTTTTTTAATGTTCCATGTCCAGAGAGAGAACAATTGTTTTGTTCTCCATCAAATACCATTTTTTTTTAATGTTCCATGTCCATACTTAAATCAGTTTTTTACAATTTTTAGATGTAAAAAGGACTTTTGTTGTAAGACTTAAATCACAGGAGACTCAAGACTGCAAACAATTTTTTACAATTTTTTAAACAAAATTTCTCCATCTGTTGAAATACCATTCATTTTTTTTCATGTTTTGTGTTAATACTAGACTTAAAACATTTTTCTACAAATTTTTTCATGTAAAAAGAACTTATGTCTTAAGACTTAAAGCGTAGGAGCATATTTTTAATACTTTTTAATCCCCTATGTTGAGCGTAAATTTCACAAATAAGTTTTACGACCAAAAATTGGGCGTAATGGGTCCTCGTTGGAAACTTCATTCTTTTTACACAACACTATAGAACTTTTATGCTTCATATACATTTTTTTGTTTTTAGAAAGACCATGATTTTGGTGTTTAATTAAAGTCATTATAATATTCGCTAATTTTCCCCCCTTTTTTTTAGGTTTGCATGTGATTAGAAAATCATGACGGGTAAAAGAAAATTTGAATCAGGAAGTTCGAAGAGGAAGAAAAAGGAAAGACAAGAAAAACTCACACAATCTCTCGCAGGATCTATGAATAGGTATGTAAAATCCACAAATATATTTCCAAATTTAACTGAGAATGGTATTGTTGTTGAAAACGTTCCTGAGAATGTGGTTGAGAATTATGAAAATTTAAACCCCATGGATACTAATGAAAATTTGACTGAGAACGTAGTTGTGAATGATAAGATTCATTTAAATAACAATCGCGAAGGAGATGGAATAGAAGAAGAGAATAATAATAACGAGATGTGGAATATAGTTGATAATGAACTATTGAATGATGATTTAAATATAAATGAGGAAGAACTAAATGATTTGTTTGATCCGGGAAATTGGGAGAATAATATACCTCAAAGAAAAGTTGACTTGTTAGTAGAGAAGGGCCAATAAGAGTTATGAATGAAGTGTATTCGGCTAATGCCCAAAATAGAAGCTTTAGTAACAAACACAACATTCAGTCTTAGCCAAATGGTGAAAAACTTGATAGATCATGGATAGTATACTCTCTGAAAATAATAAGGAATTTTGCTTTTGTTGTGTCTTATTCAAAAGAGAGAGAGTTGTGCCAAGTCCTTTAACAACAGCAACTATAGGGTATAATGGCTGGAAAAATATTCATTCGAGGCTTAGTGAGCATGAAAAGAGCAGTGATCAATTTAATAGTTTAACAGATTGGATGGAGGCAGAAACAAGGATGAGAAAAAAATCTAACAATTGATTCTTCTAATCAAAAAGCCTTCGAGAAAGAAAGAATGTATTGGAGACAGGTTTTAAAGAGAATTATGTGTGTTGTGAAAACTCTTGCTAGTAATAATTTGGCATTTCGTGGGAGTAATGAGAAACTCGATGATCACAATAGTGGAAATTTTTTTAAGTATAATTAGAATGATTACTGATTTTGATCCGATAATGGAAGAACACCTTAGGCTTATTCGAAAAAAAGAGATTCGTCGTATCCATTATCTTGGTCATAATATTCAGAATGAGTTAATACTTTTGTTGGCGGGCGAGATTAAGAGCAAGATCCTTGATATTGTCAAAGGGGCAAAATATTTTTCTGTAGTTCTTGATTGTACTCCGGATGTTAGTCACGAAGAACAGATGTCTCTTATACTAAGATGTGTTGATGTTTCCACAACTCCTATAATAGTGGAAGAGTTCTTTATTGAATTTCTAAAAGTTGTTGAAACATCTAGGGAAGCGCTTTTCAATGAACTTAAAAAAGTTTTAGAAACTTTAAAACTTGATTTTAATGACATGAGAGGGCAGGGTTATGATAATGGTTCTAACATGAAAGGACAATACAAAGGTGTAAGCAGTAGGGTACTAAAAGAGTATCCTAGGGCATTTTACACTCCATATGGTTGTCATTCTCTTAACCTTGTTCTTTGTGATATGGCCATGAGTTTCGTTCAAGCTAAAACATTTTTTGGGGTGATACAACAAATTTATAAGTTATTCTCGGGTTCAACCAAGCGGTGGGAGGTTCTCAAATCTTATGTCAAGGGTAGCAATGGAAAAGGACTTAGACTAAAATCATGGTCGGATACACGTTGGGAAAGTCGTGTTGCTAGTGTAAAAGCGGTAAGATTTCAAGCTCCTCAAATAAGAGATGCATTAGTTTATCTAGTAGGACATAGTGTTGATGCGACTACAATGAGTGAGGCTAAATCTTTAGCAAATTATGAACTTCGAAAGTTTGATTTTCTTGTTGGCATGGTGATTTGGTTTGAAATTTTGCATAAAGTGAATAAAGTTAGCAAGATTCTCTAAGGAAAAGAAATAAATATTGGGGAGTGTATAAATCTTTTGCTAGGTCTCATTCTTTTTTTTGAAGAGTACAGGAATACTGGATTTGAAATTGCGAAGAATGAAGCTAAAAAGTTTGCTTTGGAAATGGAGATTGAACCCATTTTTCGTGAAACTCGTGTTCGTCACAAGAAGAATTTTTTTGATGAGAATGCTAGAGATGAACCAATAAAAGCGGCTGAAGAATCTTTTCGGATTAACTTTTTTATAACCATAACTGATAATGCTCTTTCTTCGCTTAAGACAAGATTTGAGCAGTTTAAAAAATATGAAGAGATTTTTGGATTTTTATTTAACTTGAGCAAGTTGAAAGCTGCGGAAGATGAGAGTTTGAAATGTTTATGTGCAATACTTGAAAGTTTTTTGAAACATGGAGATGATTCTGATATTGATGCACTTGAATTATTTTCAGAATTGCAGTTGTTGAGAAAATCATTACCAGAGTGGTTAATCAAACCAATTGAAGTGTTGGAGTATATCAAAAATTTGTGTTTGGCTTTTCCTAATGCATGGATAGCATATAGAATAATATTGACAATACCAGTTACAGTAGCTACGGCTGAAAGAAGTTTCTCTAAGCTGAAGTTGATAAAAAACTACCTTCGATCAACTATGTCACAAGATAGATTGAACGGTTTGGCCATGTTGTCTATTGAAAAAAGAATTACAGCTAAACTTGATCACAACGATTTAATTGACAATTTTGCACAGAAAAAAGCGAGAAGTGTATGAACTTTTACTTCTTATATTTAGTTTAGTGTTATTTGGTTTCATTTTTTAATAAATTTGGAGCTAAGTGTTGCTCAATTTATTTAATCTTGATGAAAATTTATGTGTATTCAAGGACTAATTTTATTGTATTTTGTATTTATTGGATTTGCTGAATTTTTAGTAACAATTATATAGAAGGATGAGGGCCTAATTTATAGGAGTTGTCTAGGGCCTCAAAAATGCTAGAGCCGGCCCTGGATATGATCATGTCGGCACAGAAATAGTCTCAGATATCAAAACTACGCAAGATGATCTCAGATGATGGCATGGACCGTGCCCTTGAGTCCAGAATAGTCGAATTAGCTAGGAACGATATAAGGAGGTTCAAGATTTGCAAAGGGATAGGAAATAAGCAATTAGTCATGAACATGATTCGATAATCGAAGGAATTTATATATATATATATATATATATATATATATATATATATATATATATATATATATATATATATATATATATATATATATTTTAAAGCCTTTATTATATTTGAAAACTATATTTTCATCAGCAAAATAGTTTTGGATCAATACTTGAAAGTATAAAAACTCATTTAAGAACATATTTATTTACTTGATCCCAAAATGCCCAAATTAATACTTTTAGTAAAAGTCCCATATCTATAATTGAAAACCATAAATCTAGTGTGGAGTTTGGCCTAAATATTCATAAGAACTCATTTTAGAATCTAAAATATATGAAAAGGCCCAAATCATATATAAGTCCCAAAAGTATATAACCCTTTTATGTTTATTAATAAAAGGTCCATACTAAATACAAGATATTTTTAATACCATGTCCGAAACTATTTTACAATATAGTTTTATGAAATATTTTATTTAGTCAAAAATAACTATTAACAACCAAGGGTACTAGTAACAATGATAATATATAATAAGAAATAATTTCAAGAGTATATATATATATATATATATATATATATATATATATATATATATATATATATATTTCCTTACTTCTTATCCTATCCCTCGTTTCCCAAGAAACAACAGCAGTTATACAGTTCTGCCAATGTATTAAGAGAGAGAGAGAGAGAGGGAGAAGGATGAGGAGGAGAAGGATTTATTCACGAGCATGCTTCTCTTTCTTTGGAAAGAGAGCACTGCTGCTCTTCCATTGGAAAGAGGGAGAGAGGAAGATAAGAGAGAGGAGCGCTGCGAGAAGAGAGCGGGAGAGCGACGAAGGAAAGGATCGAGGGAGCTTGGAAGAGATGGAAAGGGCGGCGTCGTGAATACGAGCTCACCGACACGGTCGAGCGGGACTGAAGGCTCGACGCTTGTAACGCTCGTTGGGGCTCGACGAGGAGGGCACTTCCAAGAAGAGGACTGCTTGCCATGGCCGGCTCTAGCATTTTTGAGGCCCTAGACAACTCCTATAAATTAGGCCCTCATCCATCTATATAATTATTTCTAAAAATTCAGCAAATCCAATAAATACAAAATACAATAAAACTAGTCCTTGAATACACATAAATTTTCATCAAGATTAAATAAATTGAGCAACTCTTAGCTCCAAATTTATTAAAAAATGAAACCAAATAACACTAAACTAAATATAAGAAGTAAAAGTTTGTACTCTTCTCACTTTTTTCTGTGCAAAATTGTCAATTAAATCGTTGTGATCAAGTTTAGCTGCAATTCATTTTTCAATAGACAATATGGCCAAACCGTTCAATCTATCTTGTGACATAGTTGATCGAAGGTAGTTTTTCATCAACTTCAGCTTGGAGAAACTTCTTTCAGCAGTAGCTACTGTAACTGGTATTGTCAATATTATTCTATATGCTATCCAAGCATTAGGAAAAGCCAAATGCAAATTTTTGATATACTCCAACACTTCAATTGGTTTGATTAACCACTCTGGTAATGATTTTCTCAACAACTGCAATTCTGAAAATAATTCAAGTGCATCAATATCAGAATCATCTCCATGTTTCAAAAAACTTTCAAGTGTTGCACATGAACATTTCAAACTCTCATCTTCTGCAGCTTTCAACTTGCTCAAGTTAAATAAAAATCCAAAAATCTTTTCATATTTTTTAAACTGCTCAAATCTTGTCTTAAGCGAAGAAAGAGCATTATCAGTTATGGTTATAAAATAATTAATCCGAAAAGATTCTTCAGCCGCTTGTATTGGTTCATCTCTAGCATTCTCACCAAAAAATTTCTTCTTGTGACGAACACGAGTTTCACGAAAAATGGGTTCAATCTCCATTTCCAAAGCAATCTTTTTAGCTTCATTCTTCGCAATTTCAAATCCAGTATTCCTGTACTCTTTTAAAAAAAAGAATGAGACCTTGCAAAAGATTTATACACTCCCCAATATTTATTTCTTTTCATTGGAGAATCTTGCTAACTTTATTCACTTTATGCAAAATTTTAAACAAAATCACCATGCCAACAAGAAAATCAAACTTTCGAAGTTCATAATTTGCTAAAGATTCAGCCTCACTCGTTGTAGTCGCATCAACACTATGTTCTACTAGATAAACTAATGCATCTCTTATTTGAGGAGCTTGAAATCTTACCACTTTTACACTAGCAACATGACTTCCCTACCGTGTATCCGACCATAATTTCAGTGTAAGTCCTTTTCCATTGCTACCCTTGACATAAGATTTGAGAACCTCCCACCGCTTGGTTGAACCAGAGAACAACTTATAAATTCGTTGTATCACCCCAAAAAATGTTTTAGCTTGAACGGAACTCATCGCCATATCACAAAGAGCAAGGTTAAGAGAATGACAACCACATGGAGTGTAAAATGCCCTAGGATACTCTTTTAGTACCCTACTGCTTACACCTTTGTATTGTCCTTTCATGTTAGAACCATTATCATAATCCTGCCCTCTCATGTCATTAAAATCAAGTTTTAAAGTTTCCAAAACTTTTTTAAGTTCATTGAAAAGCGCTTCCCCAGATGTTTCAACAACTTTTAGAAATTCAATAAAGAACTCTTCCACTATTATAGGAGTTGTGTAAACATCAACACATCTTAGTATAAGAGACATCTGTTCTTCGTGACTAACATCCGGAGTACAATCAAGAACTACAGAAAAATATTTTGCCCCTTTGACAATATCAAGTATCTTGCTCTTAATCTCGCCCGCCAACAAAAGTATAAACTCATTCTGAATATTATGACCAAGATAATGGACACGGCGAATCTCTTTTTTTTGAATACGCCTAAGGTGTTCTTCCATTATCGGATCAAAATCAGCAATCATTCTAATTATACTTAAAAAAATTCCACTATTGTGATCATCAAGTTTCTCATTACTCCCACGAAATGCCAAATTATTACTAGCAAGAGTTTTCACAACACACATAATTCTCTTTAAAACCTGTCTCCAATAAAAAAATTTCTTTCTCGACGGCTTTTTGATTAGAAGAATCAACTGTTAGATTTTTTTCTCATCCTTGTTTCTGCCTCCATCCAATCTGCTAAACTATTAAAGTGATCACTGCTCTTTTCATGCTCACTAAGCCTCGAATGAATATTTTTCCAGTCATTATACCCTATAGTTGCTGTTGTTAAAGGACTTGGCACAACTCTCTCTCTTTTGAATAAGACACAACAAAAGCAAAATACCTTATTATTTTTCAGAGAGTATACTAGCCATGATCTATCAAGTTTCTCACCATTTGGCAAAGACCGAATGTAGTGTTTGTTACTAAAGCTTTTATTTTGGGCATTAGATGGATACACTTCAATCATAACATTTATTGGGCCCTTCTCTACTAACAAATCAACTTTTCTTTGAGGCATATTATTCTTCCAATTTCCCGGATCAAACAAATCATTTAGTTCTTCCTCATTTATATTTAAATCATCATTCAATGGTTCATTATCAACTATATTCCCCATCTCGTTATTATTATTCTCTTCTTCTATTCCATCTCCTTCGCGATTGTTATTTAAATGAATCTTATCATTCACAACTACGTTCTCAGTCAAATTTTCATTAGTATCCATGGGGTTTAAATTTTCATAATTCTCAACCACATTCTCAGGAACGTTTTTATCAACAATACCACTCTCAGTTAAATTTGGAAATATATTTGTGGATTTTACATACCTATTCATAGATCCTGCGAGAGATTGTGTGAGTTTTTCTTGTCTTTCCTTTTTCTTCCTCTTCAAACTTCCTGATTCAAATTTTCTTTTGCCCGTCATGATTTTCTAATCACACGCAAACCTAACAAAAAAGGGGGGAAAATTAGCGAATATTATAATGACTTTAATTAAACACCAAAATCATGGTCTTTCTAAAAACAAAAAATTGTATATGAAGCATAAAAGTTCTATAGTGTTGTGTAAAAAAAATGAAGTTTCCAACTAGGACCCTTTACGCCCAATTTATGGTCGTAAAACTTATTTGTGAAATTTACGCCCAACATAAGGGATTAAAAAGTATTAAAAATATGCTCCTATGTTTTAAGTCTTAAGACATAAGTTCTTTTTACATGAAAAAATTTGTAGAAAAATGTTTTAAGTCTAGTATTAACACAAAACATGAAAAAAAAATGAATGGTATTTCAACAGATGGAGAAATTTTGTTTAAAAAATTGTAAAAAATTGTTTGTTGTCTTGAGTCTCCTGTGATTTAAGTCTTACAACAAAAGTCCTTTTTACATCTAAAAATTATAAAAAATTGATTTAAGTATGGACATGGAACATTAAAAAAAATGGTATTTGATGGAGAACAAAACAATTGTTCTCTCTCTGGACATGGAACATTAAAAAAATTGATTTAAGTCTGATATGAAAAAATTGTTCTCTCTCTGAGAACAAAACAAAAAATATATGGACTATGGAGCCATCACTCATTAGCCAAGGAGGAACTCGGTTACTCGGGAACAATTCAAACAAAATAAGAGCAATTTGGATTAAAAAATAGAGAACAAAAACAAACCTCTCAATCTGGCCGGCTCTGATTGCTACCGCCGGTAAAACTCTTCCGATTTCAGATCCGGCAGCCGTGCCCCCAAATGAAACAAAAAAATTATTTAGAGGGAGTAAGAAAGAGAAATCAATTATCAATTTTTCACTTATCAGGATTCAGATTTCAGAAGATAGTATTATTTAGAGAAAGAAAGATGTAATATTAGCTATCAAATACACAAATTTATAGGAGAAAAATATTAACGTTATAAATTAAAGAAGAAAAATTACTAACCTGCGATTGCTCGCTCCAAGGATCGGACTGTTTCCTTTTCGATTTTTTTTTCCGTTGGGAACAATTTTTGGGAAGCCGGAAGGAAAGGGGGAGCAAATGGAGGCGGATTGATCGGCTACTAATGAATAGGTCTGGGAGTTTGGGCAGGGCCGGCTCATTTGGAATTTCAAACGGGAGGGTAGGCCCAGCTATCACATTAATTCAGGGGAGAGAGTTTTTGTTTGGTGTTTGCATTGCAGCATTGCTAATGCTAAATGGCAAATGCCTAATAGACTAGGAAACTTTGGGGGCCCCCATGGGGGAGGAGGCCCTAGGCCTAGGCCTAGGCCTGGGCGACCTCCCCGTGGAGCCGGCCCTGCTGCTTTCCAGGAGGCTCCTCGGCAAGGAAGCGGCCGTAGATGCAGAAAAAGGTCGATACCGACGGCACGCGGGACCCAAGGATGACCGGAGGCTCATCACACCGCGGAGCGAGATCGAGGCTGACGACTAAGGAGGCAGAGATGGTCACCGGAGAAAGGTTAGGTTAGGGTTCTTCTTTCCATTCCTTTTTTCTGTTATGGTGGTGGTCGTGCGGTGGAAGGACGGTGGTCCTGTTGGTGGTGACGGTGGCCGAGGTTATGGTGGTGGTGATTGTCTGGCCGTGAAAGAAAAGGAGTCGGGGGCGGTGCCAGCAGCGGGGATGGCGGTAATGGTGCTTGGTCAGGGTGGCCGCGAGTAAGGTGTCGCTAAAGGTGGTGCAGGGCTCGTGGCGAGAAGGCTTGGCTAGGACAATAATTTAGGGTTTAGGGTTTTAGATTCGTGCCGACGTGTCCTGCGAGATACGGGCACATAAAGGATGGGGTTGTGTCCTGCGAGACACAAGAAGGTATTCGGTGTGTCGGACACGAAAGGAAGAATGTAGATGTAATAAAAATAGTAGATGGAAAAAGATGACACGGACACGGTGCATGGTGGGATGATTGTGGATGTTGGCGAGATAGGATTGGGAGAAATTGTGTTGAATTGTAGGGAACCAAAGAAGGACTCCCCATTTATATAGGGTAGAGGAATTCCTAATTAGGTAAGGATTAGGATCCAATGAGACAATCCTTCTATAATTTAAATCAAATAACTAATTAATGCTAGATTGACAAAATCTAAATTAATAATGGATCACAATATGGTTTTAAAATGATACTAATATATATCAAATAATTTATGAAATATCTTTCCATAAATAGAAAAATAATATAACAATAGATTTTATTTGTCAAATACTATACTCAATATTTTTTTATAAATTCAAAACTAACAAGATAGATCAAATCTCTCCATAAATCAGTTCAAATAAATATTTGAAAACAAAAATATTTCATAACAGTAATAATATAAAATAATACTTAATATTATCAAATATTTTGAATAATAAATGATTTATATAAATACAAATCTCATTTAAATAGTATAGCAATATATTTATTGGTCAAGAATAACAATTAAAACTAAATCAATTATAATTCTACTACTTGCTTACCATAATAATTCAAACTATTTTTTAATCATCAAAATATCTTTATAAATCCAAATCTAAATTTTATAAAATATAATTAGTAAATCTCTTTTGTAAATCAAAAAATATTCAAGATTTTCTTCGTAGAAAATCAAATACAAATTTATTCTCTAAAGCAAAATATTTAAAATAATTAAATTAAATAAAAAATTTGAAATTTCGAGAACTCGGGTTACAAGACAGCTCCCCGGGTCCCGACGAATTCACGGGTGCCTTCTTGAAGTCTTCTTGGCAGATTGTCGACGCCAACGTCCTTGTTGCGGCCATTGCATTCTTCCAGGGATCGGCCTACCCGAAATCGATATCGAGCACCATCCTGGTGTTGATCCCCAAGTCAGAAAATCCGTCATCCTTCGTCGACTTCCTGCCATTGAGTATGTGTACTTTTATCGATAAGATCATCTCAAAACTCATTGCCATCAGAATGACGGACATTGTCCCAAAGATTTTTTCGATGGAGCAGAGTGGCTTTGGAAGGGGCGTGTGATCACAGATAACATTTTGCTGGCGCAAGATCTTGTCAGTTGTTTCAAATTTACATGTTGGGGAGGCAACATTGCGATAAAGTTGGATATATAGAAAGCCTACGAAAGATTGGACTGGCAATTCTTGATCTGGGTCCTCCATGCGTCGGGTTCTCTAACCTTTGGATTGATATTCTCTGGAGGTCTGTATCCAATTGCTAGTTTTCGTAGGGATCAACGGGCTTAGCAAGGGTTTCTTCAAGTCCCTTCGAGGGGATAGACAGGGGAACCCCCTGTCCCGGCCATCTTCCTCAACGCGGCCGAGGCACTAAGTAGGAATCTCAACAATTTGGTCAATATTCCTAGGTTCAAACAATTCTACACGGCAAGTGGTTGTCCCATTATCACCCACCTGACGTACATCGACGACATTCTTATTTTCTCTGTACGGGATGCGGGTTCGGTTGAGGCGGTAATATGCACTCTCCACATCAGAGGGTATCGGGCCATAAGGTTATTCCTAGAAAATGCATGGTCTACACTCATTATTCTCTTACTCAAGTGTAGAAAGAGGCATACACTCTTACCATGAGCATTGCGGTCAGTGGCCCTTCCTTCAGGTAGCAAGAGTTTCGATGGTCTACGGGAGATGTAAGGTGGCGATGTTTGATTCTCTGGTGGGCAAAATCAGAAACAAACTGGCGGGTTGGCATAACATCCTCTCCCATGGGGGTAGGCTCATGCTCATCAAGCATGTCCTCTGTTCTATTCTCTTGTACACATTGGCAGCATGCTGCCCTCCGATGGAGGTTCAACGGTTGATAGAGAGGCTGTTCTCGAGGGTTTTTTGGGGTCCAAGGAGGGTGGTCCTAAAAGACAATGAGCGAGCTGGAAATCCATGGCGAGAACGACGAAGAAGGGCGGGCTAGGCATCTGCAACATCGATGACATCTTCGATGCTTTCTCTATGAAGTTGTAGTGGCAGGTTGGTTCCCAACAATCCCTGTAGAGCAGATACTTAAAAGCCACGTATTTTAGACATACATCCGTCGAAGGCGATTGCTAATTGCAAAGCACCGCTCACATGGAAAAGAATCCTCTATGGAAGGAGCCTGCTCGAGCGCCACCTTCGACTGTCCGTGGGGGCTAGCTCGGCCAGTATCCTGTTCGAGCGGTGGACAAGGGACTCCCTTCTGTCACGACACGCTCCCGAATAATCGGACACGAATCGAAAATGCCCAGCCTTCGTCGTTAGACACGACAAAGTAAGCTGTACTAAGCTAGGAAAATCTAACCAGATAAATATGAATAAGTACAAATCACAGCATCTATAAAGAATTCTGGAATCAAGGTACATGTCTAAGAGTTATTACATTCATCCAGCTAAAGGAAAATGAAGTCTGATAGTCTAAAGTACAATAGAATATGAACTGCTACGGTAAGATACTAGGCTTCCTCAGCCTCTAAGTCCAGAGCAACTCCAGCTGGCTCTACTACATCTATAGGCTCTCGGCCATAGTAGGTGTCACACAATGCCTCCATCTCACCTGCAACATATCCTAGTCAGGAGCGGAGCAAATTATAGTTCTAGGTAATGAACAAGAACATCATAATATGAAAATGAGTATAGGAGAATATGAAATATAAAATACAAGAAATGAAAGTACATGAAATAAATTATATGAATGTAACCATGAATCTGAAGTACAAGACATAACATGTGCACAATGTTTGAAATACAACTAGCCTATGTGACCGGCTTGGGGTGAGTACAGGAATATGTACAGGAGTACATGAATATCGGTACGGCTTAGGACTCGTGTGCACAATACGAGACCTAAGCTATCTACATGAATATAGTAACCGGGGTTTGGTCACATAGCTAATATATTTTTCCTTCCGATACAAGTACAAGAACATGAGATACAGGGGTACAAGATATCGTGTCATAACGTGTCACAAGAAAAGTACAAGATATGTAAATGCACAAAAACCATATAACAATACTTGCCTTGCTCTGGGAAAGTGCGGGTAATCAATGGAGCTGGATGTCCTCCTGTTTTTAGTAGGTACAAGTTGGTTAATGATCTAAACGAGTTCTAAGTATTTATCTAGACACTTCTTTCCTTATCTACTTATAGAATACACTTGTTGGTTTATTTTAAAAAAAAATAGTCTTAGTTACTATCCAGGAGTTACTTCCTTGTACATAAATTAGTCATAAACTTATTTTTTAATGAATACCTGAATAAGGATTTAGACCTATATTGCAGAGTAAGTTATATAGTCTAGATAGTAAAGCAAATAATTAATCTAACAAAATTCAAGTTGATGCATACTCAGATTTTGTAAGAAAAATATACTAATATTAGGTAGCAATTAAGAATCTACTTGTTTAAAAGTAATACTTCCTAACAATTTGTCCAGTAGGTTCGTTAGAATCAAAAACGACTATTTGGTTCACTACACAACAGTACCCATGTATTGATCCATACCAAGACTCAACGTGGCCTCTCCCCTGCTTAGCCTGTAATGCCAACAATCTTTACTCCAAATAGAACTCAACAACAACCACGCAACTTTATAAACCACAAGTGAAATAGGAGTTTGCCAACAGGAGCAAAGCAGGACTCGGCTCTTAAAATATTCATAGCTCCCAAACTTACTAGAACTATCAACCGTTCAATAGAACATGCTAGTAAAAATTTGAAACTAATCAAAGCAGCAGCTACCTCTCTCTGTGTTCAGCCCATTTGAAACCTCTCTAACTGCAACCGAAACCAACTTCTAATACACACCAGTATTGATAGAATTATTACTCCTAAAATCAACTGCAGAAAAATAACCCAACACTCATACAAAGATTATAGAACTCAAAGCCATAGCAAGTTTGAGACTAACAACAAAAAACCAGGAAAATATAGACATATACAACCCAATCGAACTAAAGAAAAAAATCCCAAAAACATCCCAACTCAGAAAAAATCGCATGTCCATCCCTGGCTTCTTGAAAACGTACACACATTCCAGAAGTGATCTTACGCGCCTGGATACGAACAGATTCGGACACAGCAATCTAGTCGTACCCTCCCGACCGCGGCTATGGCAATCAAAACACTAACTAGCACCACCGACAACCGTCGACACAGTCCACGCCATAACAAAATTGACGCTGGCCAACACTAGCTCTAAGAGGACAACAATAAACCGAAATCAAAAGAGTGATGGCATAATATACCTGGAGAAGAATTCGATCCGAGGTTAAGGCCTACTCCAAGTATCGAACACGTCCCCGTGCTCATCTGTAACAGTTCAAACAAGGCAACCAAACGCAAGAAAGAACCCGTTACTAAACTCTGAAACTATAAGACTCAATCAAAAAGCTCGGATTTAATAACTCACCAATCGATCTCAAATCCAGACTCAACAACTTCCAACAGCAAAATGAATTCACAATCAAACCTTTAAAACAAATTGGTGATCGAAAAAGGAATAACAATCTGAGCGCGCTAAGAAGGAAGGAAAACTTAAGCTGAGAACTCACCAGATCTGAAATAAATCTGGATCGAAGAAGGAAAGCCTCAACAGTTACGTTCAAACTGGATCGAAATAGTTGATCTGAGAAATCAACCGAGAACTCAACAAATCCACTCAAAACTCCATCAATCCGAGTAAGGAAGGAAATCACACGAACTTACCAATCGATCGTGGAATCACTTCAAGGAGAAATTCGCAACGAGCTAGCGTTGCATCGAGACGTCCCCTGCCGTCGGGATCTTCTGTCACTCCCGTTTTTTCGTTATACATATTTTTATTATACGTGTACGGATTTCTGACATTTGTCAGGTGGATCGTAGTTAGACTTGTCTTGCTTAGCCCAGTCTTGGTTTAATCTTGACTTGGTTTATTTTGGTTTGGTTCAACATGTTGGCTTGGTTTGGTTTGAGATAGTTTGGGCATAATATTTAAGTCAACCCATCTTTCTTTCTCTCTCCTCCATTTATTTCTTATAACTTCTCCATCTTCTTCATTTACTCCTCTCCACCTACACCCAAGAGCCCTAGGCAAGTGCAACTTGCTTCATGATGGATCTCAAGTTTTATTGTTCCATTCTCTTCTTTACATGATTATAAGCCTTTTTAGAACTTGGAGTTTTTGATTTTCATGGGTGGATTCTTGTAGATCTAAGTTTGATACATTTTTGGTTTTTGGTGGCTTTGATCTATAAAACATGTTTGTTTTCAAAAACTAGTTGTTCCATGTTGTAGAAAATTTTGTTCTACCCCATTTTAACCTTTGAAAATCCTAATTTGGAGTTATTTTGACCAAGTTATGGTCATTTGAAGTTCATGGGTTCAACCAAGCATTTTTATGCTGGTTGGAGAAGATGAACAGTGTGCGCACGCGCTTTTTAGCATCGCATAATCTAGGTTGCGCACATTCTGGCGCAACCTGAATTCTGGCGCAACCTAAATTCTGGCTAAACCTGGCTTCTGGCACAACCTGAATTCTGGTGTAACCTGAATTCTGGCGCAACCTGGCTTCTGGCACAACCTGACTTCTGGCACAACCTGAATTCTGGCGCAACCTGAATTCTGGCACAACCTGAATTCTCTCACAACCTGGCTTCTGGCACAACCTGAATTCTGGCACAACCTGGCTTCTGGCGCAACCTGAATTCTTGTACAACCTGAATTCTGGCGCAACCTGAATTCTGGCGCAACCTGGCTTTTGGCACAACCTGAATTTTGGCACCTGAATTTTGGCACAACCTGAATTCTGGCACAACTTGAATTCTGGCACAACCTAGCTTGGCACAACCTGGCTTGGCATAACCTAGCTTAGCACAACCTAGCTTTGCACAACCTAGCTTGGCGCACTCTTGATAAGTAGCAAGTAACTTGATATGACATGTATAATCTTGATAGTGGCCCGTCGAGGTGCACTCCTGACAAGCAATCTTGACAAGTAACAAGTAACCTGACATGACATGATAATCTTGAACGCTGTTGCGATAGCTACCCTGACTTGCTAAGTAACTCTGGTCTTGACACCGTTGCTGATTTTCTTGATTATGCATGTATAAGCTACCTGTCTCGTCTTACATCAAGTCTAGGACATGAATTCCTGGTTACTACGGTCAGATTTCATAATGAATCTGACTAGGTTAAGGACTAGATTGATCAAGTAGTTCATATAAAGAGATTTTTCCTGTTACAGGCGATCCCGTTATTCTGGCCACACAAGAAGGACTTGTAGCATGCCAACGAGTAGGGCACATTTTCAGCTCACTGTCATGTGGGGCGCTTCTACATAAGTACTGAAAGTACACCAGTAAGTTTGATAACTCTAATAAATCTCCTCGCCTAGATAACCTGGATAGCTACAGGGCTTGTGACTGCGAGAACATCTCATTGCATCTTGCTAGTAACTAGGCCTGTGATAACCCTAGTTAGTTAAAGTATCAAGCCGTACTCTTTGCTTGGCCGTGAAAAATGGGTGTAGTCCAGTCTAGTCTTGTCTAATCGATGCCAGTCTATGACTACTTTAGTACATGCTTGCTTATGCTTTACTCTTGTCGATAATTGGTTAGAGACTAAGCACTGTTCAGGTGAAGGGTTACAACCTCGGTCCTTGTTTGGTTTACGGGTTATAACTTGGCTACCGGAATAGTCCCTTAGTCATCTTATCGTTTATCACCTTGTTTTCTCTAACTCATGTCTTTTATTATCATTTATGTTTCCATGTGGTAATATGCTGGTTTTAGTTCTCAAGTGAAGCCTCCCTTGTGGCACTTACTCTTTCTGGGGTCTGACCCAGCTGGTTTTGTAAGGCCAGATTTCGGAGTAGGACTCGAGGATCCTCCAATCTTCCAGCCAGATGGTGACCACTAGGCGCAATCCTGGCAACGAGTGGGTTCTTATTTTGCTCTCCCACTCTCTTGTAAAAATATTCTTTTGAGGCGTTTAGTTGTCGAGCAAGTGTTAGCTCATTGCAACTTTACTTACTGTCTGCATACGGTGTCACGACCCGTACCCACTTTTCGGATGCGAGCTTGTGAGCAAGACAACTAAACATTAAGCGGACTCCAGCCCGACTTGAATACGTAAACGCTGTCACGGCTATGGCAATGGGCCTAATCAAGGCAAGGCAAAACTATATCTCAATCCACAATAAGAATAATAAACAAGAATGAACAAGTATGGGTCATGGTCTGCAGCCCACTAGTATACATGTTCGATTAGACTCCAAGAAATAATATGAGTCTATAAATTGAATCAATAAATAAGATATATCATGATAATGAAAGGAAAGCACAAGCTGGATGAACTGGATAATAAACATGGTATCAATACCTGAATCTCGCAAGCATTATCGTAAACATCCGGACCCCACAAATGTCATAATCATTCGCCATCCAGAGCTGCTAACTAACTCTACGCAATAACTAACCTGAAGAGATCATCAGGTCCTCAAGGGACATAGCAAGATACATAAAAACATGCCTATCTAGCAGTTTATCATGCAATAAAAATACAGGAAAATAAACGGAAAAGGACCAATCAACATGACAACACTACTAAACACGACTGGAAGAACCACTACGCATAAATAAACTGCTGGAGAAGAACAAGAGAACATGATATCACGATGTCAATGGATAACCAATCGAATACTCAAACCCTCGTCCCTAGTGTGGACTCGCAGGTTTGATCAACTTCTAACCCTCGCCCCTAGTGTTGACTCGCAGGCTAGCATCACCCTCGCCCCTAGTGTGGGCTCGCAGGTGTGGAACGGATAACTACTAATCCTCGCTCCTAGTGTGGACTCGCAGGCTAGCATCACCCTCAGCCCTAGTGTGGGCTCGCAGGTGTGGAACAGATAACTACTAACCCTCGCCCCCAGTGTGGGCTCACATGCTAGCATCACCCTTGCCCCTAGTGTGGGATCGCAGGTGTGGAACAGATAAATACTAACCCTCGTCCCTAGTGTGGACTCGCAGGCTAGCATCACGAAATCAAGATACAAATAACTACTAACCATCGCCCC
>JANAVB010024597.1:5772492-5959992 GCA_029216955.1 Iris pallida | reverse complement strand
AGGAGGGCGACCACAGTTTCGTCGGTTCAGCACTCGACACCGACGTACCTTCAGCGACAGAAGCAAAAGCAAAAGCAGTCTTCCGCGATGGGCTGCACTCATTACGGGAAGCCAGGACAAGTAGTCTCAGAGTGTCGCAAAGCATAGGGATTGTGCTTGACTTGTGGGGCCCCGGATCATATGATAGGGTCCTACCCGCATAGAGCCAGTTCCTCTTCATCAACCCTAACCAGTCCATCGATTAGGGGACCAACACCAGTACAACAGTACCAGCCTCCGAGGCCATTGCCGCCTCAGACTCAAGCTTTCCAGCAGCAGAGGCCACAACAGTATGCTCAGGCCCAAGCTCAGATACAGAATAGGCAGAGAGGTCACCAGCAGAGGGGACCAATACCGAGAGGACAAGGTCAAGCTATGGCTCTGACCGTGGCAGAAGAATTAGCATCAGGTGAGGTGGTGGCAGGTACCATTCTCGTTAACTCTTTTCCAATATCAGTATTATTTGATTCGGGTGCATCACATTCATTTATGTCTACACGATTTGCCACACGAATAGGACTGGATCCCGAGTCATTATCAGTAAGACTCAATATACTTACTAGTAACAGTCTTGTAGGGGTAGATAGAGTCTATTCCTCGTGTCAAATCGTAGTTAGCGGTAGGGAGTTTTCTGCTAGATTGATAGAATTCCTGATGGCCGACTATGATATGGTCCTAGGAATGGATTGGTTGTGTCACGCCCGGCTCCCGTAAGAGCGATCGTCCTCGCTAAGGCATGATGCCGCACGAGCCTAGATTGCGCTCGTGCAAGGCGGGTTCCATAACGGCCGATTTCAGCGGCTACGACGGGGTCGTCGCACAGAAGTCCCAAGCAGAGACATTGAATAATAGTAGCAGAATTTGAAGCAAAACACAAGTTATTATAAAATACTATTTTATTGATATTGAAATAAAGGTTACAATGGGGCGCAGGGCCAAGATTATAAGTCTCTCAAGCTCACTCAAGCTCACTCATCTCACATTACAAGTCACTCAGCTCTCTCTCTTCTCTCAATACATATCTTGAGCCAGCGGATGCTTTGGAAGGCGACGTCCATACATTATGTCCCGTATAAGTCTTGACTCCATGCGGTCGCACACTTTGAATCGCCAAGGAACTCCATGCCTCGACGCATCCAAGCGAGCTCCGTGCCACGAGCTTCTACCTGTGCCTGCACATAAAAACTATGTGGGTGTCAGTGCTCAACTGTACTGGTGGAGTGAGCTCCTGCCCATCCATACAAAACTAACACGTTTGATTTACTTTTGTGCAACATAGTCCTTTTTGATTGTCTTTCTACTCTTGCCTTACGTTTATTTTAGGACCGACGCCTTGGCCTATTCTGTGTCTCTAGACCATCCCATGCTTTGCACCAACAACATTAACCTATCAAGTCGTGTTTGCCTTACGGCTTAAAATCAGAGACGCAACTACGCGATAAGTCTCCATCTCCGTGTGACCGTGCTACAAACCCTTGCTGAGGCCGTGCCTCGCAACTCAGTGAGACTTAACCATATCGCCGTCTCGCGGCCCTTACTACATTTATCACCAACTTACCCAATCAAGACTTCTGAACTTGTGTCGACTGACTTGACCTTGCGACGGTTCCTGACTTAAACTCCAGACAACTCAGATCCAACAAATGCACTTATATGCCAAGACTTACGACTCGACACTACGCCCCTGTGCCAAGCATGTCACCTATGTTAAAGCCACATCTTAGGCCCTAAGCATCATATTCTAACTTGTATACACCTTCGACTCGACTCAATTCCAAAGGCATACGTACGGATAGCCGCCATTTTGCCGACATCTATATGAACACCGGTCACTAGCAGAACAAGCCATCCTGGACTCATAGCTGGCGTATAGGATGGTCCGGTCAAAGCAAGTAGCGAGCCCCAATGACCGTCCACCGAATACTTGTTGTCTCTACCTGGCACAGCTATACCTATTTCCTCCTAGTCCGGATCGGTCCTGTGGCCCCAGGTTATCGATCCGACGAAACCCTTCCTTTTTACCTTGTACAAGTTGCCCATAACCATGCTAGACTCGACTCAAACTAACGTCTCACACAGTTATCCTTCTTTCAGTGTTACCATCTCTTTCAAAACTAAGTTCAAGACTTCTATCCTTAAGACCCCTCGACGACCCACGCTCGCGAGCATTCTTTCCTTGTTACCCTATCATTTTGTTCAACTCATGAACGCCTATTTGATAGTCCTTTCTCAAAACTCACTTTGAATCAATTGTGGTCCTTGCCTTAAACACAAAGTCCGTGCACCGGGCCTTAAGCCAATCGTGCTCTAAAGCAACACTCTTGCCCAAGTCGACGGGCCTTGAGATCGTGGGCTACTTAACTTTGACAAACCGCGAAAGAGTGGGACGGAACTTGTAACGTCTTAGGTCGACCGGCATAACTTTTGCCTAACTTAACTTCACAACAACTTAACGAGCAAAGACTGCGTCAAGCTTTGCCTTAATGGATCGTGCCGTGTACGCATTCGACTTGAACGACCAAGTTACTCGGGTGCCTAGACTTAGGTCATAAGCCGCTCAACGAAACTTAACTCATGGGAAAGCCAAGGCTATGCCAAGCCTTGGACGATGGGACCGTGCATGCTTTATGAAACATTCATGCGGGCGATGCCTATGACTTAGGCTACGATCATAACTTCGCCTACTCAACCAACTTTCCTTCTTCCAAGCCACGGGACGAAGGACCGAGTGTCATTTTCAAAGCACGCTGTGCACCAACTCTAAGCTGACCGTTGGACCTTTCCATATTCTAACTCAATTCGACCCGTCGGAATTACTCCCTTTAGCTATGTGGATTCATCTCTTTTATTATGAAGCATACTTGTGCAAGTTGAAAATATGCGATTTATTAAGTGAAGGCTAAGATGAGGCAAGTTCACCGAAACTACCCCACCTGAGCGAGCGGTCGCCTTGACCGAGTGATGTCTTCGAGTCGCCGTCGTAAGGCTAAGTTCGAACGCCGTCGGCGTTCCGATTCCTCCGATTGACTGAGCGAGATGGGGCACTACATCATACACCACTCAGAAAAAGTTTCATCCTCGAAACTAACTGAGTACACATATCGACTTATCCCTTTACTCCACATTCAAGAATTCTCGCACACACTACTCCTATGCATTTTCCAAATCTGAGCCACGCTCGTGCTACCCTCAATCCTTTCTTTAAAACTTACGATCTCAAAATCCTCGACACTTCCCCGTTCCTCAAGTCTCACTTGATTCAACGTATCACTTAGTTGGATCGTACACATATTTTAGGCGTCCCCAAAATACATGCATTTCAGCCAAGCCTCGTGATAGTGAATCCCACCATCACCACTCGAGTCGAATCGTGCACATATTCAAGCGTCCCTGATATACATGCATGTCAACCGATACTCGCGAGTGGTGCCTCCATAATTCCTACCACTTCGCACTCGGACGTCTGCCTAACCTCTAGGCTATGTCTTCCCGTCAGTATTGGAATCATAGTTCCCAAACAACAATATCAACACTGACCCCATCTTAAGGTCAAACCAAATTGATAGTACGGTGTTTTCTATCCAAGCTCGCATCACTCTGATTTCTAAACTTCGAGCATAGAATGCCTACACATATCCCAATATTTGTCGCACGGGGTCTGAGTCATCCTGCAAAGCTATCCTATCGTAAATTCACTCAACCAAATCTTCGACACATCAATATCGCTCGACCAGCAAGCCATTTCTCATAGTCTATCTTTTCGAACACGTTCGACATAATCCACCTATCAAACCTTCTCAAGTCAAACTCGCTACGATACGATTCATTTCTAAACCATAATTCACATTCCATAATCCCTAACTCATTTATCCCAATTCACAAAATCGATCACAAGGTCATCTAACTTAATAATATGTTGTGTTCCGATCTCACGCGAGTCATATTATCCACGGTGGACATGAATCACCATGCACGCTCCCGTGGGATAATCATCCTCATCGGGACGTAACTCTCGTTCGAGTTTAGACTAATTCATTCTCGATGCGCAGATTGGACCTACTCAATCATTAATCTCAAGCCCAAACATCCTCGAATTTTCCTTCGTATCAAACCAACAAGTCGAGACAATCAAAGTTGTCGCATCCTGATTTTCCGATTATGATCATTCCTGCGACATGAATCACCATGTCAGCGCTCACGTGAAACGATCGTCCCAAATCCGACGTGACGCATGTGCGAGGCTGGAGTTGCGCTCGCGCAAGACAAGAATATCGACGCTATGGTTATCCGCGTAACCATCAAGACACTTCTGTTTTCATCCAACATTTATCTTAATTAAAATCCTAAGTATAGCAACCAACAAAACAATAACACTTGTACGATCGTCGTTCACCGAGTCAGAGTACCCTCGAGTTATCGCATATCATCTTTGATACGCCTCAATACCATCGACGATATACGTAACTTGACGATCTTCGTTTGCAATGAATTCTGATTCATGCGAATGATGCGTTCATCCGACTGGATAATCTCCTCGACATTCGAATTCAATTTCGATCATTACCCCTCGAATTGTTCACAACAACAATTTCCTTAAACCCAAATTCACGTATCGTTCATCCGTCTATCTTAAGTCATCGACCAACGTATTTTCTCAACTCGCCTCATTACTTGCTAACTCAATCATCGAACGACTACCATTACAATCCTCAGAGTTATTTTCAAACATTCAAATCAAACTTTTTCATGCACGCTATCTTATCGTCGTACTAACTTTTCGTATACGATCCGTATCAATTACCTCGATCAAGTCATCCATTCGTACACCCTAACTTTTTTTCGATTCGATTTTACCTACTCAATCATTTTGTTATTTCATACTCACGCAATCCTCGATCCCGTGCATGTTCTGTATGCGTCAACTATAGGTTGTTCGAATCAATTCGTCAAACTTCAAGACCAAAACTTATTCAACGATACTCAATCTACGGCTTTGCATATGTGCGACGCTTGTTGATAGACTCATCGACACCCTGTATCCTCAATCGATCGACCGACATTCCTGAGGCTATCGTATACACCACTCAGGGATGAAGTCATTCAACAAATCCTCAAAACCATCATTCGAATTCAAAATTTGACTTCTTCGAATCCCGTTCGAACCATTCCTCTAATTCCAAGCATGCTCATCTATATCGCACCGACGTTATCGTCGCTCGATAGCTCCCCTATCGATAGTCATCTCAATTTACTCAATCGAGTTCAACTCATTCTTGCTCGACACTACTCAATTCCCGTACTCCACTTTTCTAAGGTCGACGCAACTTTGGTGTATATGCCCAGCCCGACTTAGCCAACCGTGCTTACGCAAACCATATTTTTGTTTCTTTGTCAAAAACTGTTCTCCTATATTTTGCAAATTATTTAGACTTATTGTATGGACATCCCGTGGGACATTTGAGAGAGAGCGCACAAACAATATCAACTTACGGAAGCACAATTCAGAGTTTGTAGAAATAACGGAGTTAAAAAATTCAATCGATAGTCCAAGGACGTAAAGCTGTGCTCTGATACCATTATGTTATGCCCCGCTCTCGTAGGAGCGATCGTCCTCGCTAAGGCGTGATGCCGTACGAGCCTAGATTGTGCTCGTGCAAGGCGGGTTCTATAACGGTCGATTTCAGCGGCTGCGATGGGGTCGTCGCACAGAAGTCCCAAGCAGAGACATTGAATAATAGCAGCAGAATTTGAAGCAAAACACAAGTCATTGCAAAACACTCTTTTATTGATATTGAAATAAAGGTTACAATGGGGCGCAAGGCCAAGATTACAAGTCTCTTAAGCTCACTCAAGCTCACTCATCTCACATTACAAGTCACTCAGCTCTCTCTCTCTTCTTTCAATACATGTCTTGAGCCAGCGGATGCTTTGGAAGGCGACGTCCATACATTATGTTCGGTATAAGTCTTGACTCCATGCGGCCGCACGCTTCGAATCGCCAAGGAACTCCATGCTTCGATGCATCCAAGCGAGCTCCGTGCCACGAGCTTCTACCTGTGCCTGCACATGAAAACTATGTGGGTCTCAGTACTCAACTGTACTGGTGGAGTGAGCTCCTCGCTCACCCATACAAAACCAACACGTTTGATTTACTTTTGTGCAACATAGTCCCTTTTGATTGTCTTTCTACTCTTGCCTTACGATTATTTTAGGACCGATGCCTTGGCCCATTATGTGTCTCTAGACCATCATGTGCTTTGCACCAACAACGTTAACCAATCAAGTCATGTTTGCCTTACGGCTTAAAATTAGAGACGCAACTACGCGATAAGTCTCCATTTCCGTGTGACCGTGCTACAAACCCTTGCTGAGGCCGTGCCTCGCAACTCAGTGAGACTTAACCATATCGCCGACTCGTGGCCCTTACTACTTTTATTACCAACTGACCCAATCAAGACTTCTGAACTTGTGTCGACCGACTTTGACTTGCGGCAGTTCCTGACTTAAACTCCAGACAACTTAGATCCAACAAATGCACTTATATGCCAAGACTTACGACTCGACGCTACACCCTTGTGCCAAGCATGTCTCCTATGTTGAAGCCACATCTTAGGTCCCAAGCATCATGTTCTAACTTGTATACACCTTCGACTCGACTCAATTCTAAAGGTATACGCGCGGATAGCCGCCATTTTGTCGACATCTATATGAACACGGGTCACTGGCAGAACAAGCCATCCTGGACTCATAGCTGGCGTATAGGATGGTCCGGTCAAAGCAAGTAGCGAGCCCCAATGATCATATACTGAATACCTATTCCCTCTAACTGGCACAACCATACCTGTTTCCTCCTAGGCCGGATCGGTCCTGTGGCCCTAGGTTGTCGATCCGAGAAAACTCTTCCTTTTTACCTTGTACAAATTGTCCATGACCATGCTAGACTCGACTCAAACTGACGTCTCACACAGTCATCCTTCTTTCAGTGTTACCATCTCTTTCAAAACCAAGTTCAAGACTTCTATCCTTGAGACCCCTAGACGCCCCACGGTCGCGAGCATTTTTTCCTTGTTATCCTATCATTTTGTTCAACTCATGAACGCCTATTTGATAGTCCTTTCTCAAAACTCACTTTGAATCAATTGTGGTGCTTACCTTAAACACTAAGTTCGTGCACCATGCCTTAAGCCAATCGTGCTCTACGCAACATTCCTGCCCAAGTCGACGGGCCTTGAGATCGTGGGCTACTTAACTTTGACAAACCGCGAAAGAGCGGGACGGTACTTGTAACGTCTTAGGTCGATCGGCATAACTTTTGCCTAACTTAACTTTGCAACAACTTAACGAGCATAGGCTGCGTCAAGCTTTGCCTTAATGGAACATGTCGTGCACGCATTCGACTTGAACGACCAAGTCACTCGGGTGCCTAGACTTAGGTCACATGCCGCTCAACGCAACTTAACTCATGGGCAAGCCAAGGCTATACCAAGTCTTGGACGATGGGACCGTACATGCTTTATGAAGCATTTATACGGGCGACGCCTATGATTTAGGTTACGATCATAACATTGCCTATCAACCAACTTTCCTTCTCCCAAGCCATGGGACGAAGGACCGAGTGTCATTTTCAAAGCACGCCGTGCGCCAACTCTAAGCCGACCGTCGGACCTTTACATATTCTAACTCAATTCGACCCGTCGGGATTACTCCCTTTAGCTATGTGGATTCGTCTCTTTTATTATGAAGCCTACTTGTGCAAGTTGAAAACATGCGATTTATTAAGTGAAGGCTAAGATGAGGCAAGTTCACAGAAACTACCCCACCTGAGCGAGCGGTCGCCTTGACCGAGTGATGTCTTCGAGTCGCCGTCGTCAGGCTAAGTTCGAACGCCGTCGGCTTTCCGATTCCTCCGATTGACTGAGCGGTACGGGGCACTACAGGTTGAAGGATCAATATGCAAGAATAGACTGCCATTTGGTATGATTTCTTTTGGTATTTTCGACAAAGAAGAGTTTTCATTTTCCAGAGGCGAAGTAGAACCTATTCCACCAGTCTTGTGGATTGAGTGGTAGCAGTTCAATTTTCCAGAGTAGTAGAAGAGTTCCCAGACGTGTTCCCTGGAGAGCTTCCAGGTATGCCACCGGAAAGAGAGATAGAGTTTACTATCGACTTGATTCCAGGGACTGCACTAGTGTCAGAGGGAGTCTACAGAATGGCAAGAATGGCACCATCAGAGTTGGAGATCCTACATAAGATGATTGAAGAACTCAGAACCAAGGGATTCATTCGTGCTAGTGGATCACCTTGGGGAGCCCTGATGCTTCTTGTGAAGAAGAAGGATGGTACATCAAGATTATGTGTTAATTATCGTGCCTTGAATTCTTTAACATTCAAGAACAGATATTCCCTACCAAGGATAGATGATTTATTTGATCAACTCAGTGAGACAATAGTATTCTCGAAGATTGATTTGCGGTCAGGGTACCATCAAATCAGAGTCAAAGAGCAAGACATTCCGAAGACAGCATTCAGATCCAGATATGGCATTGGAAGTTCCTTGTTATGCCATTTGGAGCGACCAATACGCCCACCGTATTCATGGACATCATGAATTGTATCTTTATGTCCTATTTGGACTAGTTTGTGATAGTGTTTATAGACAAAATCTTAGTCTATAGCAAGAATGAGGCAGAGCATGAGCAGCATCTTCGTGTAGTTCTTCAGATTCTCAGAGAACACCAGTTGTCTGCGAAGTTCAGTAAGTGCGAATTTTGGCTGGATTACATTTTGTACTTAGGTCACATCATCACCAGAGGTGGAGTGGAAGTGGACCCCCAGAAGATAGTTGCCATAGAGACATGGCCAGTTCCTAACACCATCGCAGAAGTTCGCAATTTCCTAGGATTTGCCGACTATTACCGACAATTTGTGTCAGACTTTGCTTGGATTTTGGCACCATTGACGCAGTTGACCCATAAGGATGTGCAGTTTGCTTGGATAGTAGAGTGTCAGAGTTCATTCGAGAAGTTGAAGTAAGGCTTGATGACGGCTCCCATTCTCACGTTTCCAGGTGGGACTGGAGGATTTTCAGTTTATTGTGACGCTTTCGGCAGAGCATTGGGATGTGTCTTAATGCATCATGGTAAGGTAGTAGCTTATGCATCACGTCAACTTCATGATCATGAGAGAAATTATCCAACCCACGACTTGGAATTAGCAGCGGTGGTCTTCGCACTTAAGTTGTGGAGGCATTATTTGTATGGAGATCGGGTGGAGATTTTTACCGACCACAAGAGTCTTAAGTATGTGTTTACTCAGAATGATCTTAACATGCATCAGAGGAGATGGCTAGAGCTCCTTGTGGATTATGACATCAACTTATAGTATCATCCAGGGAAGGCCAACATAGTTGCAGATGCGTTGAGTCGAAGAGCAGGAGCTTATTTTCTAACAGCACAGCCAGAGTTGTTGACAGATCTTCAGAAGATAGGAATAAAAGTAGTTCTTCCTACCAATGTGGCATTGATGTCCAGTATGCAAGTTCAGTCTAGTATAGTTGAGAGGATCAAGATAGCTCAATCAACAGATTCTAAGCTTCAACGGCTTAGGGCAGAATATAAAGCATGAAGGAGAACAGAGTTATATATTTACGAAGATGGTACCATTCCGACATGAAAGGCATCTTTGTGTACCCAGCGGTTGTATCAGACAAGAGATCATGGCAGAGGCTCACAGTTCAGTATTCAATTTATCCCGGTGGCACGAAGATGTATCGTGATATCCGTCAGCATTTTTGGTAGAATGGCATGAAGAGGGAGATAGCTCGGTTTGTCTCTCGTTATTTAGTTTGCCAACAAGTTAAAGCTGAACATCAAAGACCAGCCGGACTTCTTCAACCTTTACCGATCCCAGAATGGAAATAGGAGCATATTACCATGGATTTTGTAACTGGATTACCTAAATCTTCAGCTGGAAGAGATGCTATCTGGGTTATAGTTGACCGGCTCACGAAGGTAGCTTATTTTATCCCTTTCAGAATTGGCCAGTCAATGGATCAGCTTACAAAGATGTACCTCAGGCAGATAGTCAGACTGCATGGAGTGCCAGTTAGTATCATATCAGACAGAGATTCAAGATTCACATCGTACTTTTGGCAGAGTCTTCAAGAGAGTTTGGAGACTCGTCTCAAGTTCAGTTCAATATATCATCCGCAGACAGATGGTCAGTCAGAAGGCACGATTCAGACTCTCGACGATATGTTACGATCATGTATACTCGACTTCGGTGGTTCGTGGGAAGATCACCTTCATCTCGTGGAGTTCTTCTACAATAACAGTTTTCATGCCAGTATCCAGATGGCACCGTTTGAGGTACTGTATGACAGAAAGTGCAGATCACCTTTAGCCTGGGACGATGTAGGCGAGAGGTAGATGCTTGGTCCAGAAATGGTTACTCGGACTATCGAGGTGGTCAGCAAGTTAGATATCATCTTCGAGTTGCACAAGATCATCAGCATCATTGGGTCGATTCTCATCGGCATCTCTTGAGTTTTCTATCGGCGACCACGTATTCCTTAGGATCTCGCCTACCCGTGGCATCATTCCATTCGGCATACGAGGAAAGCTTAGTCCTAGGTATATAGGGACGTTTGACATTCTCGAGCGAGTAGGTGATGTGTCCTATCGTCTCGCTCTTCCACCATCGTTACGTAAGGTACATAATATATTCCATGTATCCCAATTGCGACGGTATATTCTGGATCCAAGCCATATCCTTGATCATTCAGAATTGGTTGTTGATACCAACCTTTCGTATATGGAAAAGCCCGTATCCATATTGGACCGAAGAGAGAAAGTACTCAAGAACAAGACTATTAAGTTAGTCGTGTTGCTTGGGCTCATCACTCTTTGGGTGAGTATACTTGGGAACGTGAGGATGATATCTGATCGCGATATCCACACACGTTTGACTCATGAGGTATAATGCCTTCCTTATGTCTTATGCTCTTAACTCCTTGCTTGCATGAATGATTGCTTGATTAATTGCTAGTCATAGATTGCCTGTGGTTAGTGTAGCTTGTCCTGACATCTCTAGTCTCTTGATTAAATTTTGAGGACAGAATTCTTTTAAGGTGGGTAGAGTTGTCACTCTCGTTTCTCGTTATACGTATTGTTATTATATGTGTACAGATTTCTGACATTTGTCAGGTGGATCATAGTTAGACTTGTCTTGCTTAGCCTAGTCTTGGTTTAATCCTGACTTGGTTTATTTTGGTTTGGTTCAACATGTTGGCTTGGTTTGGTTTGAGATGGTTTGGGCTTAATATTTAAGTCAACCCCTCTCTCTCTCTCCTCCATTTATTTTTCATAACTTCTCCATCTTCTTCATTTACTCCTCTCCACCTACACCCAAGAGCCCTAGGCAAGTGCAACTTGCTTCATGATGGATCTTAAGTTTTATTGTTCTATTCTCTTCTTTACATGATTAAAAGCCTCTTTAGAACTTGGAGTTTTTAATTTTCATGGATGGATTCTTGTAGATCTAAGTTTGATGCATTTTTGGTTTTTGGTGGTTTTGGTCTATCAAACTTGCTTGTTTTCAAAAACTAGTTGTTCCATATCGTAGAGAATATCGTTCTACCCCATTTTGACCTTTGATAGTCCTAATTTGGAGTTATTTTGACCGAGTTATGGTTATTTGAAGTTCATGGGTTCAACCAAGCATTTTTATGCTGGTTGGAGAAGATGAACAGTGTGCGCACGCACTTTTTAGCACCGCGTCATCTAAGTTGTGCGCATTCTGGCGCACCCTGAATTTTGGCGCAACCTGAATTCTGGCGCAACCTGCTTATGGCACAACCTGAATTCTGGCGCAACCTGAATTCTAGTGCAACCTGGCTTCTGGCACAACCTGAATTCTGGCACAACCTGAATTCTGGCACAACCTGAATTCTGGCGTAACTTGGCTTCTGGCGCAACCTGAATTCTGGCACAACCTAAATTGTGGCGCAACCTGGCTTCTAGCACAACCTGGCTTCTGGCACAACCTGAATTCTGGCACAACCTGAATTCTGGCGAAACCTGAATTCTGGCGCAACCTGGCTTCTGGCACAACCTGAATTCTGGCGCAACTAAGCTTGGCACAACCTGGCTTGGCACAACCTAGCTTGGCATAACCTAGCTTGGCACAACCTGGCTTGGAGTACTCTTGATAAGTAGCAAGTAACTTGATATGACATGTATAATCTTGATAGTGGCCCATCGAGGCACACTCCTGACAAGCAATCTTGACAAGTAACAAGTAACCTGACATGACATGATAATCTTGAATGCTGTTGCGACAGCTACCCTGACTTGCTAAATAACTCTGGTCTTGACACCGTGGTTGATTTTCTTGATTATGCATGTATAAGCTACTTGTCTCGTCTTGCATCATGTCTAAGACATGAATTCCTGGTTACCAGGTCAGGATTTCATAATGAATCTGACTAGGTTAATGACTAGATTGATCAAGTAGTTCATATAGAGAGATTTTTCCAGTTACAGACGATCCCGTTATCCCGGCCACACCAGAAGGACTTGTAGCCTGCTGACGAGTAGGGAACATTTCCAGCTCACTGTCATATGGGGCACTTCTTGAAAACATAAGTACTGAAAGTACACCAGTAAGCTTGATAACTCTGGTAACTCTAATAAATCTCCTCGCCTGGATAAACTGGATAGCTTCAGGGCTTGTGACTGCGGAAAAATCTCATTGCATCTTGCTAGTAACTAGGCTTGTGATAACCCTAGTTAGTTAAAGTATCAAGCCGTACTCTTTGCTTGGCCATGAATGATGGGTGTAGTCCAGTCTAGTCTTGTATAATCGATGCCAGTCCATGATTACTTTAGCACATGCTTGCTTATGCTTTACTTTTGTCGATAATTGGTTGGAGACTAAGCTCTGTTCAGGTGAAGGGTTACAACCCCGGTCCTTGTTTGGTTTACGGGTTGTAACTTGGCTACCGGAATAGTCCCTTAGTCGTCTTATCATTTATCACCTTGTTTTCTCTAACTCATGTCTTTTATTACCATTTATGTTCTCATGTGCTAATATGCTGGTTTTAGTTCTCAAGTGAAGCCTCCCTTGTGGCACTTGCTCTTTCCGAGGTTTGACCCAGCTGGTTTTGTATGGCCAGATTTTGGAGTAGAACTCGAGGATCTTCCAATCTTTCAGCCAGATGGTGACCACTAGGCACAATTCTGGCAACGAGTGGGTTCTTATTTTGCTCTCCCACTCTCCTGTAAAAATATTCTTTTGAGACGTTTAGCCGCCGAACAAGTGTTAGCTCATTGCAGCTTTACTTACTGTCTGCCTACGGGCTGTAACATGATTGACAAATCCTAGGGTTGATCATGTATGATTGAAACTCTTGCTAGTCTTCACATTTTGTATGACTAGCTTCATGATCATCTGAATATGTAATGTTTGTGACGCCTTACTTTGTATGTCTGATGATCTATCATCTTGTAACATTTACTTACTTGTTTGAGATTGAGACACTAGGCTCGTTCATGACCATAAGAGACTGTTGGCTTGTAGAAAAATCCTCATGCATCTAGACAGTCGTGACCGTATATTGAGGTAGATTATACTTCAATGTATGTAGCTTGTTGTGTTTGTCCCCCGCTCTCCAGTATTCTGGTTCTGGGGTGTGACATCTTCATCTTCATGCCGCCGTTGAAGAAATTAGGGTAGTTGCTAACACTCTAGACGTCGGGGAATGGACACTACACAGATATGGGATATGATAGCGTGCGCTAAATGCTGTAGAATGCATATTATAGCATATTCCGTCCGCTATAAATACCCCCGCTATAATAACCCCATGTACAAAAACGCTATAAAGTTATAGCGTTCACGAATGCTATTCATGGATTATAGCGTTCATTGACTCTATAGACGATGTATAGCTTTTTAAAACGCTATATGATAGTTATAGCACTTAGGAACGCTATATAACTTTAATAGCATTCATGAACGCTATTAATATATTATAGCGTTCATGAACGCTATAGACATGTTATAGCACTTACAAACGCTATATAGTTTACAAAGTCTTTGCGAACGCTATAGCTCATTAATAACATTTGTTAACGCTATAAATGTGTTATGGCTTTCCTGAACGCTGTTTATTTTTAATTGCGTTCATGTATGTTATTGTTTGTTAATAGCATTTCGATATATATCTTTTTTATAGCATTTCTTTCCTGCTATTATATGTGCGACAATAGCATGTCATAATACTATTGCAGAGTCAAAATTATGTATTCAAAAATTTGCAGAATGCAGCACATCAGAATACTATTGCCGATAATGCCACAGTTACACAAAATACAGGTATTCAAAAATTTAAATGCGAATCAATCACATAATGAATTCCGAACATAAGTAAATTCATTAATTTCACTGTCTAATATATGTAGAACAACGAAGTAGTAACAAACATTCAAAATCCTTAATTTCTCCATGTAGAACAACGAAGTAGTACCAAACATATGTCCAAAAATTAAACATTAACAGTATAGTCAGCTACATATATCCCAAAATGTTGACCATTTAACATTTAGCTCCCTTCGAGCCTATCCACAACCAAAACTCCTCAGAAAGCATCCTCTTTCTTCATCCAACCTACACAAAAATAGGGGAGAAATCATTAGTGTAAAGAAAAAACCATCTTGAGCCGATCCAGACAATTGACGAAAAGTAAATTATTGGGATAGGAAAAGTGATGCCTTACCAGTACACTAATTGAGTCTTATGTGTTTATATATTCTGTTGTAATTGTAAGTGTTCTCAACTCTTCTTTGCATTTTTTGACTGAAAGCTTGAAAGGATTAACAAGTTCCAACTGAGTGCGTGCATTTTTTTCATATAGATGAAGCTGATATCACTAAATGTGGTCTATACTAAAGACTTATCAGTACAGACCAAAGCTTTCAGTTTCCCATATCTGTTGTGTAGTGAAAAATAGGTTTTCTGTAGGTAATGTTCAGTAAGGTATTATTTACAGATATTTACTCTCCAATGTGCATCAGATCAGACGCTCTAGTGTTCAGTAAATAGTAGATTATAGGTTCAGATTATTGAAGAAGTATGTAGATAAGTAGAAATTAGTATCAAAGAGTGTGTAGGATTAGATTTTATTTTACATCTGTGTAATAGAATGTGAAAACAGTGAGTAAAACATAGGGGTGCATTAATTAAAGTATAGTGTGTTGGAATTTAGTATAGCATTTAGAGGTACTGCACTAAAGACATACCTAGTCTTCAAACGGCATAATGTGGTCTGTTGGCCAAGCTGTGGTACTTCCAATGATTTTCTCTACTGTGTCGTTACCAAAACACGGCCTAAACAACAGAGCTTTGGGTTGTATCACTATATCTACCCAAACACGGGATGCACCTTGTCCAAGAGGATAACCTTGAAATGGCACATTCGGATCATCGGTGATCCATCGTCCAATTGCAACAACTTCGTTCTTATTTCCCGTCCAATCGAGTAACTTGTATTTTTGGTCCTTTGACAGATGATGATGTGACTACAACAAAGATTGAAGCTCAAAAATATTAAATATCATTCGAGTTACAATACTTCTATTTGTTATTAGAGATATATTACCTGTGGAGTAGATGGAGATTTTGAAATGGCCTTTACTTCAAAATCATTCTCGTCGCCACTGTTGTTCTCCTCCTCTTTAATGTTCTCATCATCACTGCTGCCCTCATTGTTCTCCTCCTCCTCTTTAGTGTTCTCGTCGTTCTTCTCATTGGTCATCTTATTTTGATCCTAATAAGGAAAACAGTTACATGTAATTACCAAAAAGAAAAATATAGATTTGTTACAAGTGGTCATTCTTGATGACTTACCTGACTTTTCATTAATGTACCAAGTAGTTGAGTTTGTTGTTCAATTAACTTAGATATGGAGTTGATTTGCCCTTGCATTGAGTCAACTTTGCTTTGGGAATTTCTCTCCTCTGCACTCACCTCAACATCATCATCTTTTTGTTGATCACATTCCTAAACAAGGCAAGCGTCATAGGTAATGTATAAAAAAAATATCAAAGTGAAATAAAACAAGAGTCAATCTAGAATTCCTACACACTTACCTTATTTTTCATCAAAGTCCCTATCAACTTTGCTTGTTCTTTAACTAATTTTGACATTGAGTCAATTTCGTCCTGCATTGATTCAATTTTGTTTTCCAGTCGAACTACTGTTTGAGAATGC
The DNA here is from genome assembly GCA_029216955.1 of Iris pallida. Classification (NCBI taxonomy): domain Eukaryota; kingdom Viridiplantae; phylum Streptophyta; class Magnoliopsida; order Asparagales; family Iridaceae; genus Iris; species Iris pallida. Next base: position 5,943,684 of record JANAVB010024597.1, on the reverse strand, counting down.
TTCTTTTGAGCAACTAATTTAGATTTAGTTGCTCCGGCTCCTCTAATCCTACCTCGTTTTTCAGATTGCTGTACTACTTGTGAAAGTGCATCACCTTCATCTAATTGTTGGGATCCCTCTGAAGGTGGTGCAAGAAGGATTTCCTTGGCTTTTTGCTGAAATTACGATGAAGAAAACTAGAATTAGTCTCCGTTGGACAACGCTTGACTTTCAATACAAGAAGAAAAAAAATATACTATCCATAAGAAGGTAATTGTGTACATATAATGAGCTCGTTGTCCTTTTAGTGCTTAGCTACACCTTCCCCAGTAGTATATCCCCGGATCCAAGCACGAAGCCTAACCTTATCGATAGGACATGGTCCCTCCCTTCTCTGTATTGTATTAGGTAAAATTGGAATTGATAAGTAGAGAGTTATAAATACGAATGAAAAAAAATACTTTATACTTACCAATATTTCATCGGCAATGCGAGCAAAGCCTTTTCTACTTCCAAGGTACGACATTGTTTTTTTTTCTGTCATTTGTTTAAACTTTGTAGACCTCTCCTACGTACAACACATGCATATTATTAGATAATACCTTAAATGTTAGACATTGAAGCTTCAAAAAATATTTATTCAACATACCTTAAATTGTTTTGATGATCTTTTCTTAACGAATAGTTCCCAATCTACCGGGTCTACGTCATTCAGCTTTCTCTTCAAATATTTTCCCAATTTTGATTTGTTGGCCCTAGCAAGTCTTCCCATTTGTTGGAGGACATACATTTTTGCCTCCTTATCGCGCTCCATGAATGTAAATTTTTGCTACAAGTGCAAAATAGTCATAAGTAATTATTAGGAAGATAGTAGATATAAACTACATTTAAAAAAGAATGTAAACTTTTATCTTACTGTAATAGCTTTCTAATAGAAGTCCTTTCTCTCAGAAGGTATATGTCTCCAATCATCGAACGTTATTGGTACCATTTCACGTGTCAAACATCCGACAAAAGTTGAAAGATGTTTCGAGTTCCTTCCAATTGGTTGACCATTTTCATTTAACTCCACCTCTAGCCTATTGCCACTTTCAACGGGCCAAGCACTACACCTAGTGGGTCCCCTAGTCCTTGTTGTTCTCTCTGTTTTGCCTTTATTTGAAGCTTGTTGTTCTTCTTCGTCATTTGAATCTTCTGGTTCTTGTCCCTCATTTGATGCTTCTTTTCCTTGTTCTTTATTGGAACATTTTTCCGTGTCCTTCCTTTGCTTCTTGTGCTTCTTTTTCTTCTTGTGCTTCTTAGTAGATTTACTCGCTTGATTTGTACTCTACAAGAACACAGTTGACATTTATGCATTAGAAATATATGTAAGCATTGCTATAGAAAATATGTGCTTGTTTTGCAACAGTTGACATTTATGCTTGTTCTTAGAACACAGTTCTGAGAACAACATTCCCAAAAATCTGTGAAAATATGTGCTTGATCCTTACCGCATTCGAACCTTCTTGCTCACTTATTTAGAAACCAGCATTTTGATTGTTCACAAGAGCAGCCTCGATGCCTTGTCTTTGCTTCTTTGCTCTCTTTTTTACGCGTTTTGAAGACTACAAATATGTAACATATTAAAATAGTAAGAAATAAATGAGATTTATGTAAGCTTAATTTCAAATACATGTTGAAGGTTATTTACCTCAGCTTTACCATAATTTCTCCTTTTCCTTGGTGTCATTGCAAGATAGGGTAGCTACGAGCAAGAATTGCTCGCTGATGATGATTAGAAAATAAGCAAATATTAAAGAAACAAATCATGACAAGTAGAGTGTCATAGAGTATCAAATACTAAATCATGACAAGTAGAGTATCATAGACTGTACATCGAAGGACTGTACATTGAAGGACTGTATATTGTTTGCCGGACTTGAAGTCCAGGACCTGATCAAGATTTTGCAGGAAATTAATTGGACTGGACAATGTAATGGGATGAGATGCAAGGAATAATATATATGCAGTATACCAGTTGGGGGCAGGATTGATACTTGTGTTTGTAGGACATGCTATGAAGTGTGTTGATGAAATGTGTAATACAGTAAATGAAGTGAGCAGTAAAGAGTTTAGATGCAGTAAAATGAAAATGAGTGTGCAGTGAGTGAGGCAGTGGTTAAATTGGGAATAGAATATGCAAGGCTAAAATTCAGTGGATCAAATTGAAGTGCAGGCAGTGAAATGATTCCACTGTACAGTATTTAATGCAGTGAATCAAATTGAATAAATATTTTTGTGCATAGGTGTAATGGAGTGTATTTGATGATGAATGTCCTGAAACAGTGGATGTATCAGTGAATGCAATTTGGGCATCAGGTAATTGCAGTGAACACCAACCGTGGATGATACAGACATTAAGCTATATATATATAGACATTAAGCTTCTTGAGGGCCTAAAAAGTATTTCACAAGTCACATTAAGCTATATATATATATATATATATATATATATATATATATATATATATATATATATATATATATATATATATATATATATATATATATATATCAACCGTGGATGATACAGACAACGAAAAACCTATATATATATATATATATATATATATATATATATATATATATATATATATATATATATATATATATATATATATATATATATCAGGCTAATGATTTATCGCACAAGTCACATTAAGCTTCTTGAGGGCCTTAAAATTATTTCACAAAGTTCAAGATACAGACATTGAAGGAATGTACATCGAAGGACTGTACATTGAAGGACTGTAATGGTTTGAGTTTACACCTGTATTTTGAAGGACTGTACATTGATAGAGTATCAAATACTAAAACGAAGTTCGCAGACCCTATATTGTGAAGCATTTAAAAAAACCAAAACCTAATAAAAACTACTGATTGTATACATGTTCTGCACAACCTTAACAAAGAATACTAAAAACCTGCATATAACAAATTCAAGAACAATTGTGAAAGCATTAAAAAATACTAGTTATTTTTAAACAAGCTTCTATACAAATAATAAAAACTAATGAAACATAGAGACCAATTAAACCATATAGAGTGTTTCATAAGATTAAATATAGAGGAAAAAGATCTTTTAAACATAAATGCCCTCACAATTCTTTCTAAAATAACTATCACTACCATCCTCAACATTCTTATCTAGTTTTGATACATCCACTGGTGCTAATGTTGGTGTAAAGACATTTTGATCAACGTCCATATCCATATCTTGAAAACCTCTTGCTGTTGCCTTTAACACAACATGCCAATTAGATGAAGCAGTGTCCTTAGAGTAAAATACTTGGGTTGCCTGTGATGCTAGAATAAACGAGTCTCTTTCAAAGCGGAGTTTTTCTTGGTGAAGGTCAACCATGGTAAACCCATCTTCTAGTTTGACACCATTTGTTGTGCTAGCTCAATCACAATAAAAAATAGAAATGTGAAAGGTATGATAATCCAAGCAAAATGTATTCTTAAGTACTCCATAGTAGGCAACTGTATCGGTGACTTGGTTCCTATCCTTCGAGCTGGATCTACAAATGGTTGTTGCCTCAAGTGAGACACCACTGTTCTGCCTAGAGTTCTCAGCAGCCTTTGTATGGTAGCTGTTACCATTGATAACAAATCCTGAATAAGACACAACATGTTTTGAAGGGCCATGTGCAAGCCCTCTTAACATGTCGAATATGTTTCCACAGGATTGTCCCTCAATCTGTTCAAAATCAAAACAAAAGGTAAAGACATACATTGTTTGGAAAATAATGTGCTAAGGGTGCTAAAAAAAAAGAAATTGGGACCTTCTTTTTTAACCAAGATGACAATTCCTTCGAATGACGATCTTGAAGTAAATTTTTATTTTGAACAAGTCGTCTTTCCGAAAGTTTCAATTCCTTCAAGTGCATCCTAATAGGGAAAACAATTTTACATGATATTAACTATAGATATTGGCAAGATACGTTGGAGTTAGTATGTTTTCTTATAACTTATTCTAGATAAGGTTCGACTTCATCCATATTGAACAATACATAACGGTGAGCACTTTGTAGCTGTTGTTTATCCAATGTCATTATTGTTCCTTTTGAAATTGGACGTTCATCGAAAATTGCATCATTTTCAATATCTTCATTTGTATTTGGACGATGATCTATCTCAGCAACTTGTTTCATGTACCCACTAACAAATCTCATGCTCTCGTCAGCAAGATAACATTTTACTATACAACCTTCAGGACGTGCACGATTTCTAACGTATCCTTTAAGGATCTTTATGTATCTATGAGAAAAAAATAATTTTTATTTAAAGTAAGCAAACGAATGAATTAAATCAATAAAAAGAAAACAAACGATCACCTTTCAAACGGATACATCCAACGATAATGGACTGGGCCACCTAATTTAGCTTCACGCCCCAGATGGATTGGCAAATGAATCATGATATCGAAAAATGAAGGAGGAAAATACCTTTCAACCAAACATAATATGTCAACAAGTAGATTGGTAAATGAATCACGATATCAAAAAATTGAGGAGGAAAATACCTTTCAAACAGGCATAATATCTCAACAATTTCTTCCTCTAATTTCTCTATTTGTTCTCTATCGATGGCTCTTTGGCACAAGACATTAAAAATGCACAAATTCAAAATATTGCAATCCTTGGTCGTTTTGGAAGAAGACCTCTCAATGCCACAGGCAACAACTGTTGCATTAACACATGACAATCATGCGACTTGAGTCCTGTTATTTTGCATTCTTCTACTGATATACAGTTTCCAATGTTTGAAGAGTAACCATCGGGCAACTTCAAGTTATATAATCTCTTGCAAAAAAATTCCTTTTCTTTCTTTGAAAGGGTGTGCGGTCCTGGTGGAAGAAAAAAAATCTCTTATTTCTTAATTCTTGATGCAAAACTTGTCGAATGCCCATTTCTTCCAAATCCTTACGTGATTTTATGCCATCCTTCGATTTTCCCTTTGCATTTAGCAATGTACCAACCACGCTATCACACCAGTTCTTTTCTATGTGCATTAGATCCAAATTATGGCGCAAAATAAGATGCTATAAAACCCAAAAAAGAATAGAAAGGTCAATTGGAAACAATTTACAAAACATATATGAAAATAATATGATATTACCTCCCAATACGGCAGTGAAAAAAATGTTGACTTCTTCTTCCACATCTCTGAAGATTGCATCTTTCTTTTGCCATTGCCTTTTCCTTTCCCAAAATTATTTGTCATATTTTTTAGTCCTTCTAAAAATTTTGATCCAGTCATTAATCTAGGTGGTTCCCTATGTTCTTGCTTACCATCAAACCAACTTTTTTTCAACCTAAATGGATGCTTAGCTGGAAGAAAACGTCTGTGTCCCATGTAGACGGTTTTTCTACTATATTTTAACCATTTTGAACATGTATTCACTCCACATATGGGACATCCAACTTTTTCTTTGGTAGTACATCCAGCTAGGTTACCATAAGCTGGAAAATCATTTATTGTACACATCAAAATTGCTTTCAAGTTGAAAAAAGATTTACTAAATGCATCATAAGCATGCACTCCATTGTTCCATAGCTCTAGCAAATCATCTATTAGTGGCGGTAAATAAACATCTATATCATTTCCAGGTTGCTTCAGTCCAGGAATTAGTAGTGTCAACATTATATTTTCTTTTCGCATGCATAGCCATGGTGGGAGATTGTATGTCGTGAGCATCACTGGCCAACAACTATATGAAGAGCTAAGATCGCCGAAAGGATTAAACCCGTCTGCAGCAAGGCCAAGTCTAAGGTTGCGTGGCTCTTCTGCGAAAGAGGGCCACTTCATATCAGTTGTCTTCCACGATAAGGAGTCCACAGGATGTCTCATGATGTCATCGTCACTTTTGTGATTATAATGCCACCTTAAGTTTTCAGCCGATTCAGTTGACTGAAACATTCTTCTGAACCTTGGAATTATCGAAAAGCACCTTAGTACTTTTGCTGGAACTCCTTCTTGAATTTTGCCAGCCTTATCTTTCTTCCACCGTTCCAATCCACATTTTTTTACATTTTTTTTCATTTTTCAATTCTTTTCTGTATAGACAACAGTCATTGGGACATGCATCAATCTTCTCACAATCAAGCTCAAATGTCTTAAGCAACGATTCAGCGTCACGTGAGGATTCTGGAATTGTATTTCCATCAGGTAAAATATCATACAATATTTCAAAAAGATGACTAAAATATTTATTAGAAATTCCATACATAGACTTGTACTTGTATAAAATAACGGTTGTCGATAACCTAGTATACTTTTTGCAACTTGGTTATAATGGATTATTTGCATCCTTCAATAAGGTTGTTAATCCATCATCCCTTTCTTCTTCGATAGGTTCAGCATTGGGTTCATTTTGAACACATGCATCTTCAATTATATTAGTATCCTCTGTCTGTTCCAAATTTGAAATTCCTTCCCCATACCAAATCCAAGTTGTATAAGACATATCCATCCCACGTCTTAGCAAATGAAGTAAAATCATATCTTCATTACCACGACACAAATTCTTACAATCAATACAGGGACATAACATAAAGTCTGGATTCTTTGCATTTGACTTGGCAAAATCCACAAACTGACGGACATATTTCTTATATAATGTCGTATTCCTAAAAAATACAAAATAATTATAACATAAATAAGACATAAAGATGGATTTAATTAAGTGAACACATTAGTATAGTGAAAAGGATTTCAATACTTGTTAAGATGAACCCAATCTTTATTCATCATGTTGACACCCACAACTTGCTTATATCGAGCTTGATAACACAAAAAATAATTTGTATGTGGCCCTAAAGAGTTTTAAATTAAATAATTTAGACTTTGTACATGCATTAGTAAACTAACACAATTGTCACTTCCTGAAACAAACCAAAAATATAAACAAATTATATACGGAAAAGGAATGACTTACAGAGCGATGACAAAATCGTGGCACTTTTTTCTTCTTCAACACTTCACAAATTTAGGGTTCCTGAAACAAACCAATAACATCAAACACAACAAAATGCCACATAAATTCAGTTGAAGGAGTTGTACATAGAAACAGAATTTCTATCCAAAGCCGAACCCTAATTTTTGACAAATAGATCCACGAAATCGAGGAGTCACATATACCCCAAATAATCCATCCAAACCCCAAATAATCCATCCAAAGCCGATCCAACAAATCGATCCAATAAAACTATAACATCCCTCACGAAAACCCCAAATAATCCATCCAAAGTCGAACCCTAATTTTCGACAAATCGAGGAGGCACATATACACCGCCACTGATAGATACTTTATTGACGGGAAAAAAATTGAAAATAGCATTTTGCTATGGACAGTCGGTCGATTTTTAGGATTTTCGTGAGGGGAGAGAGAGACAGAGAGAAGAAGATGAGGAAGAGGAAGGGTTTCGTGAGGGGAAGAGGGTTACCTGAGGAAGAGCGTTGCCGGAAGAGGGTTTGGCGACAGAGAGAAGAAGATGAGGATGAGAGGAGTTTTCGTGAGAGAGAGTTATGAGGATGAGAGAGGGTTTTTGTGAGAGGAGTTGAAGGGGTATTTCAGTTGCGCGCCCAGGTTAGAGGAGTTGAAGGTGTTTTTCAGTTACGCGCCCAGGTTATGAGGTGGAGAATACAATAATGTTTTTTCAAACATAAGACATAGCATTTTGCTATCAATACTAAAATAACCCATTTTAGCGACGTCAGAAGACGTCGCTAAATAAGGAAAAAAACGTCGCTAAAACCAATTTGTGACGTATTTAGCGACGAAAATCGGACGTCGCTTATAGGCAAGTCGCAGATGTTACTTTCGTCGCCGAACGTCGCTATTCGCGACGCGAAATTCATTGTCGCTAGACGTCACAAAATTAGCGACATATAGCGACGTATCACTACGTCGCCAATATTGCGACGTAAAACGACCACTTGCGACGCTGTAAACTTTATATATGATGACATGGCATGGCAGCCACATGGGCAACTTAGCGACGCCTACCGACAGATTAAGCGACGTAGTATTAGTAACGTCTAGCGACGTATAGCGACATCAAGGAACCGTCGCAATACGTCGCAGAACATCGCTATACGTCGCAGATATTATAAAAAAATTTAAAAAAATATAATTGATATTTTTGTTATGCTGTGTGTCTGTGTTTACAGTGTGTGTAAAGTGCAGTGTTCGAACCATCGACAGTTTCGCTTACTGTTCTATGTTTTATCTTGGATAAAAAGAGCAACAGTTCAGGGTGCACTTCTCAGAGCTTCCTCTTCACGTCATTCACCTTCTCAGGAACTTGTACGACGTCCCGAGAAAGTGAAGGACGTGAAAATGAAGCTCTCAGAAGTGCACCCTGAACTGTTGCTATTTCTATCCAAGATAACACATACAACAGTAATCGAAACTGTCGATGGTTCCGAACACTGCATTTCACATTCACTGTAAACACAGACACACATCATAACAAAAATACACAATATATTTTTTTAAAATTTCGGCAGCACCTCCTTTATATATCAGATCATCGCTTATAACCCAGCGTAGGTATATTTGTCATCCCCGTCGCAGATATCATAAAGTAAATATCACAATAAAAATAGGAGGCAGTGCAAAGTAAATATCACAGACACACATCCTCACAAACATCCAATAGAGTTAAATAAAAATGGAAGATGATAAAAAGTCTCCCACCAAGTGTATAAACAACAGTGTACCAATAAACAATTTGTCCATAGGGCCAATACATACAAGTCATAAAAAAACCAATAAAATCACTACGGACCCCTGTCGCGTAACTAGGGCAACTGGGATAGAATGTAGTCATACTGCTCCTGTATACTGTGCTCGACCGCATCAGAAATCTGCTGCTGCAACTCACGATGCAGCTCCTCGATCTGACGACGAACATCCTCAGCTCGTGACGACGCCTGCGTAGCCGGAGACTACGCACTGACAGAGGGGGCCCGGGATGACTCCGAAGCCAAATATGCACCGTAGGATCCCGTACATATGCCTGCATCATCCTCTCGTCAATGAACTCCCCAGCCCTCCGATGGGTGACTAGGACATAGTCCCTGCAGCCATGCGACTAGCCAGGCAGAAACTATATATGTAGTCGTAGATAAAGTTGACTGTCCTCCGACCCTCATCCCTCGGCAATGAAGATACGACAACCTATCAGAATTTTTGACTCTCTTTCGCTTCTTGGATATTGACCCAGCTTCCAATCTCTCATTTCCCTCCGGGTCCACTCTACTCCCAATCTCTTCCTCTTTTATACACGGATCGACAGAATCAATACCATCCAAGGAAGGCAAAACTGAATCAAGGCATAACGGGCTGCTCAGCGTGCCCAGCTTCTTCAACTTCTCGCTGGCTGCAAAGTCCAAATGGGAACGGGTCCTCTTTGCCGGAAGACGCTGATTTAGTTTTGCCTTCTCCTCTCCTCTACCATGGCTATGGACCCATCTGCTCCTCCCTACTTCCATTCTTCTTATTTGACTCTCTCAGCTACATATGATATCCAGCTGAAGTGTAGAGTCGGGAGAGAAGTGGACAGGAATAGGAGGGGGAAGCAGCACAGCCGGCGGCATGACCCGGAGGAAGTACAGAGGTTTTCTTCAACATACGTAGGAGAACTATAAGGATATATCTTTTCACAACATATCACCTTGTCAAAGACCCTTAATGTGCCAACCATGTTACCGCAGTGTCGGAAGACTAACATGTCATAATTTTATAAGCCGTGTGTTTTGACATAATCCTCCAACCGGATTTCAGTTCTATGTAATAATGCAAGATTGCGACATAGGAGAAAAGAGTTGGGAGGATTATGTCAAAACACACGGCTTAGAAAATTATGACATGTTAGTCTTCCAATACCGCGGTAACATGGTTGTCACATTATGGGTCTTTGACAAGATGACATATTGTGAAAAGATATATCCTTATAGTTCTCCTACGTATGTTGAAGAAACCTCTGTACTTCCTCCGGGTCATGCCGCCGGCTGTGCTGCTTCCTCCTCCTATTCCTGTCCACTTCTTCTCCTCCGACTCTACACTTGAGCTGGATATCATATGTGGCTGAGAGAGTCAAATAAGAAGAATGAAAGTAGGGAGGAGCATATGGGTCCATAGCCATGATGGAGGAGAGAAGAAGGCAAAACTGAATCAGCATCTTCCGACAAAGAGGACCCGTTCCCATTTGGACTCTACAGCCAGCGAGAAGTTGAAGAAGCTGGGCACGCTGAGCAGCCCGTTATGCCTTGATTCAGTTTTGCCTTCCTTGGATGGTATTGATTCTGTAGATCCGTGTATAAAAGAGGAAGAGATTGGGAGTAGAGTGGACCCGAAGGGAAATAAGAGATTGGAAGCTGGGTCAATATCCAAGAAGCGAAAGAGAGTCGAGCATTCTGATAGGTTGTCGTATCATCATTGTCGAGGGATGAGGGTCGGAGGATAGTCAACTTTATCTAAGACTACATAGTTTCTGCCTCGCCAGTCGAATGGCTGCAGGGACTATGTCCTGATCCTCGAGTCATGGGTGCCATCTGGTAAGTATATGTAACAGAATGTAAAAGAATGTAACAGAATGTATATGTTCTTATCGTATCTAGTATATGAAGAATGTAACAGAATCAAGATGAACTCACATAATGTAATACTAAGACATCATCTACAACAAAATACATAATCCAAAATACAAAATACAAAATACAAAATACAGAAACCAAAATACAAAATACAGAAACCAAAAATACAAAATACTGAAACCAAAATACAAAATACTGAAACCAAAATACAGAAACCAAAATACAAAATACAGAAACCAAAATACAAAATACTGAAACCAAAATACAAATACAGAAACCAAAACACAGAAACCAAAATACAAAATATAGAAACCAAAATACAAAATATAGAATCCAAAATAGGACCCTCTGTGAGAACGGATGGCTCAGAACACAACCCAACCGGAGAGGATACTCTAAGAGATCCATCTGAGAGGGACGTATACTCTGAGAGATCACCTTTACAAGAATTATATCAGTAGTGGGATCGAGTATTGGAGGAGATATTATCAAAGTATACGTCCTACTCAGATGGGTCTCTCACCGTTACTATTTTTTCCTGACAGCATGGTGGATGTGCTCCGTCCACAGATTCTTGCTCCGAGCCAAAACTTTGTCCCGGAGCTCAAGTGGACATCCTTGGTGTAGAGCTCGAGTGAGAGGTTCCTGACAGCATGGTGGTCTCTTTTGTTAAAGTATCCGTGCTCGTCCCACAACCAATGTGGGATGAGCACGGATACTTTAACAAAGGAGGCCACCATGCTGTCAGGAACCTCTCACTCGAGCTCTACACCAAAGATGTCCACTTGAGCTCCGGATCAAAGTTTTGGCTCGGAGCAAGAATCTGTGGACGGAGCACATCCACCATGCTGTCAGGAAAAAATAGTAACGATGAGAGACCTATCTGAGTAGGACGTATACTCTGATAATATCTCCTCCAGCACTCAATTCCACTACTGATATCATTCTTGTAAAAGTGATCTCTCCGAGTATACGTCCCTCTCAGATGGATCTCTCAGAGTATCCTCTCCGGTTGGTTGTCGTATCATCATTGCCGAGGGATGAGGGTCGGAGGACAGTCGACTTTATCTACGGATACATAGTTTCTGCCTCGTCAGTCGAATGGCTGCAGGGACTATGTTACCGCGGTGTCGTAGTCCAATATAATCCAGAGATTGACACAGTTCTAATTCATATATGTAGTCCAATACAAATAGTCTAATACAAAAATAACCCAATACAAATAGTCCAATACAAATAAGTACTAATAGCTAATGAGAACCACGCTGCTCACGCAAACGCTCAGTGATACGTTCACGCAACCACCTCGAAAAAGCGAGATTTTTGGCGCGAGGAGAGATGTCGTCCCTTGTAAGGACTGCATAAAGAGAACTCTCGGTCTCACTAGCTACCGGTGCTGGATGAATAGAACTCCCGGTCTCACTAGCAACCGGTGCCACTTCCTCCTCAACTGTAGGAGGAGCCACCTCAGCATTCACTATTTTCTTCAAACGACGTGCCGCTCCTTGGATCATGGGTGCCATCTGGTAAGTATATGTAACAGAATGTAAAAGAATGTAACAGCTCAAAATACAGTTGGTACTAACCTCAATAGAACAAACACTCTCACAGCTCAAAATACTAACACATGCTCACGCCTTACTCTAGTGACACTCCCTTTCAAACACAAACACACACCTATATGTTCCCTTACACATGTTGCCATGTTACCTTTAAAAATAGGAAACCCTTGTTGTCTATAATAAGACACAATTCACCAAAGGAATCAGTGAGCTAACATGAAGCCTATTCTAATTAAGCAATCCTGCAGTAAACACAAACTAGAACATGTGGGGATCATTAAAACTCATCAAAAGGAATCAGTTCAATTCAGTTCAAGGAAGAACAGCAAACCAAATTCCTGAGTTTTCATCAAACCAATTTAAATCGAACCCCATATCCAATATCATATTCTCAAATCACAAGCCTAATCAGAAATAAAAAAAAGGAATTAACAGGTACTAATACATGTGTTACAACCAATGATAACTGAACAACAATTAGAAATCAAAAAAATTTGGAATTGAAGTTCAGGGGACAATCAAAACTGATTCATGAGTATCAGTCAACCCATTGAAACCAACTCGAGTCCAAATTCCATTCCTATATCATAAAACTTAATTTAATAAGTAAAGATCAATCTATCATAGGCTATTACACATGTAGGAGTAATATTGGTACTTAAAATATTAGTTAGAATCAGATTAACAGGATTGACATAGGAAAAACTTGAAACGTATCATGTATCAGTCATGTAAAGTCAACCCACATATGTTCGAATCCCATATCACAGCAACGACCCATTCTCAATGTAAATATCAACTAACATAGATTAACAACATGTCTAGGAATCAAATCTAGCATTTAAATCACAATTTAAACCATTTAAACTAGGAATAAATCTGTGTCTGTGTGTGTGTGCATGTGTCTGTGTCTGTGTCTGTGTGTGTGTGTCCGTGTGTGTATGTGTGTCTGTGTCTGTGTATGTGTGTACGTGTGTGTGTGTGTGTCAGTGTCCGTGTGTGTATGTGTGTGTGTCTGTGTCTGTGTCTGTGTCTGTGTGTGTGTGTGTCCGTGTCCGTGTGTGTCCGTGTGTGTGTGTGTGTGTGTGTGTGTCCGTGGGAGAGGAGGAGGAGGAAGGAGAGGAGTTAGGTTAGGGTTTACCAGAGGAAGAGGAGGAGGAGGTCGGATTGGGGGAGGAGGGGCTCGAGGAGGAGGATTTCGAGGAGGAGGAGCTCGCCGGAGGGGGAGGGAGCCGCCGGGGGGGAGGGGGTCGCCGGGGGGGGAGGGCACTGACAGAGGGGGAGGGAGTCACCGGGGGTGGGGGTGGGGGGGGGGGGAAAATTAAAATTTTCGGAGGTTTTCGAGTGAGAGTGAGGGGGAAAGAAGGCAGCGGCGTGCCCTAAGTAAAATAACTTAGCGATGTAACTTGTTGACGTCGCTAAACGTCGCAAACATAGCGACATATACTTATAATATGTCGCTGAACGTCGCTATTCAGCGACGTAGTATACTCCTGTCGCAGAACGTCGCTAGCCAGCGACGTTTTGCTACGTGTTTATAAAGAAGTCGCTACTGGCGACGTAATTTCTTACCGTCGCTACATTACGTCGCTATTTGATGATATTTTAGTAGTGTATGGACGGTTCTGATTTAATTGCAAAATATCTAACGGACGGGATCGCCCGCTATGGAGAACGCTATAATTTATTTAGCAAAACTGAATCGCTCCTATAGTAGTCACAACATACTATAACATATTTTTTAATATAAAATATATTTTATAAAACTGTGTTGCTTCTCCCATATGATTGGAACAGTAGATAGTTCAATTGTGAGAATTCAATTAACTCGGTTAACCGAACCGAATTACCAAATACAGAATTCGACCGAAAATCGAATAGCAAAAATTAAAACCAACCGAAATATCCTGTACCGAACCAAACTGAATGGAATAAATCTGTTCAATTTTTAGTTTATTTGGTTTATAACCAATATTTCAGTTTATTTATAAATTTTTTCCATTATATATATTAACTAAATATACAAAGATATATTTCGTATATATATTACTAAATTTTCTTATTTGATTTACCAGGGGAAAGGAATTTTAGATAGAATTTCTGAAAGGTTAGTGGGATTAGTTGAAGAGTATTCTGCAGCTCCTTCGCATTAATTTTTATTTTTATGGTAGCAATTTTGTAACTTATATAGCATCCAAAATATGTTATAGTATTTTTTTAATCATGTAAAATATATACAATATGATGCTACTCCTAATCGAACTGGATACCGTACTTTGACATATGTAGGGGTGAGCCTTCCGTTTATTTGTGGTTTCAACCGAAACGAAATAGTCAACACCAAATAAACCAAAATTCAAAAACTCCAAAACCGAAACCGAACCAAAATTAACCAAAACCAAAATCGAACCGAAGCGAATAAACTATTCGGTTATTTGATCGATTTATTCGGTTAAACCAAATAAATAGAAATCGTATTTTAATTATATTAAACAAATTATAAGTTTGTACACTTTTTGTTATATGTCAAAAATATACCAAAAGTAGGACATATATATATATATATATATATATATATATATATATATATATGTCCTAAATATATATATATATATATATATATATATATATATATATATATTTAGGACATATATATATATATATATATATATATATATATATATATATAATTGTTGTTTTCAAATATATACATTTTTAGTCACTAAATATACATAGAATTAGGATTTTTATAAATTAATAAATCTTATTTGGATTTTCGGTTTTAAATCGAAATCGAATAAAAAAATTTAGTATTTTCGAAACCGAAATCGAACCAAATTTTTTTCAAATGAACCGAATCTCTTATTCGGTTAGGTTCGATTCGGATTTCGGTTCAAAACCGAATAATGCTCACCCTTAGACATACGGGCATAGCAATGGTGAGACAAAACTATACCTTTAACAGCACTGCATAATGAACGTTATTGATAATGACACTTCTAATAGCGGGGAGGCATAAACGCTATAGATAAACTGCTATTGTATGAAATTTTAATAGCATTTCCTATGAACGCTATGGATGATGATATTATAATAGCAGGGAGGCTCAAACGCTATAGATAAACTGCTATTGTATTACCTTTTAATAGCACTGACTAATGAATGCTATTGTTGATGATATTCTATAGCAGGGAGGCCGGAACGCTATAGATAAACTGCTATTGTATGTCCTATTTGTTGTAGTGGGAAAGCCGCTGGTCGTCATCGCCTATCGCCGCCGATGAAGAAATTAGGGCTAGTGTTTTGGTCGAAAAAATGAGGGATGAAGAACGAGAGCTCCAGTGCTCTCGAAAATTAAGAGAGTGAGCATATGAGTGGCCTTCTCTCTCTCCTCAACGTATATAGCTAAAAAAAACGCACATTTTGGACTTAAGTCCCCCCCGCCCCCAAAAGGTTTCAAAGCAATCCTTCCTTTAAAGTAAAACTTACAAAAACAACCCCCTTCCTTTTCGTTATTACGCTGAGTGCAGAAAATCAGTTGGAAAGAAAGAGTGAATGGTGGGCCACAAGTTTGTTTGTTACAACAAACTTTCAAATTCAAATTCCTGCTCCTAATTTTCTTCCCTCCAAAATATTCATAAATATATATATATATATATATATATATATATATATATATATATATATATATATATATATATATATATATATATAATACGATGGGTCGAGCAGCAGCAGCCCCCCTGCTCGCCGCTCCCCCTCCCCTCCTCCTTCTCTGGCCGTTCGGGTGGCCAGTTTGGCCGGCCGGCCCCTCTCCCCGCCGGCCGGGCACTTTTGCTTGGCCTGCCGTCGTCGTCCTCTTCCCGAGCGGCATCCCTCCTTCCCCCCCTCCTTGGCTCCAAAGCCATCGTCGACGCCGACGGCGCCGTCGGGCTCGTCGTAGGAAGACCGGTGGTTCCTCTCCGGCTACACCCCCTGGTGCCCCCCCGGACACCAGCCCTCCTCCGCCGGGGCCGGACGCAGCTCTGCCTGGACTGCCCCCCGCTCCAGCACGCTCACCGCCCGCCGCCCCCCTCGCGGAGATGCCTCATCCTCCCTCCGCGGAGGCCACCAGCTCCCCCGGCGGTGGCCGATCTCGGCCACGTCCTCACTCCTCCCCGCGGCTGAGCCTTCCCGTCCGCCCACCCTCCCCCTCCGGTGGCCAAACTCGGCCATGTCCTCCCTCTCCCCGGTCGTGCCCCTTGGTGGCCCCGGGCTGACCCCCCCCCCCCCCGTCATCTCCCCCCCCACCCTCTTGTCGTCGACCCCGTCGTCGTCGGTGGCCCCACCCCCTTCTTTTCCCCCTGCGGCGGATCCCGGAGCGTCTCCTCCCCGCGCCTCTCTCCCCCAGTTCTCAGGCCTCCGTCGTTCTCTCCGGCTCATGCTGGAGAGCCCCCTTCTCAGCCGATGATCGGCCCCCGCCCGGAGGTCGATCTTCCGCTCCCTCCCCTTGGCGCCCCCCCTCCCTTTCCTTCCCCGTCGCCCGTTCCCTCTCCGGCGGCTGAGGGCGCCTCGCTCGCCTCCCCGAGTCCCCCTCTAGATGCTCACCCCCATCGTCGGCGGAGCTCTCTCAGTCTCCGGCCTCCTACTCTCTGCCTCCCGCCGGCTAGGAGGTCGGACACACCCCCCCCGCTTTTGGCCTCCTCCGTCGGAGGCCCCGGACCCTACTCCCCGGGTTCCCTGCTCCCTCCCCCCCCTCCCGCCTCCCTCCCTCCACCCCCGCTCCCCTGTTCCTCTTCCCTCCCCAGCGCTTCCCCTTGTCCATCGCCCTCCCGGATGGAGCCTCGGCTCGCCTCCCCTGTGGCGGCGCCACGTCCGTCCGGTCCTGCCCCCTCCGGCCCCCTGGCCCTTTCCCGTGGCCACCCCCCTCACCAGAGCTTCCTCCTCGCCGTCTCCCTCCCCCGCCCCTCGGCCTTCCCTTTCTCATCCCCCTTCCGGACGGTCGTCTCCCCAACCTGGCACCCTTCGGGTTTCCGCCTGGAGGCCACGCCACCGTGCCCCCCCTTCCCGGAGGTGCGCCACCCTCACCCCCTCCCTCGTCGACTGGCCCGGTCCCCTTCGGCCGTCTCGTCGCCGCGCCAGGCCCCTCCACACCCGCCTCCCACCCCGTACGTCTCGCCGGCGGGGGGCTCGCGGACCACCGCGCCGCCCGCACCATCGTGCTTTACGCCGTGCTCCGGGCCCCGCGCCCTCCTCCTTGGCCCCGCGCCCACCTCCTTGGGCCCCGCGCCCACC
This sequence comes from Iris pallida, assembly GCA_029216955.1. NCBI lineage: Eukaryota > Viridiplantae > Streptophyta > Magnoliopsida > Asparagales > Iridaceae > Iris > Iris pallida. The sequence continues at coordinate 5,926,225 of JANAVB010024597.1, read as the reverse complement.
CTTCCCCCATCAGGAGACGTGCCTTCTCCTCTCGGGTCGCGTGCCTGGCACTCTCCCCCCCAGCGTTTTCAATTTTTGAATTCAAATTTTGAATTCAAAAAAAAAATCCACCACTAGGGCCGAGCGCCCACACACCCTCTTTTCGTATTGTTGTGCAGACTTTTGGTCTTTCTACAAACCATGTTTAGCAGCATTTTGTGTTTACTACAAACCATGTTTATCAGAGCGAGTTTTGTGTTTCTCGGCTCTGTCACCGCTTGTAATGCTCTTTCTGAGCTTTCCTTTTATCAATAAAATTTCCTTTTGTTGAAAATATATATATATATATATATATATATATATATATAAATGTGCGTCTGGAGCTCTCCGCGGCGCTCGAGTCCTGGGAGACGATCGGCGGATGTCTACTCCGGTGGGGGGCTCCGGTCCCCCTGGTGGTTCGGTGGCGGCGGCCTCCGGCCATACTGGCCCCCGCTATGGCGGCGCCGCCCCTGTGGGCGACCCGTCCAGGCGGCCTCGTGGCCTGGAAAAGTTGGCTTCTCCGGTGGGGGGCTCCGGCCCCCCTGGAGGTTCGGCGGAGGGGGCCTCCGGCCCTCCGGCCCACGTAATGGCGGCGGCACCCATGTGGGTGACCCAGCCACGCGTGTGGTTCAGGCGGGAGTCCTTGGGGACGACCGGCATGCGGGGGGTATCCTCGGATCTGACGCGGTGGTGAGTCCTCTGGCGGGGGGCTCCGACCTTCTTGGCCACCGTGACAGGCCGAGGCCGACTCAGGCGGATGCAAGTGTTTCTGGGGGGGATCCGCCCCTATTCCCATGGACCTTTCTGGTGACGCGGGGGTGAGCCCGTTGGTTTCGTCTGTTGGGTCGGGGAGCTCCGTTCCCTTTGGTCATCCGAGGGAGGTTCAGGCGGCCGCTCTAGGGGAAGGACCGATTGCGGGGGGGCTCTGCTCTTTGTGGGCCCTCCTCCGATTTTGTTGCAGAGGCGAGGTCGCCTTTGGCTCACTCGGTTGCGACGCCTCAGGTGACGGGGGCACGCGGCGGTAAGGATGGCCCGGTGAGCTTTGCTGCAGCAGTTACAGGGCGATCAGCGACGGGTATGAAGGGTGTTTCGAGGGTCTCCTTTCGTCCAGCTTCTGTTGTGGATGGTCGGAAGATGGCCATTTTTTCCCCGTCAGATATGGTGGCCCTTACAGCGCCCTGTGGGCTGGACCTTATTGGGAAGTTTGCTCGATGGAGACTTCCGACTGAGACCATTAACAAGGATTTTGCTTCGAGGGGATTCCGGGGGTTGATTGAAGTTAAGGCCATTGACGATCGTCACGTCCTTATTAGTCCTCATGAGGAGAGTGATTTTCTCAGGCTTAGATCCAAGGACTGCTGGTTCGTTGGACGAGTCCCGATGGCGTTATTCAGATCTTTGGTAGATTTTTCGCCGTTAAGAGAGGATCCGAGAGTTCCGGTTTGGGTTGCCTTTCCCGGGCTTCAACATTGCATGTTTGATACTAATGCAGTCCTCTCCATTGCTTCTGGTCTTGGTACTCCACTTTATACGGACCGAGCAACGGCTTCGTTTTCCAGGCCGGGGGTTGCTAGGGTTTTGGTTGAAGTGGACGTCAGTAAACCACTATATTATGAGATTTTCTTTCAACTTCTTGATGGCGTCCGTTCGCAGCCGGTAGTGTATGAGCGGACCCCATTTTACTGTGTTGCATGCGGCTTGCATGGCCACGTAGAGAGTGATTGTGGCCGGCCTAAAGTGGTGACACCGCCGGTGGGCAACGTTGATAGAACAAACGTCATTGACGCTACTTCCTCGGGCGTCATGCTAGAGGAAAGTGGCACGGGGGGAGGTCTTGGCGCCAGCAGGGATGGCCCGGAGGGTGGACGTGGGACTAGCAGGGGTCGTCGGAGGAGACGATCAAGGCGCGAGAAAGGGAAGGGGACACGAATGATATGGAGGCGTGTCGGGGGGCGTGATGATAGCACGGGGACCTCGCAGCCTGGATTGCGCGGGAGTAATAATAATCGTGCGAATTTCGTTCCGCCTTCCTGGCACGTGGGGGAGTCTTCTTCGGGCCAGCTGGCTCTATGGTCAGATGGCGGGCGGCCCATGATGGAGGGATGCAGCGCCCCAGGCTCTAGCTCGGGTGGGCAGTTGGGCCCTGAGCGGGGAATTGGGCCTATTGATTTATCGGATCTTCCTATCATTATCCATAACCAGTTGGGACAGGGAGTTATAGCGGTTGATTCTGACACTGAGGATCGTAGCTTGGTGGTGTGGGAGGAGGCCGATCACGGTCCTTTATCCCTTTGGGGTTATGAATCAGCTCCGGGTGATGATATGGTTTCTCTGCCCGAGGTTAGACCTTCCACCTCTATCTCCGAGGGACGTGAAGAAGAATGGCAGATGGTTCCATTTAAGAAGGCGGCTGGTAGGCGAAGGAAGTCGATGGCACCTCAGTCGGATCGACTTCTTTGATCGCATGCTTCCCGGGTTAGGCGGGACCCACGGAGGGTCCATGGTTAATTTTCTTATTTGGAATGTTCGGGGGACGACGAACAGAGCTACTTTATCCCATCTCAGGTCCTTGTGTCGGACCAACTCTATTCAGGTTCTTGCCATTATTGAACCCAAGGTGATATCCTCTAAGCTTCTTTCTTATCGACTGAGATTGGGTTTTGATGATAGCTTTTGCAATGATAAGGGCAATATTTGGATTTTCTGTAAGTCGGGTCTTGGGATCAATTATACTGACTCCTGTGATCAGGCTATCACGGTGCAGCTTTCTCTGAGCTATTTTTCGCTTCCGGTGCGACTGTCGATAGTTCATGGTACAGGGACACGACAGGGAAGGAGGACTACGTGGAGGCATCTTCTAGACGTCCAAGCCAGGGATATTGCCATGCCCTGGGCGGTGGGCGGGGACTTCAATATCATTGCCTCTCCGGATGAGAAATTTGGAGGCCGACCTCCTGACACGAGGGCCATTGCGGATTTCCTCGACTTTCAGTTGGCTGCCGGGTTATCCGATGTTGGGTTCAGAGGTAGCATCTATACATGGGTGAACGGGCAGACGGGGCTTGATCGACAGGGTTACCGTCATGATAGGCTTCTCGTGACGGGTAGTTGGTTGGATGGTGTCCAGGTCTCTTGCGAGCATCTTAATCGGGCAGAATCTGATCATTCTCCTCTATTGATATCCTGCCAGCCAGCTTCTCCGGGACTGCGCAGAGGCTTCCGTTTTCTTGACTTCTGGACTTCTCATCCGGATTTTCTTCCGATTGTGGCTCGGGCGTGGAATTCATGTTGGCATTATGATGCGCTTGAGCGGTTGGGCATGCGCTTGAGGACGACGGGGCATGTTCTGGCTGGATGGAGCAGAGCTACTTTCGGCAATGTTTTCCAGGAGGTCCGTCGGGCCGAGGATGCTGCCTTGGCGGCGGAGCAGGATTATGAGCTTCATCCTTCGGAGAGGGGGAGGGCTTCCTAGATGGAGGCTGTTGCCAGATTGAAGCAAAAGGTCCAGGTTGAAGATTCTTTCTGGAAACAAAAAGCCAGATTGAGGTACGATCTGGAAGGAGATAAAAATACCCGTTTTTTTCATGAGTGCACCAGGAGCAGGAAAAGAAAGGCGGGTATTCAGAAAATTATTCGGGCTGATGGGTCAGAAACTGGATCTACCGAGGAGGTTGCGACGGAGGCGACTTTATTCTTCTCCAAACTGTTTAGAGCTGAGCCTATTTCTGAAGACGACGCCTTCCTCGATGTCATCCCTAGCATTATTTCTATGGAGGATAATTCTGATCTTGTTCGTCGCCCTGACAGAGCGGAGTTGTTGGAAATTGTTCGGGGGATGGATCCGGCTAGTGGCGCCGGTCCGGATGGCTTTTCTGGGAGATTCTTCTCAGTTTGTTGGGACATTGTTGCTGCTGACGTGGAGGAAGCCGTTGGTTCATTTTTCATGGGTGCGCGCCTTTCGGATTCCGTCGTGGATATATTCTTATTTCTTATCCCCAAAGTCGACCACCCGAGGAGCCTTTCTGATTTTTGCCCTATAAGCCTTTGCAATTTTTGTAACAAAATTATTTCCAAGACTATTGCTTACAGGTTGCGGAATTACCTTCCCAAAATTATTTCTCCGGAGCAAAGTGCATTTGTCCAGGGGAGAGAGATTGTGGACAACATCATTATTGCTCAGGATATGGTGGCATCTATGAGGGAACCAAACCATGGTGGAAATGTTGCTATTAAGCTGGACATGCAGAAGGCCTATGATAGAGTCAATTGGCATTTTCTCCTGAGGGTTCTTCGGAGATTTGGTTTTAATGAGGTCTTCTGTGATCTTATTTATCGTCTCCTGGCTGATACCCGGTATGCCGTGCTTCTAAATGGCGCTCCTACTGCTTTTTTCTCGGCGTCTAGAGGGATCCGGCAGGGGGACCCTCTTTCCTCGGCTCTCTTTATTATTGCTGCGGAGGTACTCTCTCGGAACCTCAAGCTTCTTCAGGAATCAAATAGGAGATCTTCATTTCACACTCCGATTGGGGGACCTCGTATCTCGCACTTGGCTTATGCGGATGATGTTCTCATTTTCACTTCGGAAGATATTGCTGGATTGCGTGCTCTCCAGCAAGTTCTGCATAATTATGAGGCTGTTTCTGGACAGAAGATCAATTACTCCAAATCTGCCTTCTATACTGCGAGTCCATTGGGTGAGGATCGCGCTCGGACTATCTCTACTCTGTTCGAATTTAGTCCCGATATATTGCCTTTTTCTTACTTGGGGTGCCCGTTAACTTGCGAGAGAAAGAATGCGGAGATGTTTAGCTATTTGCTAGATAAAATCCGATCGAGGCTGACGGGATGGCAGAACAAGATACTTTCTCCTGGGGGTAAGTTGGTCCTTATTAAGAATGTACTTTCATCTATCCCTATGTACACATTGGCTGCATGCTGTCCTCCTCGGGCTGTTCTCAGGGCGATTGAGAGGATGTTTGCGGCTTTCTTCTGGGGTAGTAAGGATGGGGTGGCTAAGAGGAGTTGGATGGCGTGGCGGTTCGTTACTCGGACTAGTCCGAAGGAGGCCTTGGGATCAAGTGTCTGAATGATATTATGGATGCCTTCTCTATGAAGCTATGGTGGAAGCTAAGGCATGGGAAGGGACTTTGGGTGGAACTTCTTAAATCAAAATATTTTCGTAAGCGCCATCCATGTGAGGCGTTTATGACTTCCAAGTGCTTCCATGTTTGGCGACGGATTTTGAGGGGAAGGAAATTGGCGGAACCGCACATTTCGTTTAAACTTGGGCGGGGTGAGGGTTCGGCGAGGTGTGAGTCTTGGATTTCGAGGGGCCCTCGGTTGGATAGTGTTGTTATAGCTTCGGCCGAGGAAGTGACTTCAGGGACCAGGCGCGGCATGGGGAGACGGACTCGGGGGCGGAATCGATCTCAGGCGAGAGAGTCTGCTGAGGTTGGACGGATGGGCACTGGTGAGCTTCGGAGGTCGGCTAGATTGGCCGGGAGAAGGGTGGTTCTTCCCCAACGTGCGGTGATTATTCAGGCTCTTTCGGATAGGGGAAGAAAGATCAGAGATTCTAGGGCGAGGAACTCTGATAATGGTGGCCCGGTTATTCGATCTTTCTGGACAGACACTGGTTGGGATCTGCCTATGTTTTCAGAACAGTTTGGAGTAGAGGCAGCGGGACGGCTCAGAGAGGCAAATCTGACATGTACTTCGGCTCCTGATTCTCTGGTCTGAGGTGAGCGGAAAGGCTCTTTCTCGCTGGCTGCGGCTTGGAGATGTTGTCGGATCTCTTACCCTACTTTTCACTTTTCTCTAATATTTGGGGCAAGTGTATTCCGGCGAAGTGGAGCATTCAGATGTGGCGGGTCTGTCACAACCAGCTTCCTACCGATGATATTCTTCAGAAGCTTGGCTTCCATCTGGCCTCCAGGTGTCATTGCTGTCAGGTTGGGCATGGGGAGAACCTTCAGCATTTATTTTTCCACGGGGATCTTGCTATGACGGTTTGGTCTGCTTTTCGGTGTTTCTTCAAGGCACGGTTGCATAGTGACTTTCTGGTATTCCTTCAAAGGTGGTGGCGGGGTCAGGGCAGTCATCATCGGAGATCACTGGCTGGTGCGATCATTTGGGTGCTTTGGAAGAACAGGAACAAGCATAGATATGAAGGACATGGTGCTGGGCCAGATTTCTTGGTTCGGGAGGTAAAGCGACAGTTTCGAAAGTCTCTTTCGAGTTGTCGTCATCTCCCGTCTATTCCTTTCTGGGCTTTACAGTAGTAGTTTTATTGCATTTTCTTTCTTTTTTCTTGTTACCATGAGGTCGGATGTACTCATTACCCTCTTTTTCAATAAAGGTAACAGTTTAAAAAAAAAGTAATGAAACCTTATTATTATTAACAACTTTACAATTCTCGAAAAAGAAAAAGTGGAGTTACACCTTCTGCCCCTGCCCCCCTCCTCTTCGGTGGTGGATATTCCTGAAGACTCGTGTATACGGATGCTGGACAACGGTGGTGGAAACTGGGACATGGCGCAGGCGGCCAGACTCTTTGGCGACGAGGGTGCGACGTCCATTGTGACTTCTGGTGCACGAGTCTCCGAGGAGGCTGATGTGCTTCTATGGGAGCCGGCCCATAATAGCGTTTTCTCCCTGAAGTCGGCGTGGATGCAGGTACGTGAGTGGCAACCAGAGTCTCAGTTAATGAAGCTCTATTGGCACTTGTATATTCCCTCCAAATGGTCCATCTTACTGTGGCGGGTTACTCTTCGTAAGATTCCAGCAGATGGCGTCATCCTCTCTCTTGGGTACAACTCTGTCTCAAGTGTCACTTTTGCACAGATCATCAAGGTGAATCTATTCCTCATTTTTTGTTGAGCGGGCATCTAGCTAGAAGGTTATGGGGCTACTATGGAAGACTGTGGGTTATGGAGAGGGAAGAAGTTGACGACAATCTGTTAGAACACCTACATGTTTGGGGGGCGCGGGCACGAAGCTCAAATCGTAGCAGCGGCAATTGTTTGGGTCATTCGGAAGAACCGAAACAAATTCAGATATGAGGAGTAATCCTTCGATAGGGATCAGCTGATTCGGGTATGTGGTAAATAGATACAGAAAGTTTCTAACACCTGTTCACATCCAGATTGGGTACCTACGGGCATTTTCAGGAGCGGCGTTGACTGATTGGTTTTCGGGGCCAGCTCTTGGTTTTTGCCGAGGCTGGATTTTTGGTCTCTCTCATTTGGGGTTTGAGAGGGCTTTTACTTACCTGTAAAAGACAGTTTGCATTTTGGTCGTTTTATATATATACCAAGGATGGGTTATATATATATATATATTTGATATATATATAAAATATATATATATTTATATATATTTATATATATATATATATATTTTTTTTTATATATAAAATATATTTATATATATAAAATATATTTATATATATATATATATATATATATATATATATATATATATATATATATATATATATATATATATATATATATATATATAAAGGGTATATTTGTCAAAATAATATAAATAATAATTATTGTTTCATTACATTACATGTTAAACTAGACACTTGAATGAAATTGTCATTACATTGCATAGTTTAATTGCATGTTCCAACCAAACATGAGAATGTAATTGTAATTCCATGACATTACAAACTCAATTACATTCCAAACACAATTTCAATACGATTACATTACAGTGAACCAAACACAACCTAATTCCGTGACAAAGATCTATTATTAACAAAGATATGAACTCTAGAAACTGCGAGCTTCAACCAACGGTGGAGCCACAATTTTAGTTTACCCAGGACTGAACTTAAAATTAATATACTAAAAAAATCAATGCAAAAAATAATTTTTAGAGTGCCATCATAATCCAAATGTGTGATTCAAATATCATTTACCAACAAAAAAAATAGTTATCAAATTACATCGGATTAATTTCATAAGTAGACATTGTTTAAGACGAACAATTTGGAAAATTCAAAACATAAATAAAGATGAGAAAAAAAACTCTTATAATAAAGATAAGGGCTTATGAATCTGCTTTCTTTGCTTCTGCCTTCCAAAAATCTCCCCCAACTTGTATCCAGGAAAGAAAATCTACCACGAAATAAAACTAAGCAATTGTTCATGTTTTTCTCCAATTTTCTTTTAAAGAACGAAAATTAGTTTTTTTTTCTTGATTTTTCATCCTAATAAAATAGAAACTAAGCAATGGAATTAGAAGCTATGGCTTGAAGTAATTAGAAACATTACTTGAAGATAGGTATCTGTATCAGGCGGAAACATTACTTGAAGATAGATATCCGTATCAGGCAGTCACATTCAAAAAAAAATTGAAGCAATGGACAATTGTGGCGAACTCGCCTCCACTGGAGCTCGAACTCCTAACCACTTAGGCCGCATGCATCTTTCTTAACCACTAGGCTAGAGGTCATTTGCCACATTCAAAACATATGAATCCAACCATATAGAAACCCCACATATTAATCCAACTATATAGAAACCAACATATTAATCAAACTATACAGAAACAATATTATTGCTTAGTGTGATAAAAATGTTTCCAACTATACAGAAGCAACTAATGAATTGCTTTGTCCAAAATGGCATCTACTTGGATGCTTAAAAAAATGTAAACCAGGCTCTAGAAGACAATAACATCTACTTGGATGCTCTGATGAGTTACGAGTACACCCAGAGACAGAGTGGCAACTATACAGAAGAAACAATAACATGATTAACATCTACATATTATATTTGGTATTTTTGATTGCTAATTTATGTTTGAAATTATACCTGCAAGTGCAACGCCAACGCTGGTCTGCTTCCTGCTTAGCTGCACCTGCATTCGGCCAAATTTTAATTCTCCTAACCGCTGCAGGAATGATGTGAATAACAGAGCAGAATTTATTAAAAATATTATCAAACATGAGATGAGGAGAGGATTTCTAGACAAATGAGATGAGCTTAGAAAAGAGAAAAGAGTACCGAATCGACAGAACGGAGGTAAGAACAACAGCTTCTCCCTCTTGGCCTTGCGGTTACTGATGTTCTTGAGAGACCAGTTAACATCCTCTTATATATATATATAGAGAGAGAGAGAGATGTTGAGACGACTCTTGAAAGATGGATGTGACTCATGTAGGAACGAAATCGTAAAGCAGAATACTTTAGAGGGAGGAGGGGTGAATAGAGTAGGCAGCAGAATATTGCTAATTAAAAATTTTGTTAACAGTTAGATCACAGATATAATAATAATCACAAAATAAATGACAGTAATAAAAGGTGATCAGAAGGCAAACGCAAACATCGAGATTTATACTGATTTTTCTCTTGTGAGGACTAGTCCAGTCGGAAGAACTCTAGCTTCCATTTGAATCCACTATTGAAAAATTCTGCAAGTTTTTATATGAAGTCCTTGCAACTTCTACAGACGCGAGCTTTGATACGAAGAACTCGACCAACTTCAATTGTGAAGAGTTGTATCTTCAATCAAGCCTCTGATTACAATCGCTCTGAATCTTTAGACCGCACTGTACTGGCAAATCGACTAGAGGATTGTCACTGGCTTAGAATTTAAAAATGAAAGCTTTTTCGAACTCTTTGGAAGAAATGTAAGCTTTAGAAGAGAAGAGATTGAAAGTGAATTGGTGATTTGAAATGATCGAAATCCATCTCTATTTATAATTTTTCCAAAGGCAGAACTCTGACAGAATTCGGGCAGAATTCGGACAGAACTCTTTGTAACAAACAGCAACTGAATGGAGACCAAGTTCAAAATTAAACGTTCACATAACGTTCAACTTGGCCGAACTCTGGCCGAGTTCTGCTAGGGTTCTGCCAGTTGATTTTTGTGAAAATTAATTTTGGCTTTTTGAAAAGTCTTTCAGAAGCTTTTTGTAAAAATGATATTTTTCAAAAACATAGGTCATTTTTAAAAGAATATGGTGATTTTGAAAAACAATTCCGGACAGTCTATTTGCCAGTACGACTTGGTGTACAATGTATTCCTAGACTTAATAAAATAAAAAATTATATTGCTTTGAAGGAAATACATTCTGAATGGCAAACAGCTTCGGTCTTGAACATAGTAGATATCCATCGTTGAGCAGTGTCCAAAATATCGTAGGTAAACATCTGAATTGACTTGCATTTATATCGAGACAGAGTTTGATCAATTATTAAAATCAGGTTTGACCATGACCAATGGGCCAACAATCTTCCCCATTTTGATAATTGACAAACCTTGTCGATATAACATCTTAGTTTGGATCAATTCAAAAATGTATGTTCATAACCTGTATTCAGAAATATGTTAGATCTTATTTCTCCCCCGTTGTCACTTAGCAAAATAATTGCAAAAGAGAAAGCTCCCCCGCAATAATTGCATAAGTAACATGCAGTAAAGAAACACAATTAAAAATATATAAGAACATTCATCACAGGCATGGTATAAACATTGACAGAAAAATATTGTATAAAACAACACAGGCATGGTATTTGTCACATGCAGTTAATATGAAGCATAAAAAAATATAATGCTAGAATAAAGCTGAAACAAATAAAGTGCTGAATAATAAACTAATGTGAGGCTGGGGCATAAAAACATTGTAGGAGCGTAAAAAAATGCTTCATAGACCAAGTCAAAGAAATAGAGCTTTACGCAAGTCAAAAAGAGACAACAAACTACTCTACGCAGGTTACTCTACGCAGGCTACTCTACGCGAGCTATTTTACGCACACTACTTTACGCAGGGGACAGGCTGTCAGATCATACGTTTAATACAAGTGATAATGAATCTGACATAATGATTTGCTGACAGCGTATAACACAGAATTCGAAGAGATTTGATTTACACAGAAACCAACATTGTCTTTTAGTGTGTGATTGGGTTACTTTACGCTCAAAAGATGGCTTCTTTTACGTATGACTACTATATGAGCTTTTTACGCTCAAAGTTGACGTGTGCATAAAGTTTATTTGGGCTACTTTTTACGCCCAAGGCTGTTTTATTAGCCACTTTACGCGAAAAGTCTATTTTTGGGCTATTTTACGCCTAGTCTACTACATAACGCTGGAAGTGTATTTTGGGTCATTTTTACGTCCGATTGTTTCTGACCACTTAAGAACGTGGTTTGCCTACGTGGCTTTCATGCCACACTTCTCGAGGAACGTGTGTACGTGCTCCCTCCATTTTATTGAGATAGTGGGACACGTGTCACCATGCATAGAGATCACAACTCTACATGGGACACGTGTCCACGTACGTAGAGAGTGATTTACGTCGTGGATGACAGTTATTAGCGTAAAAACTGATTTTGTTACTTTTTACGCACAAAGGGTCAAGTCTATAAATAGACTTATTTTCACATACCAAAGGGGACAGGAGAGAATACATAGAGATCAGAGCCCAGAGACTTTGATTTTCCAGAGCATTCTTCTCCAACTTTTCTTCCAGAATAGAGTGAAGCAAAGCAAGAAAGCATTCGACTGTGCCATCAGTGTCGTTGCTCGATACCTTTCCGGTGACTTAGTTCTTCCAATTGTTCGTCTTCTTCAAGCAGTTTTCTTCATCATCATCGTATGGTCCAAGGAACAAAGTGATCGTATTCAGATCAGACTTCCATAGCAATACTTCCCAGAATATTTGTACTTTTTGTACTTTTCTAGTTTTCTTTCAAAAGCCAATTTTTAGGCATTTTGTTAAGTGAAACAAAATGGCATCCCTGCTGGGGACGACCTTCTCCTCTGACGAGAAGACAATTGCTCAATATGATGATGCGTTGGTCGGATCGACCAAGAAGACTCTGGTTATGCACTTCGACCAGACTGCCTACGAAGAAATGCTCAGGACTGGGGGTAGTACTCACAGCTCCAATGTTCAGAAATCACGGAAGGCGCAAAAAGTTTGGATTCCTAAGTCTAAACCATCCCCGGATCACCCTGTTGTCTCTGAAGGCAAAGGCATCCTTCCTACTCCTGTTGTGGAGACTCCCATCGGTGATGAGGCAGTCTCTACTTTAGCGATGCGCCGTGGGCGTAAAAACCAGTCTCCCGTCTGTGACATGGCAGACTACCAAATGTTACGCTCTGAGCGTAAAAATCAGGTTTTGCGCTCTGGGCATAAAAATCAGGTTTTACGCCATCAGTCTCCCATCTGTGACGTGGTAGAAAATCAAATTTTACGCCCCACGCATAAAAATCAGTCTCCCGTCTGTGACGTGGTAGACAATCATGTTTTACGTCCCATGCGTAAAAATCAGTCTCCCGTTTGTGACGTGGTAGACACACAAACTTTACGCTCCATGCGTAAAGGAAAATCTCCCGTCTATGACGAGGCAGATAATTATGTTTTATGCTCGACGCGTAAAGGTAAGTCTCCTGTCGTTGACAGAGAAGATAAAATTCATAATGATGCCTCTGCATCTAAAATAAAATTACCTACTCGCATACAACGTAAAAACATAAATTCCATTGTTGGTAAAACTTCAGTTGTCCACCAACAACCTTCCTACACTACTTTACGCAAGGTAACAAATCTGCAAATTATGCGTAATGCTGATGGAGTCCTCTGTGCACAAAAATCTCAGGATTTACGCACACAGCTCCAGGCGCGTAAAAATACCCAGTTTGGTTCTGCTAATGCAGCAAGTGATATTCTTTCTACACAAGGGACTAAACGACTTTCTGTTCCAAATATAGTAAAGAAGACTGCTTCCTCTACTTCCTCTGATTTATGCGAGTTGCTTGTACAAAAGCGTAAAGACAAAAATCTCCTGTGACACTCCCCAAAGAAGATCACCATTGTGAGTGTCACCAGATTTTAATTAAATGTTGTTGTTCGACGTCTAAACGGTCAGTTTTTGATCGGTTAGGCTACAATGTTCAGCAATCAGTTGATGATCAAGAACAGGAGTTGTCATATGCCTCAGTTAATATGGCATCTCATACCAACAGAGGACGACGTCCAAGACGCAACTCGTCACAGACTCCTGGTCAACAACAGTTTAATCGACTTCTTGATGATTTCGAAGAAGTATATCAGAATACTCGATTGAGAAGTCAGAGACAGTTGCAGACTTCTGACTCAGAAGCTGGGGGTACCCAGTCTTTGGGGTCCGAAACTGATAGCATTGATTCATACTTCTACACCAATCCCTCTGTATCTTCAAGAGAGGTTGAATCTTATGCTATTGGAGACAAACCGGAGACGTCATCTGCTAATACAGAACAACGTCTCTCTGTAGTTGAACAGTCGCTGAAGGATATGCTTGCTATGATGTAAAGTATGTATCAAATAATAATGACTCAGCAAGTTGCTCAACCGGCAATTGTAACTCCGGTACAGGTAGCAGCACAAACTCAAGATAGTCAAGAGGTTGATATACCCTTAAATAATCTTAGTCAGGAGCCTGCTACCAATCAAAATTCTGCATCTCCAGATCCTATCATTCTAGAAGATGTACCACCTCTGGTGGGGGTTACGGTACATCCGACAACAATTCAATCAAATATCCTTCCTCAAACCAGTAAAGCTATTCAAGCAATGCGAGAGGTAAAAGCACAGTTTGAAGTTCTGAAGCACAAGGATCAGCTCCAGAGGTTAGGGATTAAGCAACCTTATCCTCCTCACTGGAATGATGTACCCTTTCCTCCAAAGTTCAAATCACAATCCATGGTATTATTTGATGGAAAGGCATCTCCAAGTCAATATATCAATTATTTTGATATTATGACTGTACATTTGCAGAAGAATGATGCTCTTCTTACCCGAGTTTTTATCGGGTGTCTAACGGGTTCAGCCTACGATTGGTATCACAGTCTGCCCAGCAATTGTATTTCGTCTTTTGACGAATTCAAAGCAATGTTTCTCTCCCACTTCTATGAAGGAGGCATGGACATGAACATGTCTTCCTTAATAGAAATCAAACAAAAGGAGAAAGAAGATACTCGGACGTTCATTGAACGTTTTCGACAGGCAACTCTGAAAATGCCTCCAGGCATGCCAGATTCAGCACTGATTGATACATGCAAGATGAATCTGAGACCATCTATTGCTGTCTTTACAGGTTCCCAATTCACAGATTGGGCCTCGTTTATCATAGCAGCAGTTTCAGCCGAGACCAATGGTAGGTTGGCTCGGGAGCACGGGATGATCTTTGCTTCAGAAGACAAAGGGAAGAAAAACTCTTCAAATAATAATTTCAGCAATCGTAATGGGAAGGGGAAGGAAACCTTAGTGGTTAACCTTTCCAAACCCAAAATGACACCGAATAATCAAGAGTCTTCCAAGCCAAAAGAAGAATACTCTTTCGATGACAGTGATATCCCAGGGATATTTAAATGTCTGGTAAAGAGTGGCAAACTTCAGATTCCAGAGCCAAAAGGGCCTAATGAGGTGAATCTGACCGACAATCCCAAATATTGTATCTATCACAGATACATCAATCATCCTACCAAGGCTTGTTATGTTCTGAAGAAGAAAATCCAGGAGCTAATAAATGCCAATGCCATCGCTTTAACTAACGATGAGCATACGGTCACAACCAATATGGTTTCTCTTCAATTTGGAGGTTTTTCTCCACAACAAGTCCCAGATGGGATTGTCCCAATTCCAAAGGCGACGATAAAAATTGTGAATATCTCGCCTGCCAGAGAGCAAAATGAAGGGCTTGTGCCTCTTACACTTAAAAATGGTGAAATCATGTGGGTGCACCCTGATTTAGTGCCGGAAATGGATAATAAAGGTAAAACTTCAAAATCCAAAAAAGGTAAAAAGTCAGAACCTGCAACATGATTTCTCATGTTTTTACCCCAGACCATGATGATTTGGATCATTTATGGGGCGGCATTCCTTTAGAGGATAGACTGAGGGGTTTGAACATATGCCCTCCAAATTTGGCTCCTCCTACCAAACTCAAGCTTACTCATCGGCAATGGTTAGCGATGAATAGTGCTCCTTTATACAGAGCACAACAAGTCTTCGCTGCTTATGAGAAAGCTCCTACAGGGATCTTTCCTTCTATCTCGAGTATTCCTCCTTCTTCTCTGACTACAGAGATTTCTATTCCTCCTTCTACAGAAGTTTCTATGCCTTCTTCTTTTTCTGTGGTTACAGAGATCTCCGTCTCCTCTTCCTCTGTCAAACCACCCATTGAAAGTTCGCTACCTACTCATTTGTATAGTCAATAATCAGTCTATCTCATGAAAAAGATGGGCTATGACTTTCAAAAAATGAAAGGCTTGAATTATGATAAAGGAATACGACTTCCTTTACAAATTCAAAGTCAGAAATCCACTCTCGGATTGGGTTTTGAAGATCCTCATAAAAATCTTCGCAAGAAAAAGACTAAGGGAAAGAAGACTAAATCTTGCAATACGGTACTTCATTCTCCTGAGTCTGAAGAAGAGACCTTTACTGGTACGAGATCTGGGAAAGAATACCATAAAGATTATGAAGGATCTTCCAAAGAAACGGAAGATGTTGTTGAAACAGTTCCAGCTCAATCATCTCCTGTTCCTGCTAAACCATCTGTGGTTGAGAAGGGAAAACAGAAAGCAGTACGCTTTGACGTCCCATTAAAATCTGCTTCAAATTAAGGGGTGGTAATGAAACCCTACAAATTCGATATTCTAGCCCAGTTAGCTAATACTCCAGCTAGACTTTCGATATTTGAGCTGCTTTGCCTTCAAAAGAAAGCCGCAAAACTCTGAGTAAAGCTTTGCTACATGCGGATTCTTGCTTAGCTCAACTCAATAGTCCTAACAATATACCAGTGTCATGCCCACAGTGTCATAGTATGATGGAGGCAATTCTTAATATTACCTTCACACAAGAAGATATGCTGTTGAAGCATAATAAGCATGACAGACCTCTGTGCTATACAGGGTATATTGAATCCACAGAAATTGACAGAATTTACATCGATCCTGGGTCTTCAATTAGCATAATTCTTCAAAGTATGCTACGACCTTTGAGGATCCCTACTAGTGAATTAATTTACACTAGTACCATAATAGTTGTTTTCAACTCTGGAAAGAGTAAACCACTGGGGAAGATTCGGCTGAAGATTCAAATTGGTGATCTTCGAACTATGGCAACATTTTATGTTATTAACTCAGATGGATCTTACAACATCCTCCTTGGACGACCGTGGATACATGAGCATAACATTGTGCCTTCAACTCTCCACCAATGCTTTAAGTATGTGGATCCTCAAGGGGTCGTGAAGACCAAATTTGCGGATATCAATCCCTTTAAGTACGTTAAAGCATATTTTTCTGACTCAATGCTCTATAAACAGGAGCATGTGAAGGAGATATCAGATATAGCCGAAGATCGATCATCTGCTGAGGATCAATCTATCAATGAAGATCCTCCGGAAGAGCAACCTTTGAAGATTATAGTCAAAGGCCGAATCCAACCTCAACCTGTCAATGATCAACCTTTGATGATCAAGGTTAAAGGAAGAACTCGGACTTCATCTGAGGAAGCCGTGAAGATTCCAATTAAGAGCCAAGTTCAACCCCTTATGATCAAGGTTAAGGGACGTACTTCTCGTACAAATGATCCAGAACCCCCACTGATCATCAACCTTGGCAAGTCTACGCAGAAGAAGGACGACGGTCCGTTAATTATCAATCCGAAGCGTGGAAGTCAATTTGTAAATGATATAAATATTGATCATTCTGTACTTTCTATTATCAATAAAGATTTCCTTTTGGAGTATATGGCTGTCAAATTTATTGAAAGAATGACTTTATCTGCTAATGATCAAAGTTATCATAAAAATGACATAAATACAGAGGAAACCTTATACATTGACCATAAGGAAAATTCTTTTCCTTCTCATGTTGATGTTAGACTTTATGCTCAAAGATTCCTAACATCTTCTCCTTATTTTCTTCCTGTAGCCGCTTCATCACAAGCTTGTGTAACTTATAGACGTCACGAAGAATCTTATTTCGTGATTCCATCTGATAAGAAAAACAAGCGCCAAATTATGTTTGGTCTGGCTAGAAATATCCTTATTATTCAGACAGATGATCTTCGAGATAAAGATAAAGGAAGAATCCGAGTTGACAAATATAGTCAACAATCTCTTAAGATTATCCAGAATATGGGATATGATTTGAAAACTATGCAAGGTCTCAATCAAGGTAAGGGTAGATGGTTACTGTTATGTGGTGACCCGTTTTACCAGAAAACTCGTCCTGGGTTGGGATATGATCCATCCCATATGTTTAACGAGGATATACAAGAAGACTTTTCTTCTAGTTATTCACAATCTTCAGATACAGAAGAAATCCAATTCATCGAATCGGATATACCCTACATGTGCAAAGAAGATATGAAAGAAGAATCTTATTCCAGTCTTGTACAATCCTCATATTCCGAGGAAGACTATTATGATGAATCTAAGGGTATATTCTCAGTTAATATGGTTCAAATTGATGGTGAATCAGAACCATTTGAAAATGACCCTTGGGCACAACAAATGGACACTCAATGGGAACTTCGTTTTGAACAATGACAGCCACCTACAGAGGATGAAATTGTCCAGATTGATGTCAGAGACGGAACTACATCCAAACCGATATTCATCAGTAAAAATCTCTCCGAAGATGAAAAGGAAGAGTTGATACAACTGATTAAAGAATATATCGATATCTTTGCATGGAGTTATAAAGATATGCCGGGTCTAGATCCCAAAGTAGCTACTTATAAACTCAATATTCTTCCTAATGCTAAGCCTGTGAAACAACAGCATTTTAGACCAGATATGATGGACGCAATTAAAGAAAAAGTCAAAAAGCTGATCATATGTGGCTTTGTTCGTGAAGAACAATACCCAGATTGGGTTGCCAATATTGTTCCTGTTATGAAGAAGAATGAAAAAGTCAGAGGTTGCATAGATTTTCGAGATCTTAATGCAGCTTGCCCGAAGGACGAATTTCCACTTCCGATTACCGATGTCATGATAGACAATACATGTGGTTTTGAACGCATGTCTTTCATGGACGGATTTTCAGGTTACAATCAGATTAAGATGCATCTAGGAGATGAAAAGCATACTGCTTTTCGTACACCTCTTGGAGTCTACTGCTATACGGTTATGTCGTTTGGATTGAAAAATGCCAGTGCTACGTATCAACGGACCATGAGCAGCATCTTTCAAGAACATCTACAAAAAATAGTTGAATGTTATGTAGATGATATTGCTGTCAAGAGTCGATCAAAAGATGATCACATTCAAGACTTGAAGACAGTGTTTGAGTTGATGTGCCAACATCAACTGAAGATGAATCTTACTAAGTCTTTCTTAGGGGTTTCCAGTGGCAAGTTTTTGGGATTTTTCATCACTTCTCAGGGTATCCATATTGAACCTGATAAAATCAAAGCTATTCTTGAAATGCGTCCTCTACGCAATTTAAAAGAAGTCCGCGGCTTCCAGGGTCGCATTACTTATATCAGAAGATTTATATCCAATCTCTCTGGAAGATGTCAACCTTTCTTCCGTCTTTTAAAGAAAGGTGTATCATTTGTTTGGGATGAAGCATGTCAAAAAGCTTTCAATGACATCAAGCAATACCTTACGAATCCACTTGTTTTGGTACCCCCAGTGGTAGGAAGACCATTTTTGCTATATATTCGAGCCTTGGATCTTTCACTTGGTGCTCTTCTTACACAGAAAAGTGATATGGGTCATGAACAGACAATTTATTATCTTAGTCGAATGATGGTCGGAGCTGAACACAGGTATACTCCTGTAGAAAAGGAATGTCTGGCCTTGGTTTTTGCTATTCAAAAAATGTGACATTATGTGTCAGGACAAACTATACATGTCATCTCCAGAATAAATCCTATTCGAGTATTGATGAGAAAACCAAGTATTCTTAACTTCGGGTTAGCCACCTGGGCGATGTTGCTCACTCCCTATGATATGGTCTATGTACCTCAAAAATCAGTGAAGGGTCAAGCATTAGCTGATTTCTTAGCAGCTCACCCTATACCTGAAACATCGAAGTTATATGAGGACATTCCAGATAAAGTCGTGGATTGTAACATGACTTTAAAGGATGACATTTGGCAATTATACTTTGATGGAGCATCACGAGTTGGACCTAAAGGCAATATTGTCTCAGGAGTAGGAATCATTTTGGTTTTTTCTGACAAAATGGTCATATACCGTGCTTATTCTCTCAATGAGCCATGCTCCAACAATGTCACAGAATATAATGTCTGCTGATTGGTCTTCAAGTAGCGAAACAATTGGATATTGAGTTCCTAGAAGCTTATGGAGATTCTCAACTGATTGTTAATCAGGTTAGAGGGACGTATGAAGTTAGAAATCCTGACCTCATCCCTTATCATCAAGTGGTAATCGAATTGGTCCTTTCATTCAAAGGATTCTTCATCGAATTTGTACCACGTTCTCAGAATTTGGAAGCTGATGCTCTTGTTAGTTTAGCGGCAGATTTAGCTGTTCCAATTCGAAGACAAAACACCATTACTTTGTTGGATCGAGACTTATTCTGTGTCAAGAATAATCTGCATATTGAACATAGTTATACTATAGAATCAAGTTTCCAACAAAGGGATTGGAGAAGTCCATTCATTGATTATGCGGTTCATGGGATTTTACCTGAAGTTCCAAAAGAAGATGCATCAATTAAAAGACGATCATTTCGATTCTATTATGATTCTTCTTTACATATGTTATATTGTCGTTCTTATGACGGACTTCTGCTGCATTGTCTCTCTGGGAATGAAGCTAAGCAAACGCTTCGTGAAGCTCATGATGGTGTCTGTGGTACCCATCAACCGGGTCCAAAATTACAGGACCTCGTTCGAATAATGGGAGTATTATTGGCCATCCATGATATCAGATGTTGTGGATTATGCCAGACGGTGTAAAGCATGCCAGATTCATGCTGATTTATTCATCAACCGTCTGAATTCCTACATCCTACAGCAGCTTCTTGGCCCTTCGAAGCTTGGGGCATGGATATCATTGGTCCTATTAACCCCTCTTCTGTTAAAGGACATCGGTTTATCCTAGCTATAACCGATTACTTTTCTAAATGGGCAGAAACAGTTCCCCTTATTGAAGTAAAAACATCTAATGTGGTTAGTTTTATCAAACACTATGTTATTTATCGTTTTACGATTCTCCGACGGATAATCCATGACAATGGACCACAATTTGCCAGTCAGGCATTTTATCGGTTCTGTAATAAGAATCGGATCCAAAATCTGGCTTCTACAGCTTACAATCCAGCTGCTAATGGTTTTGCCGAAGCCTTCAACAAGACAATCATCAAACTTCTCAAAAAGTTTGTCTCTTCTAATAAACGTGATTGGAATGAGAAACTTAGGAAATGTTTATGGGCTTACCGAACGACAGTCCGAACTCCTACTGGTTTTACACCATTTTTATTGGTTTACGGATGTGAGGCGGTTCTTCCACTGGAAATCCAAATTCTGTCTCTTCGAATAGCCATTGCTAATGAGTTAACTACAGAAAACAATGATCGCTTACGACTTCAAGAACTTGAAGGATTAGACGAGAAGCGTCTTCAAGCGCAATAGCATATTGAGCTATATCAAGCCCGCGTATCTTGAACTTTCAATCGCAAAGTTAAAGAAAGAGTATTCAAAGTCGGTGAGCTAGTTCTAGTTGTTCGAAGAACGATGGTGATGACTCATAAGAGCAAAGGAAAATTCCAAGCAAAATGGGAAGGCCCTTATGTTATCGAGACAGTTTTCTCCAACGGTGCCTAAAGGTTGTCTAAACCGAATGGAGATTTGCTCATGATGCCGATCAATGGCAAATTCCTGAAGAAATATTATGTTTGAATTTATTCCTTATTCCCCAGCTACCAATGTTTGGTTAAGCTTGGAGAGAAATTTTAATCTTTTATCTTATCAGTTGATTAAAAAGTTGGATTTATTATTTATCATGTTCTCATGACCTCTGAATAAATATTAAGTCTGCTTGTTTTTCCTATCTATCATGTCCATTTGGCCTCTGAATAGATATTAATCTATTTTCTTTGAGTTGTTACGATCTGTCACGTCCATATTACCTCTGATAGTATCGTATATTCTAAACAGAAAACGAGATTTCATTATCTATCATGTCTATATTACCTTTGGATAGATACAATTTATTGAGTTTTAGAAGACTTGTCATGTCCATATTACCTCTGATAAGTGTTTTCTATTTCATACCTATTATTTAAATTCAAAATAAATGATAGGATCATAAAAAAAATATTTTATTCATTTCTTGTGAACATTACAGAATGAATAAGATAAAAGATTACAAGAGCTCTTTAATTTTCCTACGGTGGAGCAGAGATATCTTGAAGTAATTTCTACAGCTCTGCTAGACGCTTGTCACGAGAGCTCAAAACATTCCTGGTAGCTTCGGTACGTCGAGCTTCGGGAGTGCAAATATGAGAAAGTCCAGCAAAGCTGATTATCAGATTATCCTTGGCTTCACCAAGGGTTCTGATAGTAGATTCAGCTCCGCAGGTCTGTTCTTCTAAAATTGAGCTCTGAGTTAAGTGCTGGTCCCATACCATGGTCATCTGTACCCTCTCTGCTTTCAAGCGAGCCAGTTCAGCCTTAACTTCTCAAATTTTATTATTTTGTTGATGAATTTTCATATTCGAAGGGTCATAGGCTGCTCTATGGCTATCCAGTTCAGGCTTTATTCCAGCCAAAAAAGCTTTCTCTTTGGCGACCTTTATGCTATATTCATGGAGGGCTTCATTATATCTTGTCTCCCGAGCGAGGTAATCAGCCGATAAGGCGTCATACTCTTCTTGGATGATACTTTCAACAGTTTCACTTGACAGCTTAAGATACTCTCTGATGGGCTGTTCAAGTCCCTCCACGATTTTCTCTAATGTTGTTACTCTCGCCGCATCATTGAACATAGCAACATTTCTGATGGTAAGAGCCATCGCCGCCTTCAAACTCTCATAATTGAGGCCCCTATTCAAGACCATCTTGATTAAAGCCACCAGAGTCTTATAAAAAGTTTTAGTATGAATCTTAACTAAGAGATTCATTTCTATACTTGAACTTGGCGTTGCAGCGATATCTACCAAGTCTCTTCTTTGAAGGCTAGGAGCAGATATTGATACCTTGGTAGTAGGCTGGGGTGTAGTTGTTGTTGTTACTGCTACCAAAGCTAACTCACTCACGGAAGTCTCAGAAATAGTGTCCTCAACATTTGTTGTTCCAGCCGTATCTGGAAATGAAACTAAGGGAGTTTCGGTGACCGTGATAGTTGTGGGTGGAATGATATTTGTGGTAGCTGACTCAGGTTCTGGCATTGTCTCTTCAAAAACTTGTACTAGATCAGTAGTCATAACAGAGGATGCTATTATACCTTCCCCAGCTTCAGTTGGTGACTTGAGTATGCCTTCATCACCTTCCTCAGCTATTGACTCTGTAAGTTCTTTGAGTATTTTAGTTGTAGTGAATTCTTCTACAACTGAATCTTTATTAAAATTTAGCTCTTCCTCAGCAGCTGTTTCATCATCTACAGTAATTTTTACTGTATTTTCTTCTTTATCTTTGCCCTCAGCAGGAGAAAGATCTTCTGGATGAACTTGTACTTCTGGATCTTGTTGTACCTCCATAGAAGGAGGACATTTGTCTTGAGTCTCCTCTTCGGGCTCTCGTAGCACTTCTTTTTCAGCATCTTCTTTTGAAGAAGAAGAAGCCTCCTCCTCAGATTCTTCGTTTTCTTCATAAATATCTTCTTGAGGAGGAGGAGGAGCCACAAGCTTTGGAGTAATATTAACACCTACAAAAATTGAACAAAATAAGTTAATATACAAAAGTCATAGTTTCATATGGATTTTGTATAAATTATATTTACCTGGAGTATGTATAGGACGTGCCAAGTACTCATTATAATCTCCAGTCCAATCCTCATCATCAAAAGTGACAGCCGGTTCATCGGATGGGATAAGCACTGAATCTCCAGTTTATACTGGGGCGACGTCTTCAGGAACTTATGCTTTTTGTGGCAGAGTTAAATGAAGTGCCGAGCTAAGACGTCCTGGAGATAAGACTACTGCATGTGTTGCTGGTTGAGGTGCTGAAGATCCTTCTCCAGAGTGAACTGAAGAAGATCCTACATGTTGTAGCTCATCCGCCTGAGTGTCACTTTCTGGGGTAGAGGCTCTTGATCTGGAAGGTCTTTTTGTGGTAGCCTTCTTCTTCTTCTTCTCCGGGGATTTCTCTGGATGTGTGATGGCTGCACTTTGCTTCCTTTTACGGGACTTGCCAATAACAATAGGTTCTACAGCCTTTTTCCCAACTCTTGTAGCGATAACTTCTAGATATGGATCTGGAATGGCAGCATCATCAGGGATATTTGATGGAACCTTGATTGGCTCTTCAACGTTCCCTTCCTTAGTCCATCTCAGACTACCTCTCATGTTGTAGCCATGGGCGAAGGAACGGATGGAAGCATAAAAATGAGTATACGAATGGAGTATACGTAGTTCGGTGGTGCTAGTAGCGGTTGATACTCTGAATTTTGTACCAGTACGAACATTACTAAAATACCTCCATCCTCTTGCACCATCAAGCAGTTTTCCATAGTGACGAAAATTGGTAGAGGGGTTACCAACATGAAGTTGGTCATACCCAAATTGGCGAGCAAACCTACTGGGTAGATATGGTTCGAATGCACAATTATCTTTATTTCTGTACATCAGGTGAGAGGGTCTGATGCACTGTAACCATCTGAAGACTGATGGTGACAATAAAGTTCCCCCGTCAACTTCATCTTCGAATTGAACGCCAAAGCAGTCAGCTGGAACTTGTGGTCGGGTACAGAAGAAATTCCAACCATAAGAATAATTTAGGACTGTTCGGGTATCTGCCACTGTCGTGGCAGTCCAAGTAGCTTTGCTGAATTTTTGGAGGAAGACCTCCGCATCATCTATCGGGCCTGGTGGCAATAGATTGTAGTTGTGATGTAACAACCAGCCCATCAAGTAAGTATAGGACATTTCTACCCTGGAAAATACATTCCGATGAGGAGTGTTATTAATTAACTCCTCACCAAAAGTCCTCAGACCTGCATTTATTCGGCACACCATTGCCGAGAGCAGGTTGATTTTGGTTTTAAACACCAAACGCACCACTAGCCAAAGCACGTCTATCAACTGTACCAGTCCCTGGTACAACCCATCTTCTCAACCACAAAGAAAGGAAGCCTGCCAGCAAGGCTCTCCTGGATATCTTCTGACTACCATATCTGAGAAAGCTCAAAGCTTCTGTTCCCGCAGGGAACTTCCCAGTTTTGGTGGACAAATATTTATTCAGAAATTTGTAGACTGTCAACATATCCCGAATTTTATTAACAAGAATTGTTGAACCAGTGTTGATAGCTGGAGCTTTGTTTTCCTGGAATCTTTCTTTATCATCCTTGGATATTTTATCCTTATGGAAGAAAAGATACGTTGTCCACTTGTTAATGTATGCTAAATGAGATCCACTCTCATGCATAGTAGTGCAGATCATGTAGTGGCACATCAATTCTTCATATACCTCAACCAACTGAGGGTTTTTTCTCTGATTTCAGCAAGTTCCCAGTTGGAGGGAACGTATTCTTCATATGGGGCTTCTCCCATTGGCAGCTTCGAGATGAAATGCATCTCATGAAGTACGAGACCCATTTCACCATTTGGGGTCGCAAAAGTTCTAGTTGAACTTATGTATATCTCCATCAGGGCCATGAACAAGTTACCGTTCAATGGTATACCCTGACTGGTGGAAGCCACTGCTTCATACTGGTCGATTTCTTTCAACTTCGTCTGGAAGTTCTTCATCATCCAAACGCTAATCTGGATCCAGTTCTGGTTAAATGGAGTTAACCATCCAGGTAGCATAGGGTTTATTTGGGGATACAATACAGTAGCCTTCATGAACTTATTGACGAACATCTAGGTTTGTACTGGTTGAATTAAGGCCGAATCTTCACTCGGAGTAAAGCCTGGTAAGAGACCAGAGAATGGAACGACGCCGCCATTGGGAACACTGGCATAATACCCCATGTTATTGGCATTTTCCCTCTTGAATATAATTCTACCCGGCCTTCCATAACTACTAGGAGTCATATTCCACAGCATCTGTCGAGGATGGGTTTCATGGATGAATGCGAACAAGGGGTAATCTCTATCCATATCAGGAAGATACATCACTCTATCTCCAAACTTAATTACCCAAGACTCCTTCTTGGGGTGTGTTTGCGACTTGCAGTCTATTGCATCCCCAAACAAGAAAGCTGGTTTTGCAAATTGCTGGCCATCCAGTGAAGTCAATAATTCTCCATTAATCATAGATAGCAGCATTCTATCCCCTTGGGCGGCTATCAACTGAGCTCTCTCTATGGGGTACTCCGGATTCGCTTGGGGAAACTCTACATGAGATAGGTTCTCCAAGTAATTCGAGCCCACCATACCCACTGATGAGCCAAAGACTTCTGCAAGTGGGTGAGCTTGCAAGTCCACTGCCAAAAGAAAAAGAAAAGTTAGTGAAAATCTACGCAGATATATTGGTCTAAGTTTTTACACATAAAGGGGTAAAAAAACTTTGACTATGTAAATTTTACACTTATTAAAAGTTGATAAAAGTTTAAAGTCTTTGTTTTACACAAAGTCTTTCACTTGTGAAATATTACGCTAGCACATGTTGATGTGAGCGTATTAGAAATTTTACGCTGACATGTGTTGACATGAGCGTATTATGAATTTTATGCTAGCATGTGTAGACATGAGCGTATTTTAGATTTTACGCTGGCATATGTAGACATGAGCGTAATTTATATATTTTTACGCTGACACGTATAGACGTGGACGTATTTTCCTAATTTTACGCTGACACGTATAGACGTGGGCGTATTTTCTAAATTTTATGCTGACACGTATAAACGTGGGCGTATTTTGTAGTCTTAATTTCTACGCTGACACGTATAACGTGGGCATGAAATTAGAGATTTAGGTCCTCTTCTCCGACGAGTTCTCGGCCAAAGGGCAGTGTTTTACCCCTCATTTGAGGAGCCACACCGGGGTTGCGTTGCTGAGATGCTGCTGATGACCGGATGGGATTTTGTGCGCGGTCAACCGACGAGGAATCGACGGTAGGCTTCTTGCCTTTACTACAGATGATGGACGACTTCTTGGGAGCCATCGAATCAAAGCAGGAATCGAAGAAGGAAGAAGAGAGAGGAAAGATTGAGATTTCGAAAGACAAATTAAAGTCTTATCTCTCTTCGAAAAGTCCTATTTATAGAATTTCAAAATCGGTTCAAATTCCCAGATTTTACGCCTACTGTTGGATATTCTAACTTTTACGCGGATGACCGTTGGATATCCCGAATTTTACGCTGACTGGTAAAATCCCGAATTTTACGCTTCTGTTCAAAGTATTTCAAATTTTGAAAATATTTGAAAACTTTGAAGGGGGTCTTGTAGGAGCGTAAAAAAATTCTTCATAGACTAAGTCAAAGAAATAGAGCTTTACGCAAATCAAAAAGAGTCAACAAATTACTCTATGCAGGCTACTCTACACAGGCTACTCTACACGAGCTGTTTTACGCACACTACTTTACGCAGGGAACAGGCTGTCAGATCATGCATTTAATGCAAGTGATAATGAATCTGACATAATGATTTGCTGACAGCGTATAACACAGAATTCGAAGAGATTTGATACACAGAAACCAACATTGTCGTTTAGTGTGTGATTGTGTTACTTTACGCTCAAAATATGGCTTCTTTTACGCATGACTACTATATGAGCTTTTTACGCTCAAAGTTGACGTGTGCGTAAAGTTTATTTGGGCTACTTTTTACGTCCAAGGCTGTTTTATCAGCCACTTTACGCGAGAAGTCTATTTTTGGGCTATTTTACGCCTAGTCTACTACTTTACGCTGGAAGTATATTTTGGGTCATTTTTACGCCCGATTGTTTTTGACCACTTAAGAACGTGGTTTGCCTACGTGACTTTCATGCCACACTTCTCGAGGAACGTGTGTATGTGCTCTCCCCATTTTATTGAGATAGTGGGACACGCGTCACCATGTATAGAGATCACAGCTCTACATATAACACGTGTCCACGTGCGTAGAAAGTGATTTACGTCGTAGATGACAGTTATTAGCATAAAAACCCGATTTTGTTACTTTTTACGCACAAAGGGTCAAGTCTATAAATAGACTTATTTTTCACATACCAAAGGGGACAGGAGAGAATACATAGAGATCAGACCCATGAGACTTTGATTTTCTAGAGCATTCTTCTTCAACTTTTCTTCCAGAATAGAGTGAAGCAAAGCAAGAAAGCATTCGACTGTGCCATCAGTGCCGTTGCTCGATACCTTTCCGGTGACTTAGTTCTTCCAATTGTTCGTCTTCTTCAAGCAGTTTTCTTCATCATCATCGTATGGTCCAAGGAACAAAGTGATCGTATTCAGATCAGACTTCCATAGCAATACTTCCCAGAATATTTGTACTTTTTGTACTTTTCTAGTTTTCTTTCAAAAGCCAATTTTTAGGCATTTTGTTAAGTAAAACAAACATATGTCTATGTAAGTCATAAATCATAACTAAAATAAAGAGTACTGATAATTCTTGGAATGTCGGAGCATTTCTAAGTAAACATAAGACAAAATAGACAGTCTCAAACAGTAACATCTCAGAAATCATCATCCTCATCATCATCATCATCGGCTGTAGCGCCAGCATGTCCAGATGGACCAGCTCCAGAAGTGCCAGCTCCAGAAGTATGAGGAGTGGCACCAGAAGTACGATACCAATCGTAAGCGTTCCCTGTAACGCCCCAGTCCCAAAATACGTAGGACTAGAAACGTAGGCATGCCAGCCGTATAATAAATATACATAAGCTGTAAAATGCAGTAGAACCATACTAATCTCATCCACACAAATAAATGAATAAAAGATATCATATAATGGTAATGAATTGTCTTGATACAATATATTGGGCGGAGACAAATCCATTACCAACAAGTAAAGGAAAAATACATGAGTAAAAAAATGAATTTGGCGAGCGAAGCGAAGACGATCCAAGTACAATCATCCTCGAAGAAATAGAGAGGACCACTGCTAGAGCTAAAATACCTGCGAAAGACAAGAGCACACACCTGGAGAGATAACCAGGTCCTCAGAGGACGTAATAAGACACATAATATCATGCCATATAAGCTGAATAAATATTGCTCAAATAAATAAGTCAATTGAATTATAACATAGTCCAATACGCACCTATTAAACGAGCGTACCATCCCCCCAACCAAACAAGGACAGGAGATGGTAAACTAATTCACGGTGACGTATCTTCCCATGCTATGAATCCAATATGGTATCCGGACCCCAACAAGGTTCAATACCTTCTCATCGAAATAGTAAGTCATACCTACAACCAAACAAGGACAAGATGTGACGAACTAATCTGCGACAAGTTATTATTCCAAGCCACGGTCAGATACAAGTACCCAAACCAAAGGTACTCAAACCTAACGGATAAGGTAGCCTAACCGTTCTAAGTGAAATGTAGTTAAGAACAATCCTTCTTGCACATGGGCCCTGGCTAAATAGGATCGGCATAGTCCCTCCTTGGGTACCAGAGGCCCCATCAGTAAGAGCATGACGTTCCGCAGAATCGTCAGTGGTCATCAGTAATCATGGGTTATCAACCCCGTATCTCCAGCGGAGAGTCCGGGTCACAAGGAAAAGTGCATCGAAGCCCATACGCTAAGGAATTGTCCTCCCCGTCCAATGCCTACTGTGTTGTATCCACAAACACAAAACCACTATAACCACAAAGTCAAACTAGCATGCAACCTCTATTAGCGGTTATTCCTATCACACGGCTTGTACGTACTGGTGGCCAGCCAATCACGTACTTTCGTGTTCTACATGCGACACACAACTTTGTGGTACAACGTGTCAAGGCCATGAATGCAACACAAAATGGTGGTCCCTTAAATCTAGGTTTAATGTGTAAGAAAATAATACATAGCAGGAAATATAAATGAACAGTAAGTTCTAATAGGTTATGCCATGTACCACAGTTTATTTTGCATAAAGAAAATAAATAATGCATGAAATATGAGCTAAAATAAATAAACAGCGAATGGCAAGGTGTCTTGCCTGGTAGAGCGCCTGGTGTACTGCAATGATCAAGGTGGCATGAACTGCGACTTCGGTGCAACAACTATGCATGGTGCCCTCTGATGGTGGCACGGACAGTTCCATTGGGTCCAGAAGGGTCAATTTAGTTAGGATGGACATAAGGTAGTTAAATTGGCAATCGAATAGGAAAGAGGGGGTTGAGTCACAGTTGAAAGAATAAAGAAATTTTTTGACGAATAATAAATATATGATTTTAGAAAACTAATTTACAATACTTGAAATATAATTTTTATTAGTCAAAACATGTTTTCAAATAAATATCCAAAAATCAAAAGTCGTTTCAAGGCAAAACGCTTAAGTTTGTAGCTTATATATAAAAAATATATATCATTTTTAATATCTTCGACAAATAATTAAAATAATAGAAAAAAAATATTTTATAATTTGGAAATCTACTTTTTATGATAAAAATATATTTAAATAAACATTATATAATCTAGAGAATTTATTTTTGGCTTAAACCAAATTTGGAAATTACCTAGATAGCTTTACCACTATACTATACATATAGTTTTTGAAAAACAATAATATATGATCCTAAATACTAACCTTAATAATAATATTAATAATAATAATAAGTATAATAAAAATAATAATTGTATTAATGATAATTATTAACTAATAAAATAAAATTTGTTAATACTCACGAACTGTGAGGTGGTTCCCCAGAGGAGTCCAACCCAACAGATGTGTAGAAGTAAAGAACGAAAATAAAATAAATTAAAATAAAATAAAAACCAAAAAAATGTACACAGAAACCAAAGGAAGCCATTGATGCTTCTATTCCTCAACCGGAAGAGAGAGAACGAGAGGGAGAATGAGGCGACGAGAGTGGCGGACGGTCGGCGGAGGGTGACGAGTGGAGAGGAGGAGCTGAGAGAGAGGGAGAGGCGGACGGAGCTGAGTCCGGCGCTGTGGCGAAGGGAATGCGGTGAGGAGGCGCGGTGCTCGGCCGCGGAGCGGGCGGCGTTCGACGGGAGAGGAGAGGGTTTTGAGGAGAAGGTGAGCGGAGAGGCTGGGAGAAGGGGAGATGGAGGGCCGACGGTGCGAGGGTTCGGCGAGACAGGGTTCGGTGGATGGGGCCTTCGCGTGGTCGGGGGACGCATGCGACGGAGGATGAAGATGGAAGAAGTCGGGGTGACGCAGCGCCGGCGTTCGGGGCGGCGCTGGTCGCTGGGGCGGCGGAGGAACGCGGAGAGGGTGGCCGGAAGTGGAGGATTCTCGGTGGACGGCTATGTCAGGGCTGGCCGGATCCGGCGCCCACGCGGAGCGGCGGAGTCGCCGACGAACGCACGACGGGGGAAGGAGCGGGGGTTCTCGGTGGGTGCGGCGAGGCGGAAGCTCGCGGCGAGGGGCTGGTCCAGAGCCGGGGCTGGGTCAGCCGGCGGGAACGCGACGGTCACGGCTGATCGGTCGCAGCGGAGGTGAGTTGATTTTGGATTTTTCTGGTTATTTTTGGTTGGGGTTTTGGTCGGGTCGGCCGGTGGTGGTCGAAGGTTTTGGGGTCGACGGATGCCGCCGGTGATGGTGGTGGTGTTTGTGGGTTTGGTTGTGATTTGGGTGGTGGTGCTGGGCTGCCGCGGCGATGGCCACGGTGGTGTTGTTTGGTTGGGTGGCTACGGGTGTGCGGTGTGTGATGGTCGGGTTATTCTTAGTTCGACGTAAGTCAACGGAGGCGGGTTGAGGAGTTGGCGGTTCACAGTATGGGGTTGACATTGGAGACGGGGTGGTGTTAGGGAATGATGATGGCGATGTGGCAGAGGACAGGGCGGTCTCGGGGACTAGCTGGTCAGATGGTTGTCGGGGTCGGGTGACAGGGTGTTGGTGACGGCGACCAGGGGGTGCGGTCGTTATGGGGCAGCAGGTGGCCGGGGAGTCAGGCTTGGTCGGGTCGAACGGGACAGGAGAAGGCGGAGACAGAGTCAGGATTAAAGCTAGGAATTTATTGGTGTCGGGGTGTGTCCGACACAAAAGATGAACTTGTATATGTAAAAAATATGGAATAAGAATTTTGATGGACACAGACACGATGCACGACATTGTTGTTGTGGTGGAGTATTTTGTGTAGTAAATAATGAATTGGAGGAGTACCTGCCTATTTATAGGATGTGGAAATTTGCAATTGGATAGGATTAGGAAAAGATTTAAAACCCAAATTAGATAATTCACTCTATTTAATTTAAAATCAATCAAATCCAAATCCAAATCCAAATCCAATTTAAATACAATTAAATTTTTAGTTTAAAAACCAAATGGGATGAATCAAATTTGAAATATTTAACTATTTAAATAATCCATAAATTCAAATTAAGATTTAAATCGCCATAATAATTCCGAAATATATTTTCCAAAAATACTAATATAATAATTTTGAAAATACATTATTATTTACAATTAAACTCAATAAATATTTACTAATTATATATGTATGTCCAAATGATATTTACATAAATATACTTTTCTAATATACCATTTTATAGAAAAAATTATTTATTATTATAACTATGTAAATAGAAGGCTTTATAATTAAAATAACAAACTTGGAATTTTGGAATGATAACTAAAATACTTATTATATATATTTTGAAACTATAAAAAAATAAGAAAAAATGTTTTTCCTAAAAATATGTACGCTCGCACATATTCGCACTCGTCGAGCAATTACGAAAAATAAAATTTCGTGCGCGGCATACAATACGACTACGCAACGTACAATACAAAATTTTAAATCAGTACCAAATTTAATAATAAAAAAATAGTAGAAATTTAGGGATTTACATCCTACCTAACTTAAAAGAATTTTGTCCTCGAAATTAAGAATTAGTATGGGGTGAGAAGACACAGGGGGCTATCAGTGGGGAACAATCAATTATAAGGCTCAACAAAATCATGTCGTAAGAAGTTGCGATCTAGATCATCGAATGAGGGTCATAGTAGGGTCAAGAAGAAAGACGAGGAGTTTAGGATGAAGTTATAGCAACATCGAGTGAGAATGGTCATAGTCGATAGGAAGGCTAGAGGAAGTTCTAGTACAAGTGCCTTCGTCCTTCCCAAAATCGGTGAAGGCGAAAGCGATTTAAGGAGTTCAATGACGACAGTATCTATTACGAATACGTGGTTCAAAGGCGGTCGTATAGATTTCAAAAGGAATTGTCAAGGCAGTCATGGATGGAATTTTAGAGGACAAGTTTAGCTATGTCCCCATCCACGTAGAACAATAGATAAATGTGAACCAAAGTGCAATTGGTTGATCAGAACATTATGCACTGGTTCTGATTAGACAATATGTTAGTGGGAGCTCTTCCAATAACATATGTCTTGAACAAGCTTGATGAAAGGATAAGCTTGCAAAAACTAGGATATATTAGCATCATTTGTCAAGAGAGTGAAATTATAGATACGAGAGTTTAAAATTGAGAGGGAGTATAGTTGAACTTCTAAAGATTCTAAGTCATGTCTTATGATGGTCTTTATGCAGTCGTCCTATAGTCTTCTTGTCCAAGTCCTTGGTTGACTAGACGGGTTAGGGTCCTCTAGATTCTAGAATGTAAGTAAACTTGCTAATATAGGTCACTAGGTCAAAGGGGTTGCTATGTCATAAGGCATTCTACCCAACTTAAAGAATTAAACTAATGGTGTTTGGGACATCTAACAAGTAGGGTCAATCTCTAGTAAGCACGAAGGGAAGATAAGAATAATGATAGAAGGAATCAAGCAAGATGCAATCGATGAGTCAAACGGTAGATAAAATCTAGGAAAGAGTCAAGTATGTGGATGAGATCCTAGACTTCTAATCCTATTCGCAGGCTTGCTTGGTACGGTAAAGTAACCAAATAATTTATCTTGACCTGCATGGGCCACCAGAAAAACATGAAACGCCCCAGTCCCAAAATACGTAGGACTAGGAACGTAGACATGTCAGCCATATAATAATATACGTAAGCTGTAAAATGCAGTAGAACCATACTAATCTCATCCACACAAATAAATGAATAAAAGATATCATATAATGGTAGTGAATTGTCTTGATACAATATGTTGGGCGGAGACAAATCTACTACAAACAAGTAAAGAAAAAATACATGAGTAAAGAAATAAATTTGGTGAGCGAAGCGAAGACGATCCAAGTACAATCATCCTTGAAGAAATAGAGAGTACCACTGCTAGAGCTAGAATACCTGTGAAAGACAAGAGCACACACCTGAAGAGATAACCAGGTCCTCAAAGGGACATAACAAGACACATAATATCATGCCATATAAGCTGAATAAATATTGCTCAAATAAATAAGTCAATTAAATTATAACATAGTCCAATACGCACCTATTGAACGAGCATACCATCCCCCCAACCAAACAAGGACAGGAGATGGTAAACTAATTCACGGTGACGTATCTTCCCATGCTATGAATCCAATATGGTATCCGGACCCCAACAAGGTTCAATACCTTCTCATCGAAATAGTAAGTCACACCTACAACCAAACAAGGACAAGATGTGACGAACTAATCCGCGACATCTTATTGTTCCAAGCCACGGTCAGATACAAGTACCCAAACCAAAGGTACTCATACCTAACGGATAAGGTAGCCTAACCGTTCTAAGTGAAATATAGTTAAGAACAATCCGTTCTGCACATGGGCTCTGGCTAAATAGGATCGGCATAGTCCCCCCTTGGGCACCAGAGGCCCCATCAGTAAGAGCATGACGTTCCGCAAAATCGTCAGTGGCCGTCAGTAATCATGGGTCATCAACCCCGTATCTCCAGCGGAGAGTTCTGGTCACAAGGGAAAGTGCATCGAAGCCCATACGCTAAGGAATTATCCTCCCCGCCCAATGCCTACTGTGTTGTATCCACAAACACAAAACCACTATAACCGCTAAGTCAAACTAGCATGCAACCTCTATTAGCGGTTATTTCTATCGCACGGCTTGTACGTACTGGTGGCCAGCTAATCACGCACTTTCGTGTTCTATATGCGACACACAACTTCGTGGTACAACGTGTCAAGGCCATGAATGCAACACACAAAGGTGGTCCCTTAAATCTAGGTTTAATGTGTAAGAAAATAATACATAGCGGAAATATAAATGAACAGTAAGTTCTAACAGGTTATGCCATGTATCACAGTTTATTTTGCATAAAAAAAATAAATAATGCATGAAATATGAGCTAAAATAAATAAACAGCGAATGGCAAGGTGTCTTGCCTGGTAGAGCGCCTGGTGTACTACAATGATCAAGGTGGCATGAACTGCGACTTCGGTGCAACAACTATGCATGGTGCCCTCTGATGGTAGCACGGACAGTTCTATTGGATCCAGAAGGGTCAATTTAGTTAGGATGGACATAAGGTAGTATGAAATTGGCAATCGAATAGGAAAGAGGGGGTTGAGTCACGGTTGAAAGAATAAAGAAAATTTTTGACGAATAATAAATATATGATTTTAGAAAACTAATTTACAATACTTGAAATATAATTTTTATTAGTCAAAACATGTTTTCAAATAAATATCCAAAAATCAAAAGTCGTTTCAAGGCAAAACGCTTAAGTTTGTAGCTTATATATAAAAAAATATATATCATTTTTAATATCTTCGAAAAATAATTAAAATAATAGAAAAGAAAATATTTTATAATTTGGAAATCTACATTTTATGATAAAAATATATTTAAATAAACATTATATAATCTAGAGAATTTATTTTTGGCTTAAACCAAATTTGGAAATTACCTAGATAGCTTTACTACTATACTATACATATAGTTTTTGAAAAATAATAATATATGATCCTAAATACTAACCTTAATAATAATATTAATAAGAATAATAATAAGTATAATAATAATAATAATAATAGTATTAATGATAATTATTAATTAACAAAATAAAATTTGTTAATACTCACGAACTGTGAGGTGGTTCTCCAGAGGAGTCCAACCCAACAGATGTGAAGAAGTAAAGAACGAAAATAAAATAAATTAAAATAAAATAAAAACCAAAAAATGTACACAGAAACCAAAGGAAGTCATTGATGCTTCTATTCCTCAACCGAAAAAGAGAGAGCGAGAGGGAGAATGAGGCGACGAGAGTGGCGGACGGTCGACGGAGGGTGACGAGTGGAGAGGAGGAGCTGAGAGAGAGGGAGAGGCGGACGGAGCTGAGTCCGACGCTGCGACGAAGGGAAGGCGGTGTGAAGGCGCTGTGCTCGGCCGCGGAGCGGGCGGCGTTCGACGGAAGAGGAGAGGGTTTTGAGGAGAAGGTGAGTGGAGAGGCTGGGAGAAGGGGAGACGGAGGGCCGGCGGTGCGAGGGTTCGGCGAGGCAGGGTTCGGTGGATGGGGCCTTCGCACGGTCGGGGGATGCATGCGGCGGAGGATGAAGAGGGAAGAAGTCGGAGTGACTCAGCGCCGGCATTCGAGACGGCGCTGGTCGCTGGAGCGGCGGAGGAACGCGGAGAGGGTGGCCGGAAGTGGAGGGTTCTCGGTGGTCGGCTATGTCAGGGCTGGCCGGATCCGGTGCCCACGCGGAGCGGCAGAGTCGCCGGCGAACGCGCGGCGGGGGAAGGAGCAGGGGTTCTCGGTGGGTACGGCGAGGTGAAAGCTCGCGACGAGGGGCTAGTCCAGAGCCGGGGCTGGGTCGGCCGGCGGGAACGCGGCGGTCACGGCGGATCGGTCGCAGCGGAGATGAGTTGATTTTAGATTTTTCTGGTTATTTTTGTTTGGGGTTTTGATCGTGTCGGCCGGTGGTGGTCGAAGGTTTTGGGGTCGACGGATGCCGCCGATGATGGTGGTGGTGTTTGTGGGTTTGGTTGTGATTTGGGTGGTGGTGCTGGACTGCCGCGGCGATGGCCGCTGTGGTGTTGTTTGGTTGGGTGGCTACGGGTGTGCGGTGTGTGATGGTCGGGTTATTCTTAGTTCGACGTAAGTCAACGGAGGCGGGTCGAGGAGTTGGCGGTTCACAGTGTGGGGTTGACATTGGAGACGGGGTGGTGTTGGGAAACGATGATGGCAATGTGGCGGAGGACGGGGCGGTCTCGGGGACTGGCTGGTCAGATGGTTGTCGGGTTCGGGTGATAGGGTGTTGGTGACGGCGACCAGGAGGTGCGGTTGTTATGGGGCAGCGGATGGCCGGGGAGTCAGGCTTGGTCGGGTCGAACGGGACAGGAGGAGGCGGAGACAGAGTCAGGATTAAAGCTAGGAATTTATTGGTGTCGGGGGTGTGTCCGACACAAAAGATGAACTTGTATATGTAAAAAATATGGAATAAGAATTTGGATGGACACAGACACGATGCACGACATTGTTGTAGTGGTGGAGAATTTTGTGGAGTAAATAATGAATTGGAGAAGTACCTGCCTATTTATAGGATGTGAGAATTCCCAATTGGATAGGATTAGGAAAAGATTTAAAACCCAAATTAGATAATTCAGTCTATTTAATTTAAATCAATCAAATCCAAATCCAAATCCAAATCCAATTTAAATACAATTAAATTTTTAGTTTAAAAACCAAATGGGATTAATCAAATTTCAAATATTTAACTATTTAAATAATCCATAAATTCAAATTAAGATTTAAATTGCCATAATAATTCTGAAATATATTTTCCAAAAATACTAATATAATAATTTCAAAAATACATTATTATTTACAATTAAACTCAATAAATATTTTCTAATTATATATGTATGTCCAAATGATATTTACATAAATATACTTTTCTAATATACCATTTTATAGAAAAATTATTTATTATTATAACAATGTAAATAAAAGGCTTTATAATTAAGATAACAAACTTGGAATTTTGGAATGATAACTAAAATACTTATTATATATATTTTGAAACTATAAAAAAATAAGAAAAAATGTTTTTCCTAAAAATATGTACGCTCGCACATATTCGCACTCGTCGAGCAATTACAAAAAATAAAATTTCGTGCGCGGCGTACAATACGACTACGCGACGTACAATACAAAATTTTAAATCAGTACCAAATTTAATAATAAAAAAATAGTAGAAATTTAAGGGTTTTACATTCCCTGGCTGGAACAGAGAGTGGACCTCCTCATCATCAATGCGGTAGCCAGAAACAGAAGGGTCTCGAGGTAGAGAGCTAGCAGAGTGACCCGTCTGTGCAAATCTCAGATCGACAAAGGAGTTGGCAATAGCTTGGAACTGATTCACATTACGGAACTCATGTTCCCTGGAAGTGTCAACATAGAATGACTGTAGATCTGATAGATGCTGATGAATACCCTCAAAGGTCATAGGATAAGACTGAGGAGGACCAGGTGCTGTGGGAGTAGGTGCAAGAGGAGCAGGTGTAGTAGGTGGAGGAACAGTGGCAATGCTACGGCGAGAGAGTTTGAGAAACTTGGGCTCAGGGTCCAGAGCACATGTGGATAAGTCAATATCGAATTTCTGAAAGATGCGTGGGATGATCATCGCATAAGAGAGATTGCGGTCTCTTTCGCGACATCGACCCATCATCTGAATAATAGTCTTAGGGGCAGAAAAAGGAATCGCCTTAAGAATGTGATATAAGGCAGAGAGTTCAAGTGCAGTGACATCATCTTTTGAAGTAGATTTTGGAAGTAGAGTGGAATAGATGATGCGATGTAATTCGTAATTAAACAAGTTCAAGTTATTGGCCATGAACTTTCCAGGACGAGCACGTGCGGACGCACAAAGCTTATTCTTGAAACTAACGAGAGTCGTACCATCGGGGAAATCGAAATCAGTGATGTCATCGAACGGGGCACCTTCGTTTGGAATACCAAGAATTTTTGCTAATATTTCATCAGTAAACTCGATATCTATCCCTCCGACACGTGTTCTCGCGATAAAAGTGTCTAACACAAAATTACAGTAAAATAGTCTAATGACATTAGTAGCTATAGAAAATTATAAAGTAGCAAAGTGTTGTAACCCTAATGCCTCAAAGTAAGGAGGGTGGTCAAAAAATACAGTCCATTTGATCGGAGATCCGGTACAAATAGTACGCATAATAAAATCGGCATACCAAAGTAGGACTTGGTCGGGAGTTTTGAAATAAAACTCGTCCGATGCACGGTCATCCGATTGGACCGGAGAAAAGAGAGAATCCGTATGCGGATCCGAAGACGATGCCTCTTCACTAGCATGGGTCTTCTTCCTCTTGAAAGGATAGAATCCCTTAGGCATTCTATCCCAAAAACTAGAAACCCTAATAATTGAAAAGTGGAGGAGAGAAGGAATTATACCTTCCGAGAATTGGATATGCTGTAAAGGACGAAATTCTCCGCACGAATCCAAATTTTGGACGAAGATCTCCACGTGGATTGGAAGAAGGAAGGTGGTGAAGAACTGGGTTTTAGGGGCACGGCTGCTGCTGTTTTGATGAGGTTTGGAAGAATGAAGAAGAGAGGGCCTCGGGTTCT
Organism: Iris pallida; assembly: GCA_029216955.1. Classification (NCBI taxonomy): domain Eukaryota; kingdom Viridiplantae; phylum Streptophyta; class Magnoliopsida; order Asparagales; family Iridaceae; genus Iris; species Iris pallida. The sequence goes on along the minus strand of JANAVB010024597.1, from coordinate 5,887,497 downwards.
GACTGGTACATATATATACCCAGCCGAACTCTGGCCAAATTCGGACCGAACTCAGGCCAAATTCGCCAAGGGTTGCCTGGCTATATATGAATATTAAGAAAAATTGTGGGACCACATCTTTTTTATCAATTCGTTTCAAATGTTTAATTCAGAGTTTAGTAATTTTAAATTTCAAAAATAATATAATTAATATTATTTTATAAATTAATATTCTTTACTCAGCATCTGTCTCAGATTAGCTGTAGAAGTATTGTCCCAGCTAACGGAGGTTCACCGGGAAACTCTTAAATACCGCTTCATTTCGACCATAGTCGTGGTGATAGACAGACTCTTTTTAGGCTTGTCTCAAAAACAGTTATTGAGTATTGAATAAATAATTAATAAAAAAATTAATTAATATTATTGACATCTAAAATTCCTAAATCTCGACGTAAATAATTGAAACGATCTTCCGCTAGAGGTTTTGTGAGTATGTCAGCTAATTGATTCTGTGTGTCTATGTATACAGGTCTATATCTCCATTTTGTTGATGATCTCTAAGAAAGTGATGGCTAATCTCAATATGTTAAGTACGAGAGTGACATACTGGATTCTTAGTCAAATTAATAGAACTAGTGTTGTCACAGAAAATGGGTATGTGTATAAAATGCAATCCATAGTCTTCTAAAGTTTGCTTCATTCATAAAATTTGTGTACAACAACGTCCTACGGCGATATACTCAGCCTCGGTTGTTGATAATGCAACAGAATTTTGCTTCTTACTAAACCAAGAGACTAGAGCTTTTCCTAGAAAATGACATGTGCCGCTAATGTTTTTTCTATCTACTTTGCATCCGACAAAATCAGCATCAGAATAACCGGTTAGGTCAAATAACGTGGTTTTGGGATACCATAAGCCGACAGAAGAAGTGCCTTTAAGGTATCGGAAGATACGCTTAACTACACACAGATGTGATTCCTTAGGATTAGCTTGAAAACGTGCACATAAGCAAACACTAAACATAATGTCTGGTCGACTAGATGTTAAATACAGTAAGCTACCGATCATACCTCAATACTTACGTATGTCGACAGGTTTGCCTTGTTCATCAATATCAAGCTTGGTTGAAGTCGCCATTGGAGTGCTAAGTGGCTTGACTGCTTCCATGTCGAACTTCTTTAATAGATTATTTGTGTACTTTGCTTGATTTATGAACGTCCCATTGTTGTTTTGTTTGATTTACAGTCCGAGAAAGAATTTCAGCTCTCCCATTATGCTCATGTCAAACTCATTCTGTATACACTTTAAAAATTCTTGACAAAGAGATTCATCAGTAGATCCAAAAATAATATCATCTACATAGACTTGAATCAAAAGAATGTTGTTATTCAAAGATTTTATAAACAATATAGTGTCAACCTTTTCCTTTGAAAACCCGTTATCAAGTAGAAAAGAGCTTAGACGACCGTACCAAGCACGAGGGGCTTGTTTCAAACCGTATAAGCCTTTCTTCAACTTGAAAACATATTCAGAAAATTTAAAACCAGTAAAACTGGGAGGTTGAGCTACATAAACTTCTTCTTTTATAAAACTATTTAAAAATGCGCTTTTGACATCCATTTGAAATAACTTAAAATTATGAAAATATGCAAATGCACATAACCTGCGAATGGATTCTAATCTCGCAACTGGGGTATAAGTCTCATCGTAGTCGATAGCTTCTTCTTGATTGTATCCTTGAGCTACGAGTCGAGCCTTATTCCGAGTCACTAAACCATTCTCGTTCAATTTGTTTCGAAATACCCATCGGATGCCAATGACCGGATGATCAATGGGCATGGGAACAAGTTTTCAAACTTGATTCCGTTCAAATTGGTTTAATTCCTCTTGCATAGCATATAACCAAAAATTATCACTACATTCTTCTTCAATATCTTTGGGTTCAAACTGCGAAACAAAAGCAACACAAGAAGCTATATCTTTATTAGAGGAACGAGTACTTACACCCTTGGTAATATCACCAATTACCAAGTCCTTTGGATGATCAGCCAAGAATCTCATCTCTTTTGGTGTAGTCTCAGGATTGCTAGTTTCAGCTTCTTAGCTTGAAGGTTCATCTGATGCTTGATGTGATGGTTTTGTATCTCTGTGTAAAAGTTTTGCAGTAGCTGTACTTGGTGTAATTATGTCTTCATTGTCATCATCGTCTAAGTGTTGATTTAGCTCATCAAACTTGACATTGATTTATTCTTCGATGATCATGGTTCTTTTGTTGAAGACTCTGTATTCTTTGCTTTTTGCTGCATAACCTAAAAATATACCTTCATCGGCAGATCCACAGGGGCTAAACTACCCCCAGCTAGATCCGGAAGGCTGACTTCCACTCCAGCTGTGCTCTGGAGGACATCTTCATCTTCAGAAGGAGGATCAACAAGGGCTTGACTACCCCCAGCTTCCTCCAAGATCTTTTTTCTCCCCCGAGTGCCTTCAAACACTCTGGAGGACGGGACAGTTATCTTGGTTTTCTTCGGCTGGCTTTTGGACGAGGACGAGGAATTGCCAGTCGCCTTTCGAACTGACGAGGAGTTAGAGATTACGTTGCATGAAGCAACCTTTAGTTCTGGCTCCTCTTTTATTGACACCTTCTTCCCGAGGTGACGTTGGAGGGGTGTTGATGATTGCAGCCGCTGGAACACCGACTGTCTTGGTGGAACTGCTGCCTTGCAACAGCAGTTGATAGTAACTACGGCACAAGTGTGGCCTGTGAGGGGCGCATTGTGCTTGTCAGTCGACTCTCCTGATCGACATTTATGAGTGATCACGTTACGCAGATCGTTGGAGGAGAGTGCCACCTTCGCACCCCCATCAGGCGTATGGCAAGGCCAAGCGTCGGGGTGGTCAAGTGAATGCTGCGTCCCCTGATCCAACACCAAACAGGCGCTCAGATCAGTAGTGGGGGAACAACATTTACAGTGACTTGAACGAACCTCAGACGCACAACCAGTAGAGGCGTGGGAGTTCAAGACCACAGGGTTTGTCTTGCTCGACTTGGTTGCGAACACAACAGATGGCCCCAAGTGAGACAAGGACTTTGAAGGTCGACTCATTTTCGGCGCAGAAGCACCCAAGTCGACCTTATACAGCTTACCATCCGCAGCACACATGATTGTGAGCGCATGCTTCTAGTTTGCTGCCGGCATAGCACGTTTGAGACGCATGGCCCGTGCTGCCTTGGACTTCTTCGTACCAGCCCGCTGGGGTGCATAGTACTCAGAATCCAAATTCTCTTCGCCACTACAGCGAGTGAGTCTGTCAAAGACAGAGACCTTCTGTGGCACATCAGAGGTGATGCGTAGGGCATTAGCTGCGCCCCTGCTCCGTCGACGCATCTTCCTCGCCTGAGAGGGAGATGGCTGGGGGATGTGGTCAGCCGTACGTTTTTTCGAGAGATGTGCTACACCGGTGGGCGCATCTTGGTTGCTAAGGACGTCAGCGGGAAGGAAAGGCTGTATTGGCGTATCCCCTTCAGTGGTGGTGTCGGAGGCGTCGACCTTGCGCACCCAGACTTGGCGAGTCTTCTTTGGCTTCGGCAGCCGCTTCAAAGGACTCGTACTGCCTTCAGAGATGAACTCCTCACATGCCTGTTGATTGAGGCGTACGACCAGCGTCTTGTGGAAGGAGCCCACCTTCACGTTGTCGGATTGCGACACAGCTTTCTCGGTAGAGGAGAAAGAGGTCCCCAGCAGAGTCACCGGCTTATTTGCCATTAAAATCTTTTGATTGTAAATTTCAATTACAAACAGAACAGAGTTACAATGTAGGACTTAGACGTAGTCCTAGGAGTACACTTTTGTTTATCTGGGTCCCTTGTGCCGATGGAGCGAGTGGTAATGCGTTAACTCCATTGACGATCTGACGACGGTTCTCGGTTCTCTAAAGGTCTGAGTTGCTCTGGGTGCTGGAGCTTGCGGAGAGGAAGAAGAAGGTGAGTCTGTATCTGCCTCTCTCTATATGTACGTCGGTGGTTGTGCGATGTGTGTCCGTAAGAAGGAAGTGATCCCTCTATTTATAGATTTGTAGGTGGTTGCTCATGCACGCATGTAGGATGCGCCTGTACGCGGGAACGCCATGTGGTGGTTGCTGATGGAGACGTACGGGCGATGCGCTCTGATTGAGGAGTTGAACCCTTCTTGTTGCTGTCGTGGGCTGCGGCAGAGCTGACACGTAGCAATGGAGAGGATCTTTCATTTGCTGAGATCTTGGGTAATTAGCACCCCTTCATAGGCTGAATCAAGTCAAAGGACGCGTGTCATAGGTCCATGGCTCGAAGATCTCGAATTTGGTGGGGAGTGGTCTGATAGGATACGCCTGGGATTGGGCGCATGAGGAGGCTTTGGCTCGTAACCTTTAGGAGTCGCGAACCAGTCGGGGCACATGCTTTTGAGGCGCATGCGGGGCTTCAGTAGTGACTTTACTTCTATCCTTAGGGATCAGAGAAAAGTCTGAGGCGCATGGCTTTTGAGGCACATGCAGAGATTTGGGCGCATGGCTGCGGAGGCGCATGCGAAATGGTTGGGCGGCCACGTGGCTTGTAACCGCCGGAGGGGAGCAATGATGTGCTGACGTCGGCGATGCTTCATTTTCTGAAAAAGCTGTCAACTGTTCAATCCTCGGGGGACGTGCTGCCAACTCTGTCAGACTTCATCATTTAATGTTCTTGACAGGTGATGGGCTGTCGAGTGGGCGCATCGATCGGCGTTCCACTAGGCGCATGGGGACGCATGGGGGCGCATCCCTATGAGACGCTTGGAGCTAATAGGCGCATTAGTATGATGCACGGTCTGGCCGACGCATCCGTTTGCATGATACGTCTTTATGGGCCCGACTGTTACGTTCTTCGAGTGCTTTAAATAGCCGTTTTTGGCTTGGCTGAATTTGAAGCGTCAGTTTCATCACCATTAATGCAAATTCATTGCACGAAATTCGGAGAGCCGGCCACTTGGCGCATGGGTTTGATTTGCCCGGCCTATAAATAGTGGCATAGAGAGGGTTTGCTTCTCGTTCTCTCACGTCCTCCCGAAATAAACTTATTTGCCCGAGCACATTCTGTTGATGAGATGCTCTCGAGGGTGAAGATGCGACGCATTTTCTTCTTTGATGCACTTGAAGGTGACTATTACATCCAAAAGTCGGAGTCGAGGGCTTCTGAGGCAAACGGAAGGTGTCTGTTGCATCCAAAGATCGGGATGTTCGAGCCCGTCTCCGTTATGCTGGAAGAGTCGCAGATCGGAATTGCGGTGCTCCGATCATCTTCCTTGGGCTTTGGAAGAGCTCCTCCTCCTGCTAGAGTGGGTGTCGTTGTCACGATCCGCACCCTAGAGTAAGGGCACGAGACGTGGGTACGTCCAGCCTATGCCGCAGTGTCGGCGGTAGAACGCTGTCCTAGGTCTCATGTATCTAACAGTATAAGGCTAAGCAGTTTATACTCCCCGAATGGGGATGACATAGCAGAATGTAAACTCAATCACATCTAAGGTAGAGCATAATGGAAGATAGATAAAATATGAAATTCAAAAGACATACAGCAGATAGAAGTCTAAGTGTCTAAGATACACACCCAGAAATACATCTCAAAGCTCAAATACAGTAATCCATAAATACAACTCAAGACAACTAAAAATAAGCTATAAGAAAAACCCTAGCTATCTATACAACCTCTACTGTGTCTCCTCTAGGCTAGCAGGCAACCTCCAGGCTATATGTAAAATTTATCAACAGGTCCGGTCAGGACAGGAGCGAGCACAATACATCTCAACAGTTCATAGCAGGTTAGAAAATATGATCATGCAGTAAAGTAAGATACAGGTACTGAAGGAAATACAGTATGTAAACAGAAAGAGAGAACTGTAATAGAAATATCTACTATACAATAGAGAACTAACAGTGGCTAGTGAGTCAGAGTACAATATAGACATGTAAATGGCATAGGATGATTCTGATGCTACACTTTGGAAAGATTCTGATGCTACACTACTTGGATAATATTCACATATCTACTTCTACTCCCCCGTACCCCCAATCAATACACAAGGATCCAGCCAGGTTATGTTATGATTCATGTAACGGCCCCCGAAGGGTGGTACATGATAGTCCCATAAATAGGGATTCTATGAAGCCCAATAAATGGAAGGATTCAAGGAAGACTCTGTGATCATGAGAGTACATGTCACAAGTGATTCAATGAACCAATAAAGCATAGTGATACGCCATGTAAGTAAAATGCACAGAACATGAAGTATCCGATGCTCCCTGAGGGGATAACATCTCAAGAAGGGATCCATATAGTACTAATCCGTGTGACCAACGTGACAGTATCAAGTAAAGTAATTTAAAGCAGGAAAATAATTCTAAGCAGGATATGAAATGATCCGAGAATGTACTCGCCTGATAACCTGAACAGCTGATAGGTATAGGGGTCCAACTGAAGCCACAGAGTCCTATTTAAAGCAACACGGGTTACAAGGTGTTCAAGTTGTAATAAATAAATCTCTACAAGCAATCTATATTATCCTAGGTTCTTCTAAGTCAAATCAACTCTAGGTCAACTCCGGTCAATAATCTAGTCAAACTAGGTCAAGTGTTGACTTACAGTTGACTTTGATCAACTGGTCAACTTGGTCAAACAGGGTCAATTGTAGTCCAATTATTAAAAATATAAAGTGTACTTCGTCATTCGTACGTCGAAACTTACGACACACAAATCGAGATAAGATGATTAACGGTAAAGTTAATAATATTATTATAGTGATCCACATGTCCGCCTTGCCAATTTCAGCGATGTGAGCTCACTGGAATTGACTGATCTCAGTTCTGTTGCACTAATCCCGAAATACGAATATTATAAGAATTAATTATAATTAAAAGGTGATACATAGAGAAACTATCTACAAACATTGTAGAATGATGAAATAAACATCGCCAACGTGTCCAGAATGGTCAAATTAGCTAGGATAGCCTACCATCAGTCCAATTTGGACACAAGCGCAAAAAGGTAATTTCGGGTCAAAAACGGTATCCGTGTCGGAGCCGTTTTGCACCGAAAAATGTGCAAGAAAAAAAGTCTACAAAACATAACAAATTATATGTACACGAAACCAGAATGACGATACGAACCCAACAGTATATCCAGAATTGGATTCCGTTGATCCGATCTCAATTTGGTCCGTTGACCAGAACTTGGAATTCCGGTTTGCACAGAAATGTGTGCCAGAGCCAATGTTCTCAAAACTCAGCAAACTATATGCCAACGAGTCCAGAATGACGATAAGAACTCAACGGTATATCCGGAATTGGATTCCGATGAGTCGATCTCAAAATGACCCTTTGACTCGGATATTGGTATCCGACTTACACCGAAATGCGTGTCGGATCCAATGTCCACTAAAACCTAGCAAATTATATGTCAACGAGTCCAGAATGACGATACGAACTCAACGGTATATCCGAAATTGGATTCCGATGAGCCGGCGTCAAAAAGTCTCGTTGACCCGGACTGTGGGACCCACTTTGCACCGAAATGTGTGCCAAGGCCCACATCCTCCAAATCTAACAAATTTTATATGAAAATATTCCAGAACGATGCCACAAGTCTACTGGTGGTGTCAGAAATGAAATCTGGAGTCCCGTGTTCAAAAATGGAATTTTACAAGTTGAAAATTACGAATTCGGACGCCAAATTTGACGTCGAATTCAACCAATCAAACAAGCTCACAATGAAACGAAACTGGAGGGGTAGTAAGAGGTTTATACCAGCTTCGCACAGGAACTGGTAGCACACCAAATGGAGCTACGGTGGAGGAGGTACAAGCTGACGAAGTTGACTCCGCAAAACTGTCCAAAATTAATACAATTTAAACGGTCAACTTGGTGGCTGGTTTTGATGTATCAAACGATAAAATTAACGGACGAAAATTGACAAGAGTGAAGGTGGATATACCGAGATTGTGACGGAGCAAAGAAATTGCCGATCCAACGGTCGGATTTCTCGAAAATTGCATGCGAAGTTACTGCAATGGGACGCCAAAACGGACTTGATTTCGCGCTCGTCACGGCAGGAATTCGTGCAAAATGCACGAATCGCCTATACGTCGCGCTGGAGGAGGAGATGGCGGACCCAATGGGGTCACCGGAGTTCGTCTATCGCGGGAGGGCACGGCCACGACGGTGCGTGGCCGGCGGCGGTGCTGTACGCGCGGCCACAGGCCGCTCCGGCCGGCCATGGCAGCTCGCTGCTGTGCGCCGCTGCTGTCCAGCGCTGCACGACTTGCCTGGCCTGGCGGAGGCACGGCGATGCACGGCCTAGTGTGGCGAGGCGGCGCTATACGGCTAAGGTGGTGGAGGTGGTGGTTCGGAATGGTGGTGATGGTGGTGATGGTGGTGATTCAATGGGAAGAATGAGGAGAAGAGAAGGAGAGGAGGCTGGATGGGGTTGTGGTTCGGCCTGCTGGTGGTGGTGGCCGACGGCCAGTGTGGTCGATGACGTCGGCCACGCCGGAGGGAGGTCGGGCTCGGCCAGGTGGTGTTGGTGCTGTGTGTGTTTTGAATGGAGGAAAAATAAATGAGAGAGAGAAAGAGATGCTGTATAATATTTAATGAGTGAGAAAGAGAGAGAAAAAGAGCCATTCCTAGAAGTTAGGGCCAGCCATGGCTGGGGGAGGAAATTTGTGAGAGTGTGGGAAAATGTAGGGTGAGGATTTAATATAGGAAATCAATGGCTAGAATTAATTGTAGGGGAAATTAGCCATTCCTATGGGGATTTTAAATAAATGGAATTTCCAATAAATATTAAAAATAGGTAGAATAATTATTTAGTATTTTTTAAGGGTAATGAGGCTGAGGGTGATGGTGATGGAGAGTAACATGGAGCTGGGGCTGGGTTCAATCAAGCCGGGTTGGATCAAAACCGGACATTGCGAGATAATCGAATTTAAATAGGTGTCTATGATCATGGGTAAATAAGTAGCACGTAAGAATTCCAATAAATGGGACACAAGTGTCGTGCGGGTAGTAGGCTCAATGTGGGCGATGTTCATATTTAGGGTTGACAGGTTTTGGTCGGCAGGGTACCCACAAATCAAGTTGGAAAATGAATGTGACACCGTGGGGTGAAATAAAATCGGGTCACGTGTCAGGAAAGTTGTGTGAAGCAAATGGAGCACAAAATGGTGTGTCTGAGTGGGACACGAAGGTCATGGGTGAAGAGCGTCTCGAGTAGATCATGCATGAGAAGTTGGTTTCAAGAAAATGACTGGTCTGGTGCTCCCAAATTAAAAGTCACGGTAACGTGCTAATAATGATCAAGGAAAAGAGTGGAAAAATTAATTAATGATCAAATGGTCTAATTCGACCCGAAGTTGTGCGAAGCAAAAAGAGTACAAGGGAACAAGTTTGGATGGGACATTATATACCATCATGAAGGTAATCCTATCCACTACAAAACTTGTGAAGAAGGTTTCCAGAGATGAACATCCCTGACACTCCAAATATCAAAGGCACGGAAAAGTACACTTAAAGATAAATAAACAGAATAATTATTTATTGAAACTAAATCAATCAGAAAAATTTTAAAAAAAATCAACCCGAAATTCAGGATGCTCACATTCTACCCACCTTATAAAAATTTCGTCCTCGAAATTAAAATGTTCATACTCCTTCTAGGTCAAACCCCCACAATCAAAGTCCCAGAACTTAAACAAATCATACGATTAAAAAGGACGGCATACCGGGTCATGGCATACGGTGGTAGTGAAAGTCTCATCTAGGTATACTAGTCATGCTAAACCAAAACGGTCATAGGGTATCAAAACACACAAGCAATCTAGGGTGCTAAACTAAAAAAGTTACAGAAATAACAAATCATCAAAACTTTAAGCCAGTCTACCATCCTACATGAAAACTGGTACTCATCAAAAAAATAAATGAGATAACTACCAATTATCTATAAGGGGTACTATTCAAGAAAAATCTTAATCAAAAGTTAAAGAATGAAAGTCAATTGCATTGAAATCCAATCATAATATATTTATATATATAGCGTTAGAGAGGGAAAAGCTAGCATTATGTAACTGTTATGTGGTTTGTGTGTGTATGGGTGTATGTGGACATGTTCATATGGTTAGATAGTAGGCATGTGTGTATGTGAATTATACATGAAAGCGTATAGGAGGATTTGGGTTTCAAAACACTAGCTATCACGTTACACTACTCATAGCATATTGGTTAACAATCTACAATACACAACCTATTTACTCATAACATGCATGGCTAACCATATATATATATATATATATATATATATATATATATATATATATATATATATATATATATATATATAAGGAGGTAGAGATTTAGTTACGTATCTATGTACATTATAACATGTATGCATAAACTCTATATATATCTATACAGGTATATGAACATAACATAGAGAGAAAATGTTAGGTTTACATGGCAGTGTATACTAAGTTAGGGTGTGTGTGTCCTTGTACAGGGTATAGCTTAGTATTAAAAGGTTAAATCCAGTTTTAGTTCAGCATTTACATACAAAATCTGAAAATAAGCTAACATTTAAACTAATGCAATATTAACATAATGCAGTTTCAGATTTTTAGGGATTTGAAACATCACAACTAACTCAATGCTCCCAACACATCCTACCATGATGGAGATGGACCCTAACATATTATCCATACATTTATCTATGCATACAGTTCAGTATTACATATTAAATCTGAAATCGAACTAAACATTGAAATCAATGTAAAAAAAAAAATGTTAACATGTATTCAGTTTTAGAATTTGGAGAAATTTGAACATCAACCAACCCAATGTTTATCACAACCTAACATGTAAGAATATGAAACCTAAATTTATATCCCTACATACAACAATGTATATAGCTCAAAATATTACATTTTAAAAAAATAAAATAGCAAATTGAACTAAACATTTGGAATCCAGTATTAAGGGTTAATATGCACACAGTCTTAGATTTGACAATTTCAAACACAAAACTCAACTAAAAAAAATTTTGAATTGAAACCCTATGCATAACATACATGTGCAGTGATGTAAACATAACTAATAACATGAAATTTATATTTAAATTACAAGTTTAAGCTGGAAAAAGCAGAAAACCAGAAATATTGAGGTTTTGACAATTTAAACATCAACAACATATTAATATGTATTTAGATAGGTTGAAAATCAAAGTGTAGCATGCATACGTATCAGGCAAGTGTCTGCTATATATATATTCATATATATTCTCATGTCCCAATATAAAAATTTAATTCTACGTTAAGACCAACATTTAGATTCCTACCAAGATTGCAAAGTAGGTGATTGACGTAATCAAGACAGTTTTATTATTATTATTATTAATTAATACAAGAATAATAGCAAGAAGGAAATAACGATAAAATATGTTCTGCTTATCCGTTTAAAAGAAGGAACCATTTGAAACCCAGAGCTAAAATATCAAATCTAAGATAAGGTCTAGTAAAAATCATCGATTCATTGTATTAAGAAGAAATTCATAGTAAGAAGTTACACAAAGGTTTATAAAAACAGCTAAACCTACTCTTAAGTTAAATAATGAGAAGCAAAACAAAACAAACAAATAATAATTCTTTTTTTTTGAATGACTGGAACAAAAGTAGAGAAAACATGTTCAAAACACTTAAGGTACAATCTGATAATCATATGCGTCTATCCAAAATCATGGTGCTCTAAATCTTCGTCATACTAGTAAGCAAGGCTACGATAATCACAAAGTCCTCAACTTAGGCACATACTTCTAGAATCGTGGTATTTAACATTTTTGCGATGCAGCTAGCTTGGCTGCGAAAACCTTAAAGTCCCACACCCGAGAAATATATCCAAAATTAGACTATATGTCCTCACCATGCTGGCTAATGTGACTATAGAAGACTAGATTCCATAACTTAGATGACCTAGCCCATATAATTTTATCTTGACACAAAAAAAATTTAAATCAACAATGGATACCAAAAATCAAATTTTATCAACGAACATCAAGATTCAAAACTGAACAATAATCTATTAAATCATATAAATACAAACTCGGATGCAACAACTAACATCAAGATTCAGAATTCAATAATCTTCCATCAAAATCAATAAATACAAACTCAAATTCAACAATAATCCATCAAAATCAAATTCAACAACAGAAAGTAAAGATAAATCAAATCAAAGGAAAAAGAGTTTTCAAATCGAAGTTAAAATAAGATTCTCAAGGGTCGTCCCAGGAATCTCTCAAGGGATCCTAACTGTGATTGAGTACCTTCAAAATATATCCTAATCCTACTGCAGGCTGTAGTGGTACTCTAGTTCGAATACCACTACATAAACTCGACCTGCATGGGCCACCACTAAAAACGTGTCACGACCCGCACCCTAGAGTAAGGGCACGAGACGTGGGTACGTCCAGCCTACGCCACAGTGTCGACGGTAGAACGCTGTCCTAGGTCTCATGCATCTAACAGTATAAGGCTAAGCAGTTTATACTCCCGAATGGGGGTGACATAGCAGAATGTAAACTCAATCACATCTAAGGTAGAGCATAATGGAAGATAGATAAAACATGAAATCCAAAAGAGATACAGCAAATAGAAGTCTAAGTGTCTAAGATACACAAACCCAGAAATATATCTCAAAGCTCAAATACAGTAATCCATAAATACAACTCAAGACAACTGAAAATAAGCTATAAGAAAAACCCTAGCTATCTATAAAACCTCTACTGTGTCTCCTCTAGGCTAGCAAGCAACCTCCAGGCTATCTGTAAAATTTATCAACAGGTCCAGTCAGGACAGGTGCGAGCACAATACATCTCAACAGTTCATAGCAGGTTAGAAAATATGATCATGCAGTAAAGTAAGATACAGGTACTGAAGGAAATACAGTATGTAAACAGAGAGAGAGAGAACTGTAATAGAAATATCTACTATATAATAGAGAACTAACAGTGGCTAGTGAGTCAGAGTACAATATAGACATGTAAATGGCATAGGATGATTCTGATGCTACACTATAGAAAGATTCTGATGCTACACTACTTGGATAATATTCACATGTCTACTTCTACTCTCCCGTAACCCCAATCAATACACAAGGATCCAGCCAGGTTATGTTATGATTCATGTAACGGCCCCCGAAGGGTGGTACATGATAGTCCCATAAATAGGGATTCTAGGAAGCCCAATAAATAGGAGGATTCAAGAAAGACTTTGTGATCATGAGAGTACATGTCACAAGTGATTCAATGAACCAATAAAGCATAGTGATACGCCATGTAAGTGAAACGCACAGAACATGAAGTATCCGATGCTCCCTGAGGGGATAACATCTCAAGAAGGGATCCATATAGTACTAATCCGTGTGACCAACGTGACAGTATCAAGTAAAGTAATTTAAAGAGGAAAGTAATTCTAAGCAGGATATGAAATGATCAGAGAATGTACTTGCCTGATAACCTGAACAGCTGATAGGTATAGGGGTCCAACTGAAGCCACAGAGTCCTATTTAAAGCAACACAGGTTACAAGGTGTTCAAGTTGTAATAAATAAATCTCTACAAGCAATCTATATTATCCTAGGTTCTTCTAAGTCAAATCAACTCTAGGTCAACTCCGGTCAATAATCTAGTCAAACTAGGTCAAGTGTTGACTTACAGTTGACTTTGATCAACTGGTCAACATGGTCAAACAGGGTCAATTCTAGTCTAATTATTAATGATATAAAGTATAATTCGTTATTCGTACGTCGAAACTTACGACACGCAAATCGAGATAAGATGATTAACGGTAAAGTTAATAATCTTATTATAGTGATCCACGTGTCCGTCTTGCCAATTTCAGCGATGTGAGCTCACTGGAATTGACTGATCTCAGTTCCGTTGACTAATCCCAAAATACGAATATTATAAGAATTAATTATAATTAAAAGGTGATACATAGAGAAACTGTCTACAAACATTGTCGGATGATGAAATAAACATCGCCAACATGTCCAGAATGGTCAAATTAGCTAGGATAGCCTATCCATCGGTCCAATTTGGACATAAGGGCAAAAAGGTAATTTTGGGTCAAAAACGATATCTGTGTTGGAGCCGTTTTGTACCGGAAAACGTGCAAAAAAACAAGTCTACAAAACATAACAAGTTATATGTCCACGAAACCAGAATGACGATACGAACCCAACGGTATATCCAGAATTAGATTCCGTTGACCCGATCTCTATTTGGTCCGTTGACCAGAACTTGGAATTCCGGTTTGCACGGAAATACGTGCCGAAGCCAATGTTCTCAAAACTCAGCAAACTACATATCAACGAGTCCAGAATGACGATACAAACTCAACGGTATATCCGGAATTGGATTCCGATGAGCCGATCTCAAAATGATCTGTTAACTCGGATATTGGTTTCCGACTTGCACCGAAATACGTGCCGGATCCAATATCCACTAAAATCTAGCAAATTATATGTCAACGAGTCCAGAATGATGATACGAACTCAACGGTATATCCAGAATTGGATTCCGATGAGCCGGCATCAAAAAGTCTCGTTGACCCAGACTGTGGGACCCACTTTGTACCGAAATACGTACCAGGGCCCACGTCCTCCAAATCTAACAAATTTTATATAAAAATATGCCAGAACGATGCCACGAGTCTACTGGTGGTGTCAGAAAAGAAATCTTTAGTCCCGTGTTCAAAAATAGAATTTTACAATTTGGAAATTATGAATTCAGACGGCCAACTTTAGCGTCGAATTCAACCAATCAAACAAGCTCACAATGAAACGAAACTGGAGGGGTAGTAAGAGGGTTATACCAGCTTCACACAGGAACTGGTAGCACGCCAAATGGAGCTGCGGTGGAGGAGGTACAAGTTGACGAAGTTGACTCCGCAAAACTGTCCAAAATTAATACAATTTAAACGGTCAACTTGCTGGCCGGTTTTGATGTATCAAACGATAAAATTAACGGACGAAAATTGACAGAAGTGAAGGTGGATATACCAAAATTGTGATGAAGTAAAGAAATTACCGATCCAACGGACGGATTTCTCAAAAATCGCGTACGAAGTTGCTGCGATGGGGCGCCAAAACGGACTTGATATCGCGCACGTCACGGCAGGAATTCGTGCGAAATGCATGAATTGCCTATACGTCACACTGGAGGAGGAGATGACGGACCCAGGGGGGTCGCCGGAGTTCGTCCACCGTGGGGGGCACGGCCACGGCGGTGCGTGGCCGACGGCGGTGCTTTACGCGCGGCCACAGGCCGCTCCGGCCGGCCATGGCACTTCGCTGCTGTGCACCACTGTTGTGCAGCGCTGCACGGCTTGCCTGGCCCGACGGAGGCACGGCAGCATGCGGCCTGGTGCGGTGGGGCGACGCTATACGGCTAAGGTGGTGGAGGTGGTGGATCGGAATGGTGGTGATGGTGGTGATGGTGGTGATGGTGGTGATTCAATGGGAAGAAGGGGGAGAAGAGAATGAAAGGAGACTGGATGGGGTGGTGGTTCGGCCTGCTGGTGGTGGTGGCCGATGGCCAGGGTGGTCGACGACGTCGGCCACGCCGGAGGGAGGTCGGGCTCGGCCAGGTGGTGTTGGTGCTGTGTGTGTTTTGAATGGGGGAAAAATAAGTGAGAGAGAGAAAGAGATGTTGTGTAATATTTAATGAGAGAGGAAGAGAGAGAAAAAAAGCCATTCCTAGAAGTTAGGGCCGGCCATGGCTGGGGGGGGGAATTTGTGAGAGTGTAGGAAAAAGTAGGGTGAGGATTTAATATAGGGAATCAATGGCTAGAATTAATTGTAGGGGAAATTGGTCATTCCTATGGGGATTTTAAATAAACAGAATTTCCAATAAATATTAAAAATAGGTAGAATGAGTATTTAGTATTTTCAAGGGTAATGAGGCTGAGGGTGATGGTGATGGAGAGTAATATGGAGCTGGGGCTGGGTTCAGTCAAGCCGGGTTGGATCAAAATCGGACATTGCGAGATAATCAAATTTAAATAGTTGTCTATGATCATGGATAAATAAGTTGCACGTGAGAATTCCAATAAATAGGACACAAGTGTCGTGCGGGTAGTAGGCTCAATATGGGCAATGTCCATATTTGGGGTTGACAGGTTTTGGTCGACAGGGTACCCACAAATCAAGTTGGAAAATGAATGTGACACCGTAGGGTAAAATAAAATCGGGTCACGTATCAGGAAAGTTGTGTAAAGCAAATGGAGCACAAAATGGTGTGTCTGAGTGGGACACAAAGGTCATAGGTGAAGAGCGTCTCGAGTAGATCATGCATGAGAAGTTGGTTTCAAGAAAATAACTGGTCTGGTGCTCCCAAATTAAAAGTCACGGTAACGTGCTAATAATGATCAAGGAAAAGAGTGAGAAAATTAATTAATGATCAAATGGTCTAATTCGACCCAAAGTTGTGCGAAGCAAAAAGAGTACAAGGGAACAAATTTGGATGGGACATTATATACCATCATGAAGGTAATCCTGTCCACTACAAAACTCGTAAAGAAGGTTTCCAGAGATGAACATCCCTGACACTCCAAATATTAAAGGCACGAAAAAGTACACTTAAAGATAAATAAACAGAATAATTATTTATTGAAACTAAATCAATCAGAAAAATTTAAAAAAAATCAACCCGAAATTTAGGGTGCTCACAGTCGCCCATTCTGGTTGGGTTGAAAGCTGCTCCTTTAGCCGCAGGTTGATTGCGGTGCTTTCATCTTCCTTGGTTTGGGGAGCTCTTCCTCCAGCTAGAGGGTTGATTGCCACCCTCGTTCTGCTCAATAAATGCTTCATTTGATGGTGCATATGCTGACACTTTATGATGCGCCTGACTGGGACGCTGAAGGGCGGCACATAACTGAGCTGCTGAAGGGATGCACATAAATGAGCCGCTGAAGGGATGCACATAACTGAGATGTACATAACTGAGCTGCTGAAGGGATGCGCCTGGCTGAGAGCGCATGGCGAGATGCGTCTATTTGAGAGCGCATGGTGGTTGCTGCGCCTAGCTGTAGACTTAGGGTCTTTTTTTGTAGAAATTCTCCTTTGTACATCTCTTTTTTAGACATGTAATAGACTTTTATATGAAATAAAAATCCTCTTTTAATGTCTATACTTTTTCTTTGCTGTGCCAAGTACTTCCTCTGAGCTGTATGGCGCGTGTAATATTTGGCGCATAGGATTTCTGGTCCTGAAATTCCATGCTTCTACAGGACCGCCTTCAAAGTTTTCAAAACCTTTTTGTCAAGTTTTGGAAAGCTTTGAATAAGAAGCATGGTGGCGTCTTCTACGGGGCGCATGACTGTTCGGGCGCATGATTACTCCGTGCATCAGTGATGGGGCGCATGCTCCTCTCAGTAAATGCAAATGATAACGCTTCGATAACCAAGAAGATTAATGATGATCTTTTTGAATTTATTTGCAGTTATCACCTCACAAAACCCGAGGTGGCGGCTGAGGTCACACTTCATCGGTTCACGCGTGCGACTGAGCCTATAAATAGGCGTGAGATGGAGAGAGAGAGAGAGTTCTTCCTCTCTTTGCTTTCTTCTTTTTTTTAGAGTTCTTCTTTTGAAAAACCCTAACTTCCTTCTTGCAAGAAATGGCTTCCAAGACTCCTCGTGGCGGTGCTGGCAAGGGAAAGGAGCCTGCGGAGTTCATCGAGGAGGACGTTCCTGTCACCATTGTGACTCCGGCCGACGTTCGGCCTGCGGTGACGGGTGGGTGTCATCTTTCAACCTTTTTAGACGAGTTTGGAGCACATGGCTGAGTGTTGTACCCTAACTCTTTATCGCCGACGCGCATGGACTTCTGTCCTGATGATGCGCTGAGGTTATTCCACCGACGTACATGGGTTTAGGCCCTGATTATGCGTCAAGGTTTTACTGCTAACGCACATGGGTTTACACCCTGATGATGCGCCGAAGCTTCACTGCTAACGCGCATGGGTTTAGACCCTGATGATGCGCCGAAGCTCCAATGCTGACGTGCATGGGTTTAAACCCTGATGATGCGCCAGGCTGCTTGACACACTTTGTCTTCTTAAAGCTTCTTGCCTGACTTTTGTTTTTGCTGTGTCAGTGTCGATGACTATCCCTTTGCTGAATAAAGTCCTTCTGGATGCTCCTCTTTGTCAAATGGGAGTTGATTTCGACGAGGAAGTTAGTAACCCCGTAAAAGCTGGTATCCTATTGAATCAGCCTTCCGAGAGAATGCTGCAAATCCAGAAGCAGTTGCATATTTTCCTCCAGAGTATGATGGAGAGCGGCAAGCTGGAATTTGCTGAGTCCGAGGATGTGACCTTCTTGAAACCTGCCTTTCTGTTCGGTGACCGACTGATCTCCACCGAGGCAAAGATACTGAAGATCAAAGAAGACTGGTTCTTCGCTGCGAAGGGCATGGTTCTGTACATGCGACAACTCGAACGCCAATTGCCGCTGAAGGCCTTCTACCGTTTAGCTTCCAAGAGAAGGATGTCATGGAAACTTACTCCTTCTCAAGGAGGGGCAGTGGGGGGTACCCTTTCGATTGACGTTACTTCGAATCAAAGGGATACCTTAGCCGCCTCGCGAGCCGATCCCTCATTCAGTTGCTGAACTTTGCATCCTGGGAGCCTTTATAATGAAGTCCCTAATGACACCTTTGCCTTTAGTGCTTCGACCTTTGTAAATCGGATGCTAACATCGAAGGTTATGTATCCGAAAGGTGGCTTTAGGATTGAAGGTTGGTTTCACCACGTGCTGAAGTGGGACGATTTGACCCTTTGGGTGTTATCGAAGTTCAAGGCTGAGCTTAAAGAGATTGGGCTGACGGCCGCTATCCGTGCCACACAGGCCGGTATGGATCTCAACAAGCATATGTTTCTTGCACTCTTGGAAACGTTCAATACCCAGACTGACACTTTCTTTACTCCAGTGGGGGAGTTGGGACTGGCCCTCCATGAGATGTACGAGGTGTCCAAGCTTCCCTGGGGCTCAGAACCGTACGAGGAATATTTCTTCTCAAACGAAGAGATCATCATTCTGGAAAGGAAGGACCCGGAGATGATAGCTGTTTTCAAAGAGGTGGCGAGCCATCATTATCTTATGCAACGGAAGGACAAAGGCAAGTCTCAGCGTCATGTAACTGCTTGGAGGGATTACGTCTTCAAGTAGGATTTGGCGGACTCCTCAAAGATCCGGTTTACGACTCCGCAGGGGCTGAAACCCGCGGAAGTAACTTCCAAAATGAGCCGACTAGATAAGAGGGCCCCCCATTCAAATGAGAGTGGCGAAGATGCATACAGTTGTTTCTGGCACTGTGTGCACCGGATGTCATCCAAGGCAGTATTGACTGTATACTTGATGATATGTCTCCGGGATTGTGTGTTCTCGGATGGATCTGGCTCTGTGGAGAGGGTAAACCGGAACCTCATCTTGCCAGCAGTAAAATTGGTTTTTGGTCGCCCTTTGGCTCTCCTCCCCGCGATGGTGTGTAACCTGTTGCGGGGCTTGAGGACTTTTGCTGATGACGTGATCCATGGGAGAGGTAGGAACGACAACTTTTCCTGGGCCGAGCTACCATTCCATTATCTGATGGGATGGTTGATTCTGCATCACCCGAACGTGATGAGTCCAGGTCCTGAAGAGGATCATATTGAAGGCGACGCCTTTATCCGCCGCTTCTACAAGAGGAAGTGGTTGCACACCGGCGTCCCCGTCTGCAGGATAGTCTTGTCTTATCTTCATGGGTGGGAGATCGTCAAGGTCAGTCCCATCTTCAAAGATTTCGAGGATGACCAAGATTTGGAAGACTCTGGTAAGGATGTGATCACTCTGCCGAAATGGAGATTTCGTTGGTTGCAGAGTATTCGGCCTTCCCACTTGGTCTTCCGTAACCAAAATAAGTGTTATCTGGAGCCATATCTGCCAAGCCGGTTTGCTCTACAGTTTGGTTACACCCAGTTAATGTTACAGAACCCCAGTAGCAGTCTGGGGTTTGCTGGAAGTTTACTGGATGGAGCCCGGGGTTGGCAATGTTACAATGCCGGGTGCACTGTTGTTCGTTTCAATATGCCAGTTCGCAACCCTCGGCCACAGATCCTGTATTCGGTCGTTAAGCTGTATTGCACCATAAATACTGTGCCTTCTGATTATGATAGGGAGACCAGTTTCATCATTGGAACTCAGCTAGAGGCTACGAAGAACATGTTGGTGGCGGCTCGGTCATATCGTCCACCAGAGTTGGCGGGATATCGGGCTGCTGCTGTAGCATCAACGGGAGATATTCGGGAAGATCCCCCTACTGGAAAGAGGCGGGCTGACGCAGAAGTCGGTTTGTCTGTACCAAAAAGGTCGAGAAATAAGACAACTCCAAAGGCTATAGGAGTGCTGCCTGTAACGCCAATAGAATCAGTTCCTGTTGAGGTAAAGTCATTTTCCATAATCTGGCTCCTTCTGTCATTTTTTGTGACATATGCTTTTCTTTTGTAGGAACCGTTGAAGAAGAAGACCCGGGCTTCGAAACCGGGCGTCAGTAAACCGAAGGAGGTGGCAAGCTCTTCTGATGAGCACATTCATCTGATTGTAATGTATCTCGTGGGAGAGAATCCTGATAATGTCATTCTGGCGGAGATTTCAGTATCTCCAGATTATGTTGGAAGGGAAGCTGAGGTTGAAGCAGTTCCTGGAATGGTACAAGCTGCCATGGGGGCCTTGGACGTTGAGGGTCCAGCAGACACGGGGCTTCCAGATGAAGAGGTGGGGTGGAGTTCGTCGTCTTCAGATGACGTTCCTTCATAGATGCATGATCGTGTTGCGGGGGCAACAGACGTGATTGAAACAGAGGAGAGGGTTGATTTCCCTTTTTGTCATGATGAGGGGAGGTCGGCTGTAGCGTTGCCGAGCCCTACCCCAGACTCAGCAACGGAGGCTGAGGTGGCTGCCGACAGGGAGGTAGTGGCAGATTCTATCCCTGCGGAGGGATTTGATGGTGAAAATGAGACTCGTCCGCCGATCCTGACTCCAAGGAAGCCGAGTCAGAAAACAAGTGCTGATCTTGCTGCTCTGCCGGAGGAGGAATGTCCCATGTGGCCTGTTGATAGAGTGCTGGGAACGGATGCGGTAGTCCCTGACGTCGGTGGTCCCTCTGAGCTTGAGAAGGGTAAGTGTTTGCTGGAACCCTCTGTTGCTCCTTCTACTTGGGGTACAATATCGACGCCTCTCTCGGCTCCTTCTGTTCTTTTGGCTCCTCGGGCTAGTTGTCAAGCCCCTGTTGAGGAAGAGTCCATTGATGTCGAGGTTTCAGCCTCGCAGACTGAAGCCGGTGGGCCTTCTTTCGGTCCGCTGTCTACAGCAGCTCCTCCAACTCCTGTTATGATGCCGCAGGTGCTGGCGGATGCAGATGAGTGTGTGAAGTTTATTATTGAGGCGGTATATAAGATGCTGCAGAGGGGCGTATCGGCAGTGATAGATGCCAATGGGATTTTTACGACGGCAAAAACCCTGGCACTCCCTCACATCGGTCTGATACGTTCCCACCAGGGCCATGATCATATGGCCGAGATTCTGGAGGCCTCGGTGGCCGATCTGGAACAGCTGCTTTCCGAGTTTCAGTATATCCAGCAAAATGATCTATCTGTCCTGATAAACGTAGAAAAGGAGAAGTTGATTGCTGAGACTGAGTCTTCTTATCAGGCCACTGTGGGCGTCTGGGAATGCGAGGTGGCTAAAACTGAGGCCGCGATGGAGAGGTTGTCTCAGTCCACGCAGGAGAAGGTAGAGTTGCGAGCTGCGTTGGGCGCTAGTATAGCGGAGGTTGATGCCAAGATTCGCCTCCTTGAAGACCAGCGGGCCCAACTTTTATTAGATGCTGAGCGAGTCCAGGCTGAACATGTAGCATCTAAGGAGGAGGAAGCAGCTTTCACCCGCCGGGCTCTTACCCTGGCCCAGCAACGGCAACAGTTGGACGAGAAGCATGAGGATGACACTTCTCCTGAAGCCTTAGAAAGGATGCGTCAAGAAGCCAAACGTCGGGTCATGGCGACCGTAGAGACTCGGGCGGCAGACTTGAAGCGTCGGATTGAAGAGCTTTCGGCCAACCCCGGGGATGTTTAGGGATTTTAATCTCTTCTTTTTTTTTATAATTTGCAACTCTTGCTGGGGGTGTAATCCTTTATTATTGAAAAAAGAATACAGAGTTTTTTGTGGTGTGTTCATTTTTGCTGTCATAAACTTGATGATTTGTGTGGACCTATTATTTTTTGTGTACCTTGGTTTTTAGGTACAGATAATAAGTTCGAGAGAACCGACATATTTACTCAGAGGTGATATGGACGTGGCAAATATGGGATTCAAATGATGGAATCTTCCTACTCAGAGGTGTTATAGACGTGGTAGGAATGACTCTGGGGGGATATGCGGAATTACTCAGAGGTAATGTAGACGTGGAAGTTCTGCGATCAATGTACGATAATGCAGGGGTTGTCTGTACGGAATGTTTACTCAGAGGTAATATGGACGTGGTAAACATGATGGGTAGCGTAGTCTTACGGAGCGTAAGATTCTGCTTTGTAGGGTGTAGGGGAACAACTCAGAGGTAATATGGACGTGGTTGTCCTTCTACTGGAGGATAGAATGCCACGGAACAGCTGGGTTCCGGAAGCGTAAGATTTTGTGGAAGGGAATTATACGTGAGCCCTGATGATTGGGTCCACAGACTCCCTTGTTGGGTAAAGATAGAAGTACATGTCTGAAGGATGTCAAGTGTAGTACTTCTTTAGGAACTTGTCGTTGATGGGCATCATGAACAAGTCCCCATTGGGTTTGGCGAGGCGGTAAGCACCGTTTGAGTATACCGTCTCTATGATGAAAGGCCCCTCCCACTTGGGCTCGAACTTTCCTAGTGTCTTGTGAGTCAACACCATCGGTCTTCCGACTGCCAGAACCAGGTCGCCTACTTGGAAAGTCCTCTGCTTGACCTTCTTGTTGGAAGCCTACGATATACGGGCTTGATAGAGTTCGATGCGCTGTTGAGCTAGGAGACGTTTTTCGTCAAGTGCCTCCAACTCTCGCAGACGACGAAGTTGATTGTCTTCCTCTGTTAGTTGATTTGTGATTGCTACACGGAGTGAGGGTATCTGGATCTCGAGAGGCAGTAATGCTTCGCTCCCGTAGACCAAAGAGAATGGTGTACTGCCGGTCGGGGTCCGTACCGTTGTGCGGTAGGCCCAAAGGCATTCGTCGAGCTTTTCATCCCAGTCGCATTTGTTGGATGACACGACCTTTTTGAGTAGCTTGACGATAGTCTTGTTAAACGCCTCGGCCAATCCGTTTGCTGCCGGATTGTAGGCGGTTGATGCCACGTTTTGAATGCAATTCTTGTCACAGAATCTGCTAAAAATATGGCTGATGAACTGAGGACCGTTATCGTGGATAATCCTCCGAGGTACCCCGAAACGGTAGATGACATAGTGCTTGATGAAGCTGATCACCCTAGAGCTCTTCACTTCCACCAGTGGAACTGCTTCTGCCCATTTGGAGAAGTAGTCGGTGATGGCTAGGATGAAGCGGTGTCCCCTCAATGAAGGAGGGGTGATCGGTCCTACAATGTCCATGCCCCAGGTTTCGAAGGACCAGGAGACGACCGTAGGATGTAGTAGTTCTGACGGTGTATGGATGAAGTCAGCGTGAAGCTGGCACGCATGGCACTTTTTGGCATAGTCGACAGCGTCGGCTGCCATAGTTGGCCAGTAGTAGCCCATGCGTCGCAGTCGATCCTGCAACTTAGGGCCAGGTTGATGGGCCCCGTAGGTTCCATCGTGAGCTTCTCGAAGGGCTTCGGTTGCTTCTTCGTTGGAAAAACATCGAAGGAGAAGTCCATCGTAGGAGCGTCGGTATAGCATTTTAGTTGCTGTATCGTAATAGAATCGAAGGGAGCGCCTCCTGACTGAGACGGCTTCTTTCGGATCTTCTGGGAGAATTTTGTTGACAGCGAAGTCGATGAATGGGAACCTCCAGTCTCGGACATTAATACCAGCACTTGTTGACATGGCATAGGCCATTCGAGAGCATAGGTTCTTTTTAGGACAGACCAAGTCTTGACCCATTATCGTGACATAATATTGAGTCCCGAGGGGTGCTGCCAATGAGGCTGCGAGGCCAGCCAGAGCGTCAGCCTCCAAATTTTGTAAATAAGGTACATGTTCGATAAAGAACTTGGTGAAGGTTAAAATGATGTTCAATGCAACTTCATGGTAAGGAACCAGATCTTCATGGCGAACTTCGTATTGCCCTCTGATCTAGTTAGCGACGAGTTTTGAGTCGCCGTAGGCTTCTAGATGATTCACCCCCATGATAAGCGCATTGTACTCGGCAACATTGTTGGAGCACGGCTTCGAAAGAGAGTAGACACGCTGGATGACCAGCTGATCGGAGGAGACTAAGACTACCCCCACTCCTGCGATGATTTGGCCTTTGGGGCCTGTTCTTGAAGCGCCATCAAAAAATGTCCGCCAGACGGAGCTTTCTTTGGTGACGTTAGATTCTTGGACCTCATCCGGGATGTCTTCATAGAGTCTTGAGAACTCTGGGATGGGGTGTGCAACTAAAAAGTAGGCCAGAGCCTGACCCTTGACGTCTTTTTGTGGAACGAACACCATGTTGTATGGCGTTAGCAGGATCGCCCATGTTGCTAGCCGGAAGTTTAATGACCCTGGCTTCGTCATGAGAACTCTGAGTGGATTGACTCGGGAGATGACATAAATTGTCTGGCCTGAGACATAATGGCGAGTCTTCTGGATGGCAAATACCAAAGCCAAACATTCTTTTTCAACGGGGTTGTACCGGTGTTCGGCCCCGATTAGTGTTCTACTGAGGTAGTAGATAGCTTGCTCATAGCCTGCATCGCTGTTCTGAGCCAGCAGAGCTCCGAGGGAATGATCCATGGCACGGACGTAGAGGAGAAATGGTTTGCCGGCGACGGGTGCCACCAGGACTGGCGGGCTCGTCAAGTAAGCCTTGATATCGTCGAAAGCTTTTTGACATTCCTCTGTCCAAACGTAAGAGACTCCCTTCTTCATGAGCTGGGTAAAGGGTTGACATTTTCCGGAAAGGTTTGCTATAAACCTCCGGATGTATGCCAGACGCCCTTGCAGGCCTCGAAGTTCTTGGAGGTTCTTCGGAGGGTCCATGTCAAGGATGGCTTTGGTCTTCTCGGGATCGACATGAATGCCTTTCACCGTGATAATGAAGCCCAAGAATTTTCTGCTAGAAACCCCTAGAAAGGATTTAGCGGGGTTCATCTTGAGTTGATGTGCTCGCATGAGATCGAAGACTATCTTAAGGTCTTGTAGGTGATCTCCTTTGAGATGGCTCTTGACTGCGATGTCATCAACATAGCATTCGACTGTCTTACGAAGATGCTGACGAAAGATGGTGCTCATAGCTCGTTGGTATGTCGTACCAGCGTTCTTCAAGCCGAAGGGCATCACTGTGTAGCAGAAGACCCCCTTCGGAGTCCTGAATGACGTGTATTTTGCGTCATCGGGGAACATCTTGATCTGGTTGTAGCCCGAATACCCATCCATGAAGGACATGCGTTCGAAGCCACATGTGTTGTCGATCATCACGTCGGTGATTGGAAGCAGAAATTCGTCCTTCGGGCAAGCAGTGTTGAGATCCCT
This sequence comes from Iris pallida, assembly GCA_029216955.1. NCBI lineage: Eukaryota > Viridiplantae > Streptophyta > Magnoliopsida > Asparagales > Iridaceae > Iris > Iris pallida. Next base: position 5,861,735 of record JANAVB010024597.1, on the reverse strand, counting down.
GAAGTCGATACAGACTCGTATCTTTCTATTCTTCTTGGTGACAGGGACGACGTTGGCCACCCAATCCGGGTGTTGTTCGTCACGAATAAATCTGCTGGTCAGGAGTTTGTCTACTTCCTGGTCGATAGCGTTCATTATGTCAGGACGAAAACGTCGCTGTTGCTGCTTTATAGGCTTGGCATCAGGTAAGATGTTGAGCCTATGCATCGTGATCTGAGGATCAAGTCCCGACATATCTTTGTAGCTCCAGGCGAAAACATCGATATATTCTTTAGCCAGCTGGATTAAAGATTTCCAATCTTCTCCTTTTAGGCTTTTGCTGATGAAGATGGGTTTGGAAGAAGATCCATCCCCAAGGTCGATCTTTTCGACTTCGTCTTCGGTAGGGGTTCGCGTAATTCAAAACGAGACTCCCACTGTTCTCCTAAGCGTTGAGCCCAGGGTTCTTCTTCGAAGAATTCTGGCATTTGGTCTTCGCCTTCATCTTCTTGAGATTGTACAGATGTCATGTTGGCTGATAGCACTTTCTTGAAGACTGATCCGATACTGGTATCGGAATCCCAAGTTGATATTTCGGATGAATGAGAATGTTCTACTTCTTCTGCCTCCGAACTCTCTGGAGTTGATGGCGGCGTGACATAGCCCACCCCCCCGTCGAGTTCGATGATAGTAGTCCTGCGGCTTTCCTTTAGGTGTTGGAAGCCGGAGAGGAAGACGTTGACCCTTGCCATAGTTTAGGCCTTTGTTGCTTTTTAGGTCGTAACCCATCTTTTGGATGAGGTATTTTGCCTTGTCCGTGTACCGATAGGCTTATATTCTGCCGGTATCTGGTTCTTGCTCGAGTGGCGGGAGGTCTTAATGACGCTCGACTTTGCCGAAGATGATGGATTCTTCGTCTCGATTCCACGGTGGGACTACAAAATAGACCCCTTGGGACGGGACTACTCGATTTACATGATAGACGGTCGTTATTTGTGTTTGCAACGACCGTAGGACGTTATCTAATATATACATGGCATTCTAATGTGAAAGACTAGAATAATTAAAAGACACTCTATTATTGATGAAATATGAGATCTTGTCCCGCGGGATTACATTGTCCAGAGAGGGTGCATATACATCAGCAGAGATATATTCCCCGAACTCTTTATCTGTGAGTACTGGGGTTGGATCGGAAGAATCCACCGCAGCTTTGACCTTGGGATCCGAGAGGGCTATGTGGGCCTTCTCCGGCAGCTTGGATGAGACGGATGATTGCGGGGGCTTGCCCTTAAGACGCACCTTCAGAGGTGCCTCAACTGCACCTTCGGTGATTGGTGCATTCTCCTGCAGTTTTGCCACAAGAGGAGCCGATGTTTGAGGCGGCTTTCCCTTAAGCCGTATCTTCAAGGGAGCTTCAGTGGGTGTTCGACCTAGAACAATTGGTGCTTTTCCAGGTAGCTTAATGTTCATGGGAGGCAACGTCTGAGGCGGCTTCCCTTTGAGTCGAATTTTTAAAGAAGCATCGGGAATCATCTCTGGCTCCATGTCCGACTCTGCCACTGTTTCTGCTTCATCATCAGCGTCGTTGGCTTCCCCTTCGTCGAGTGACTTGTATAGGGTAGCATCAGTGAAGTAGGCTTCGACCCCTTTGAAAGGGTCAATGTCTACAAACTCCGTTCGGATGATGTCGTTGGTGGACACGTATTTCATACATTGGTGGAGTGTAGATGGCACCACCATGTACTCATGCAGCCACGGACGACCCAGTAGGAGGTTGTAGTTGACGTCAGCATCCACGACATAGCAAGTGACCTCAGTTATGAGGTTACCAATATGACACTTTAGCCGTATTTTGCCCAGTGGCTCACTTTTGTTAGCATTAAAATCACTGATTATTGTGTTAGAAGGCGCCAGTCGGTACATTGGGATCCCCAGTGTTGAGAGCAGCGTCTTCGGGATGATGCTGAGGGAAGACCCCGGATCGATCTGAATCCGCTTCACCTTGACGGAACCGACATACCCTGTATAGTACAGTGGCCTGTTGTGTCGGTTGTGCTTGAGCAGCATGTCTTGTTGGGTGAAGGTTATGTTGGGGATAACTTCATCCGCACAATGACAGTGCGTACATGTAGTCGGGAGATCTTCAGGCTGCTTGACCTGACTGATGAAGGACTCAGCATCCTTCAGAGCTTCGCAGAGAGCTTCACGAGTGTCCTTGAAAATGCGAAGAAGCTCAAACAGAGATAGGCGGGCAGGAGTACTGGCAAGTTGTGCCAGTATGTCGAAGTTGTGGGACTTGGCTAGCCCTGAAGCATTTTCCTTTTGCAGAGGCTTGTCGAAATGGGCCTCTACATGCTTCTGCTTATTGGCTGCTGGGGGCTTATATGGGCCATCTTCCTGGGCAGCAGGGACGGTGCAAGTAGGCACCACCTCGACGGCAGCTTCGTCGGGTTAGACGTTCTAATGTGAACGCGTCTGTACAGGAAGTGCCTCTTCCGCAGAGGAAGAGACCATACGGCAAGACTTGATTTTCCTGCCCTTAGTTTTGGAGACAGAGCGTACCTCCGGTTGGGTAACCTCGGAGACGAGATCAGGGTGAACCCACAAGACCTCTCCCCGAGATGTGGTAAGTTGGATGAGTCCACTCACATTGTCACGAGTAGGTGGTAAGTTAACCACCTCCATTGTCGCCTTAGGGATGGGGATGACGCCATCTTGTGTTGTGGTTGGCGGCAAGGTACCAAATTGGAGTGACACCAGGTTGGCCGAAACCGTTTTCTCCTCGTAGTCGATGGAGATAACATCCGCATTGATCATGCGCTGGATGTAGTTTTTGAGGACGTAGCAGTCCTTAGTTGGATGTCCGACAAACCGATGGTAGTGACAGTACCTCAGATTGTCCACTTTTCTAACCTCATCGGGATGCTTCGGGTCTGGTAATTTGATCTTGTCACCCTGCTTCAGTATCTCAAAGAGTTGCAGGGTGTCTTCATCGTTGAAAGAATAAACCTCCTTTGGCCTTGGTGCAAGTGGAGGCTTCTGGGTAGGTGCTGATGCACCTTTGGAGGCATTGACAGTCAACACATGTATCCCCTTCGTCTCTCGTCCAGGGTTGTTGGCTGCAGGCCGTTTCCCCTTGTCCTCAAAGGCAGGGAAACTAACTCCCAGAAGGCGAGCATTGGACGCCTTCTTTTCTGCTGCTTCGGCTTCGATGATCAAGGAACTCTAGTCGGGAGGAGGAGTAGAGTTGAGCCAGAGTTTGACTGCAGGCAGCATGTTCATGCTGCAGGAGGAGAGGAGTGCATGTTCTGGCATGCCCGGGGACAGTCTGAAGCAGGCCTGTCGAAAGCGTTCGATGAATACTCGAATTATTTCCTTCTCTTTCTGGTGTATCTCTATGAGGGACGCCATTGTCATGTCCTTCCCGCCGTCGTAGAAACGGTCGAGGAAGAGACGCATGATCAAGTCGTCGAAGGAAGATATAGAGTTATCGGGGAGGCTGCAGTACCAGTCGTACGCCACTCCTTTCAGTGCCCCAACAAATATGCTGGTGAGTAGTGCGTCCTCCTTCGGGAGATGTCCCATTTGGGACTGGAAGTACGTCAGATAGCGACGCGGAGAGTCCTTCCCATCGTACGGCATCAATGTTTGTGGTTTATACTTAGGAGGATAAACCACTTTGTTCCATTCGAGGGGATAAGGTTGGGGGATCCCCATCTTCTGGCGCTCCTCTTGTCTATTCTTGGACTCAAAGCGCTCGCGCAAGTCCCTGATCATCTCCACCACGTCTTCCGTGGAGCTGGGAGTCGGGGAAGGTGGTACAGCCTGGAGTTGAGCATTTGATGGCTCCGACGTCCGAGGTGCTTCACGGCGATCCGTATCCAAGGATACCCGTTGAAGGGGTACACTTGATTCTCAATTGGCCCTAGGTCAGGACCGGTAGAAGGTGCCCTGGACAAAGCTAACCGTATCTCAAACACTGCTTGAGTCAGTGTTTGCATGGAGGCAGAGAGGGTTTTGAGTCCTCCCTCTAGGGTATCCATGCGCTGGACGAGGTCTGCTGGCGGCGCATTCGGCTCGGTATCACCCCCAGTCATGTATACTATCATGACACGGCTAGAGTCGGATGGGTCAGTTGAGGCTTCGCTTTCGGCCTCGCTCTCTTGTAGGGGAGTTGCCTCTCCTGGACCTTCGTCCTGGCTACCCCCAGCTATGTTTTGGAGGACACCCTCGTCTTCGGAAAAAGTATCCGCGAGGGCCCGATTACCCTCAATTCTATCTTGGAGGACTTCTTCGTCTTCGAGACGCAGATCCACAGGGGCTAGACTACCCCCAGTTACATCCGGGAGGCTGACTTACACCCCAGTTGTGCTCTGGAGGACATCTTCGTCTTCAGAAAGAGGATCAACAAGGGCTTGACTACCCCCAGCTTCCTCCAAGACCTTCTTTCTCCCCCGAGTGCCTTCAAACACTCCGGAGGACGGAACAGTTGTCTTGGTTTTCCTCGGCTGGTTCTTGGACGAGGACGAGGAATTGCCAGTCGCCTTTTGGACTGACGAGGAGTTAGAGATTACGTTGCATGAAGCAACCTTTAGTTTTGGCTCCTCTTTTATTGACACCTTCTTTTCGAGGAGACGTCAGAGGGATGTTGATGATTGCAGCCGCTGGAACACCGACTGTCTTGGTGGAACTGCTGCCTTGCAATAGCAGTTGATGGTGACTATAGTACAAGTGTGGCCTGTGAAGGGCGCATTTTGCTTGTCAGTCGACTCTCTTGATCGACGTTTGTGAGTGATCACGTTACGCAGATCGTTGGAGGAGAGTGCCACCTTCGCACCCCCATCAGGCTCATGGCAAGGCCAAACGCCGGGGTGGTCAAGTGAATGCTGCATCCCCTGATCCAACACCAAACAGGCACTCAGATCAGTAGTGAGGGAACAACATTTACAGTGACTTGAACGAACCACAGACGCACAACCAGTGGAGACGCGGGAGTTCAAGACCACCGGGTTTGCCTTGCACGACTTGGTTGCGAACGCAACAGATGCGCCCAAGTGAGACAAGGACTTTGAAGGTCGACTCATTTCCGGCGCAGAAGCACCCAAGTCGACCTTATACAGCTTACCATCCGCAGTGCACATGATTGTGAGCACATGCTTCTGGTTTGCTGTCGGCATAGCACGTTTGAGGCGCATGGCCCGTGCTGTCTTGGACTTCTTCGTACCAGCCCGCTGGGGTACATAGTACTCAGAATCCAAATTTTCCTCGCCACTACAGCGAGTGAGTCTGTCAAAGACAGAGACCTTCTGTGGCGCATCAGAGGTGATGCACAGGGCATTAGCTGCGTCCCTGCTCCGTCGACGCATCTTCCTTGCCTGAGAGGGAGATGGCTGGGGGATGTGGTCAGCCGCACGTTTTCTCGAGAGATGCACTGCACCGGTAGGCACATCTTGGTTGCTGAGGACGTCAGTGGGAAGAGAAGGCTGCATTGGCGTATCCCCTTCAGTGGTGGTGCCGGAGGCGTCGACCTTGCGCACCCAGACTTGGCGAGTCTTCTTCGACTTCGGCAGCCGCTTCGAAGGACTCGTACTGCCTTCAGAGATGAACTCCTCATACGTCTGTTGATTAAGGCGTACGACCAGCATCTTGTGGGAGGATCCCACCTTCACGTCGTCGGATTGCGACACAGCTTTCTCGGTAGAGGAAAAAGATGTCCCCAGCAGAGTCGCCAGCTTGTTTGCCATTAAAATCTTTTGATTGTAAATTTCAATTACAAAGAGAACAGTGTTACAATGTAGGACTTAAACGTAGTCCTAGGAGTACACTTTTGTTTATCTGGGTCCCTTGTGTCGATGGAGCGAGTGGTAATGCGTTGACTCCGTTGACGATCTGACGACGGTTCTCGGTTCTCTGAAGGTCTAAGTTACTCTGGGTGCAGGAGCTTGCGAAGAGAAAGAAGACGTTGAGTGTCTGTATCTGCCTCTCTCTATATGTATGTCGGTGGTTGTGCGATGTGTGTTTGTAAGAAGGAAGTGATCCCTCTATTTATAGTTTTGTAGGTTGGCTGCTCATGTGCGCATATAGGATGCGCCTGTACGCGAGGACGCCACGTGGTGGTTGCTGATGGAGGTGCATGGGCGATGCGCTCTGATTGAGGAGTTGAACCCTTCTTGTTACTTTCGTGGGCTGCGGCAGAGTTGACATGTAGCAATGGAGAGGATCTTTCTGTTGCTGAGATCATGGGTGATTAGCACCCCTTCATAGGCTGAATCAAGTCAAAGGACGCGTGTCGTAGGTCCATGGCTCGAAGATCTCGGATTTGGTGGAGAGTGATCTGATAGGATGTACCTGGGATTGGGCGCATGAGGAGGCTTTGGCTCGTAACCTTTAGGAGTCACGAACCAGTCGGGATGCATGGCTTTTGAGGCGCATGCGGGGCTTCAGTAGTGACTTTACTTCTGTCTTTAGGGATCAGAGAAAAGTTTGAGGTGCATGACTTTTGAGGCGCATGTAGAGATTTGGGCGTATGGCTGCGGAGGCGTATGCGAAATGGTTGAGAGCGCATGGCTGAAGGGATGCGCCTGGCTGAGAGCGCATGGCGAGATGTGCCTGTTTGAGAGCGCATGGTGGTTGCTGCACCTAGCTCTAGACTTAGGGTCTTTTCTTTGTAGAAATTTTCCTTTGTACAGCTCTTTTTTAGACATGTAATAGACTTTTATATGAAATAAAAATCCTCTTTTAATGTCTATACTTTTGCTTTGCTGTGCCAAGTACTTCCTCTGAGCTTCCTGGCACGTTTAATGTTTGGCGCATAGGATTTCTGGTCCTGAAATTCCATGTTTCTACAATAGCATGCTGTATTAACAGCTTCAGCCTAAAAGTATCTAGGTAGACTAAACTGATTTAACATTACTCTAGCCATTTCAGATAGAGTTCCGTTCTTACGTTCCACAACTCTATTTTGTTACGGAATCCTAGGGCAAGAGAATTCATGCAAATAATCGTGTGTGTCACAAAATTGCTTGAATTCTGCATTCTCAAATTCGCTTCCATGATCACTACGAATGCGAGTAATCATGAACCCTTTTTTATTCTGTACTTTCTTGCAAAAGGTGACGAATTCTGATAATGCATCGTTCTTGCATGCAAGAAAATAAATCCATGTATATCTAGAGAAATCATCTACAATGACAAATGCATATAACTTACCACATAGACTAGCAATTCTACTGGGTCCAAATAAGTCCATATGCAACAGTTGTAAAGGTCTAGTAGTACTTACAGCGTTCTTGGATTTAAATTCGGATTTGGTAGCTTTGTTCTTTTCACATTCACTACATACCGTATCCTTTTTGAAAGAAATGTCTGGTAAGCTGCGTACCAACTTCTTTGTAGATAGTCTTGAAATTGTATCCATGTTTGCATGGCCGAGTCTCATATGCCATAGTTGACTCTCGATGCTTTTGGCTATCAAACATCTACCTGCTTTGTTAGCATCAATGTCACCGATACCGATTATGTACCCTCTTAAATTATTACCGAAGGAGACGTATCCTTCTTTATTCTTCTTCGACAGTGTTACGAATAGTGAAGCGTCACCGGTCATGTGCCGTGAACAACCCACTACTAAAATCTGTCAAATCAGCGATGCCTCAGGACGTCGCTAAATAGGGAAAATACGTCGCTAATATCGATTAGCGACGTATTTAGCGACGTTTGCACGTAGTCGCGATTAACCTAGTCGCTAAACAATAAAACATCGCAATACGTCGCTATTGCGACAACACTCAGCGACGCGGACACATCACTAATTCAGCGACTACCAGCTACGTAAAACGTCATCATTTACCGACGCAACCTAGCGACGTTGAGCGACTTGACATGCATCGATGCTGACCTGGCTTGAGAGCCAAATGGCGACGTTCTGCGACTTTGCTACGTCGCTACAGTACCGACATATAGCGACGTTTAGCGACGTCTTACGTAGCGACGTTTAGTGATGATCAGCGACGGTATTCATCACAGTTAGCGAAGTTGTGATACTTACTTAGGGACGTTACCGTCGTCGCTGGACGTCGCTGAGAGTCGCTGAACGTCGCTAATCTTGAAAAAAAATTAAAAAAATACAGCATTTGCAGCATCCCCTGCAGCATTTGCAGCATCCCCTACACCATTTGTTACAACAACGACGGTGTGTATCACGAACATAGTATCAAACAACACAGATACACACAATCACGAACACGTTTGAAACACAATCTCATCAATCAACACAGATATATGAAAATTTGTAACAACAATGTCAAACATAATGGTCCACAACTTAATTGCCAAGTATGGGAACGAATGGCTCAGAACACAACCCAAAATTTATTCTAGCATACATTAGTGTGAATCATCTATGTTCTGTATATATGGTGTAGTATATGTTCTTATCGTATCTAGTATCTGAAGAATGTAACAGAATCAAGATGAACTCACATAATGTAATAATAAGACATCATCTACTACTATATAAGATATAGTGATAGGTTGTCGTATCATCATTGCCGAGGGATGAGGGTCGGAGGACAAATACCGCTCGAGTGAGCCAAAGGCATGCAGCCACTTCCCTCCCTCTCTAATGCTATTAACGTCACAACTTTTCCACCTCAAGTTCTGATCAAGCATCTTCCTTCTTCTCTCCTCCACCATGGCTCTGGACCCATCTGCTCCTCCCTACTTTTCTTCTTCTTATTTAACTCTCTCAGCCAAAGGCATCTTCCTTCTCCTCTCCTCCACCTTAGCTCTGGACGTCGTTGAGAGTCGCTGAACGTCGCTAATCTTGAAAAAAAATAAAAAATACAGCATTTGCAGCATCCCCTGCAGTATTTGCAGCATCCCCTACACCATTTGTTACAACAACGACGGTGTGTATCACGAACATAGTATCAAACAACACAGATACACACAGTCACGAACACGTTTGAAACACAATCTCATCAATCAACACAGATATATAAAAAATTTGTAACAACAATATCAAACATAATGGTCCACAACTTAATTGCCAAGTATGGGAACGAATGGCTCAGAACACAACCCAAAATTCATTCTAGCATACATTAGTGTGAATCATCTATGTTCTGTACATATGGTGTAGTATATGTTCTTATCGTATCTAGTATCTGAAGAATGTAACAGAATCAAGATGAACTCACATAATGTAATACTAAGACATCATCTACTACTATATAAGATATAGTGATAGGTTGTCGTATCATCATTGCCGAGGGATGAGGGTCGGAGGAAAAATATCGCTCGAGTGAGCCGAAGGCATGCAGCCACTTCCCTCCCTCTCTCACGCGATCAACGTCACAACTTTTCCACCTCAAGTTCTGATCAAGCATCTTCCTTCTCCTCTCCTCCACCATGGCTCTGGACCCATCTGCTCCTCCCTACTTCCCTTTTTCTTATTTGACTCTCTCAGCCACATATGATATCCACCTCAAGTGTAGAGTCGGAGGAGAAGAAGTGGACAGGAAGAGGAGGGGAAAGCAGCATAGCCGGCGGCATGATCCAGAGGAAGTACAGAGGTTTTCTTCAACATCCGTAGGAGAACTATAATGATATCCACCTCAAGTAACCTGTCGTACAACATTTGGTGTCAACAGCATTCCTTGTTAATTGTAACATGCATACTATCATATCCCAACTCTGCCAAAACCTGAACAACATACCCTACACTAATCATTCCATATTTCAGTAATGTCAGTGAGCTAAATCATACTCAACTGTCGAGAATACTTAGGAGAAAACTCATTCACAGGATTAGTATCCATCCTTCGTGACATAGCTGAAATTTTATAGGGCTCGATAATAATTATTAGTCAATTTATTCATCATTTAAAAACCCTGAAAATGCCCAAAAAACTCCCAGTATCAGTAAATAGGGCTCGAACCCTAAATTAGAATTCGAATCCAAGCAAAACATCAAATTGACAGTTGATATGCCCAAAAAACTCCCAGTATCAGTATATTGGTGTCACACTGTGAGTCTCGTAACCACACAGTAGGACACGGCGTGTCCAAACCAACAAAATAGGTGTCACACGAACTAGAAGCGAGTTCACTGTGAGTCTCGTGTCCCCCGCAGCGAGTCCACTGTGAGTCTCGTGTCCCCCGCAGCGAGTCCACGCTCTCGTAGACATGAACTAGAAGCGAGAGAGAGCTAGAAGACGAGGAGAAACTGGGAAGCGGGGGCAGGGGATCACCTGAGCTGGAGCTACCTGAGGAAGGAGAAGGAGGCCGGAGGAGGGAGATCGCCGGAGGAGCACCGCGGAGGAGGAGGGCGGAGAAGGGAAATCGTCGGAGGAGCGTCACGGAGGAGGAGCTCGCGAAAAATTGGGGGAAAAAATTTGTGAATGATCGAAAAGGAAACCCTCGCCGCCTATATGAAACATTTAGCGATGTCCTTCTCTGCCGTCGCTAAACGTCGCTGATATTTAATAAACGACGATGCAACTTAAAATGCGTCGCTACACGTCGCTATATCAGCGACGTGTACCGACGAACTTGCGACGCAGATTCCCATTTAACAAATTGTAGCCGCTAGACGTCGCTTTTAGTCGCTGTTGGCGACAAACAGCGACGTCTTAGATAAACGTCGCTAAACCCCCAAATATTAGCGATGTTTTATCTTGGAGTCGTTAAATACGTCGCTGATATGACTTATTTTGGTAGTGACCGCTGTCACGCCCCGATCCGGGAAATCGCTCGTCCTCGCTAGATTTAACCCGAATCATCGTCCTTGCTGGGGCGTGATGCCGCACGAGCCTGGAGTTGCGCTCGTGCAAGGCAAGATAACAGGTTCACATAGAACTATCTCAAATCGATAACATAAGCAGCGGAAGAAAACAAGTAAAACATAAGAATCTTTTTTATTAATATTGAACTGAAGGTTACAAAGGCTCTGAATAGCCCAACATAAAATGCCAATTGGCTACAACGCTCATGATCTCTCTAGCTCACAAAGGATTACATTGTTCCATACATTATGCCTCTTTATAGCCACCAAGTAGTCTTCGGCCGGACATCTCCATGTCGCAAGTCCGAACGCATATGCGGAAGCTCCTCTTGAACGCCAAGGACTCCATGCCTCGGCACGTCCAAGCCAAGCTCCGCCCCGAGCTGATCATAACCTGAACCTGCACATAAACTAGTGGGGGTTTAGTACTTTCGTCCTCGCTTCGCACTGATCAAGACCCGCTCGCACCCAAAGCAAACACTTAATCATTTGGTGAGCATACATCTTACTTTGTGGTCTTTCTATTTAGCCTTAGGATCAGTTTCATGGCAAAACTTAACATAGCACATTATTATAATGTGTCACCACATCCCGTGTTCCTGCAGCAGATACAGTTAGCCATAACATAAACGTAAACATAGTGTTCGTGCTCATTAGTCCCAATTTCTTTAGCCTGCAGTGGTTAGAACTTAACATAAGCCAACATACGATTCGTACAATCGACCAATCATAAACGTAAACATATGCATAATGGGTAGCAGGCCCTGCGCCTGCACCCAGCTCTCATCTCAGCCCACCGGCCCTATCTATATGAAGGTCACGGTGTTTCGTACCGTAATGGACTTGGCATCTCATATGTGTAAGCCTACAATCGCTTCGATACGGGTTGCTAGTCCAGTATCCGAAGGATCCCAAACTTACGGATATCATAGCTTATCACAGCACTGGACCGTCGCAATCCGTCCGAATGTTGTGCACCATAAATACCACACATAATTCCCTCCTAGGCTGAACGGTCCCGGCGTCCCTGCGTAACCGTTCGAGGGAAGCCGCACCCGTGCACGGGCAATCCGAGTCCATTGACCATGCAATACGTTCCATATCATACAATCCATAGCATACCAACCAATCTCGTATTCCATAAACATAGTCTTGCACATAAACGGTTTCCCGTGCCATAAACGGTTCCCCGTGCCATAAACATAATCCACCATAAACATATGGGGAGCTCCGTCGGCGTTATGCCCCAACACATCCATATTGATGCACGACGCCCAACGGCTTAGTCGTCTCATACTCGTATTCAACGTATCTTGTTCATAATGTTATTCGCATAGCCTACCTCCGTATTTACTTAGTCCTTTCGTAGCTTAAGTGCACAAAGGCACGCTCAGCACCATAATCAATGTTCTACGCCTAGAGTTCAATGTTCTCGGAGCCGTGCACCTGATGCACATCTCGATGTTGTCTTTCAATGTTCTACCATCATGCCCTATCGCGACCCATGCACTTGATGCACGTCGCTTCAATTGTTCGATTGTTCAATGTTCTATCTTAGTGTTCGACACATACTCAAACCTTTCGTCGCCGAGCCACGCTCGCTAATTCGATAACGTCTTACGCATACCATAACATATTACATTAAGACGTGAAGGAATAGGGAGAGAGAGTTAAGAACCCGCCCACCTTAAGCCGATACGCCTTGCCGCCTCGCCGATTGAAGCGTCTCGCTTCCATAACTCGATCGCATAGCTAACTCCCGGACTTAGCCATTTCTTTGGACTACTCGGTTGATTTGGCCTATCGCGCCCATGCCACAATCCGTTGCAAGGCCACGATTTGGTTTTGCGGACACTTCATTGCATAAGGCAAAATGCCGACCTCTTATCGTCCAGCGTAGAAGCATAGCCTGCACACTAGATCAACTAAAATCAGCACTTGCTCAAGCGGGACTTACTCTTTGCATCGATTCGATTCATAGATTCCAACCGACTCAAAGCTTACCTTTGGCCAACGCAACACTTGCATCGATTCATATCGATACCTCATCGGGTCAACGCAACTCTTCGAGTCAACGACTCATCGTAATGCACCGATGCGGAGCGGGGCATTACATAATATACCACTCAAAATCAGGTTCGTCCTCGAACCGAAACCAACACTTAATCCAAGTGCCTCGCATAGATCGCTTCACGATCACGTGTTACTATCGTTGAATCATACAACTCAGTCTGGATCATACATATATTTTAGGCGTCCCACCAATATATGCATTTCAGCCAAGCTTACTTGTAGGATATCGGGACAACTAACAAGCTCAACTTAAATCCTCAAGCATCCGTCGGTCCGTACTCGACTTTGTCATATCTTAGCACCTATTCCCAAAATACTCTTCGTATGCATCATCCCATAACATGCGATCATCTTCCAACATCTTACACCTAACTTAATTCAACCATAACTTCGATCTCGTAAGTTTCTCGCCGGCCACCTAACACTCGCATTGCATCGAGTCATTGCGCATCCGATTACAACAATTCTCTGCAACGCCTATTCGCCCAACCGTTTCCTATCTCTCGCATAACTCAAGTCTTTCATCCAACCATTCATAACACTTGGCCTATCGACATGGACTACGTCCACATGTCACCAACTCTTTTGTCTACAATCCGTACTAAGTCTCGCACACAACTATCCCAACACGATCTATGTTCTCGAACTACCCGCGCATCGAGTCTGGGGCTACCCCCGCTAGGCAACTTATCCAGACATCATGCTCGCGCTCTTTCGACACAAGAGGTCAACTTGAGTCTTCGATGCTCAAAGGCAACAATCTTTCCGACCCAAGGTCTCTACAATACGCTCATCCCCGATTCTCGACCGAGTACAAATCCTTTACTCAAACTTCGATTCAATCCCGACTAGTTCGTTTCGTAACATAGATCGCACGCTTAACACACATAGCCTAACCGTTACTCAATCCGATCTACGACACACTCTTAGGTCGTTCTACTATCCGTTGCTCTCGCGCATTACAGATTTCCTGCAATCGCCTTACCGCGTCACTATGCTAAGCACGTTCCTCAACATCCACTCGATCCAACATAACTTTTCTTGACCATATCGATTCTAGTACTCGCTAACTTTCGAGACGCGATACTCGCTCACTTTTAGACTTATCCTCAACATGCACTACCTCATTCCTTATCCTTCTTACGCGACTTCTTTAGGGTCATCCTATGGGACTTCAATATTCACTTGATTTGGCGGTCAAGTCTTCTAGGGTCATCTGCCCCGAAACTACGCTCGATAATTGAAGATCATCAACGAGGGACAGTTACAACGAACCATGCTATATCCTATCGCAGAGCCAAATCAATTCCCGATATTTCCTATACGACTTTACCCAATCCAACATACCTTACCAATCCATAATTTATCCATCCCATGCGCAACTGATGCACCACTACTACTCGAGTCACTTAGGCACTACCGTTGACAATATCGCACAATCCTCAATTCTACCTTCGCATCAAACCACAAGTCCATATCAAATTTGCCATGCCTCACAAGTTCGATCATGCCCACTGGATGAATCACCATACCAGTGCTCACGCGGAATGATCGTCCAAATTTGACGTGACGCATGTGCGAGGCTGGTGTTGCGCTTGCTTAAGACAAGAATGTCAACATAGTGGTGATCCGCGAAGCAATCCCGACACTTTCGATTTCATCCGAGCAACATCCATACACTCTCAAATTCTCCGAAGCGTTCCTACCGTTATCATCTCAATTGCCATAACTTAACTTGCATCTTATTCATCCAACAACAATGCTCAACATAATTTTTGTTTATTCGATCAGAGTATCCCCGAGTTATTGCATATCGTCTTTGATACGCCTCAATACCATCGTCGATATGCATAACTTGAACATCTTCTTTTCTCATAAGCTCAAACCCGTTGCAATCATTGCCATTATTTGAACTCGAATACGAATCAAGTCTCGCACACAGTACTTCTCATATCCCTAACTCGTATTTCCAAATCGTGCTACCGATTCATCGCGTTAACCCAAATTCGTTCGCACAATTTCTCCGTACTTACTCAACATGTTCCGAAGAAGTCTCCGTACTAACTCGACATAGGTCCGACCGGGTCGACTATTTCCTCAACGCAACATTCATTCGCATATGCTCGGCCTATCATTCAACTTATACTTAACGAATCCTCGTCCGACGTATCATCCATAGGTATGACTTCACACATACTCGTTCAACTTAATTCAGCGAAGCGTACTAGCATCGACTTCTATCGAGTCATTCTCACTTGAGTCTCGGTACTACTCCGTCCGTTGAGGACAAACATATCGTAACATCATAATCGTTTCGACGAAATCTATCGCAAGTCACCAACCGGCTTAACATAGATATCGCTAAGTGGTATCCCATATACCACTCAGGATCGAGCCTATCGTTATCGACACAATACTTTGCTATACTTGCTCGCATAATTGGTATTGCATATACCACTCGGAATTGAGTCATTACTCAACATCACACTTCGCATAGGTCCGACATCTATTTCAACTTAACTGTCCCGTATGGCGATCCTTCCGATCCCAGCTCTAACGTTAGCTCAAGTTTGACATACATTCAATCTAACCGTGTCATGGCGATCATCTCAATCACACCCGCAACATTCGCTTATTCAAAGCTCAACGCGACATATAGCCAACGTACACGTTCGCCTACTCAACTCGACTCCGCGACCAACTCGATTCGTTATTATCGCATCCACGATCTTTGAATCCCGTACGTTGCAGCTCGTGCAACAACTTAGTCTCGATACTTAAGGTCTTTACTCAATCTCGCACAACATTTCGCTTTCCATCCGCATAGCCATACTACGCACATCATACCGTATCGACTCGTTGCACCGATGCAACGAACGATCCACGACTTGCTGCACTCCGTGCAACCGATAACACATAACCATTTCCGTAGTTACATAACACACATCGTCTCACATATCGACCCGTTGCACTTCGTGCAACCAACAACACATATTTCCTCGCACTTCGTGCGACCAACAACACATAACTCATCGCACTGCGTGCGACCAACAATACGCATATCATTGCACTTCGTGCGACCAGCATTCCATAACTCGTTGCACTCGTGCAACCAACATCCCATAACCCATTGCACTTCGTGCAACCAACATTCTCCGACGGTACTCGAAGATAACGTAATAGTCACGACATACTTGTGGCAGACGTACGCAACTTAATATAGACTTATTGTATGGAACATCCAATGTAGCGTCGAGCAGATCCATGAGCCATGCGGTTGCGAAAACAACTTAGAGTCAACTGAATTTCGATATCGAAGCAACTGAGGGTCAAAGAGATTTACGCACGGTCCAAAGGATGGAACCGCTCTGATACCAACTTGTCACGCCCCGATCCGGGAAATCGCTCGTCCTCGCTAGATTTAACCCGAATCATCGTCCTCGCTGGGGCGTGATACCGCACGAGCCTGGAGTTGCGCTCGTGCAAGGCAAGATAACAGGTTCACATAGAACTATCTCAAATCGATAACATAAGCAGCGGAAGAAAACAAGTAAAACATAAGAATCTCTTTTATTAATATTGAACTGAAGGTTACAAAGGCTCTGAATAGCCCAACATAAAATGCCAATTGGCTACAACGCTCATGATCTCTCTAGCTCACAAAGGATTACATTGTTCCATACATTATGCCTCTTTATAGCCACCAAGTAGTCTTCGGCCGGACATCTCCATGTCGCAAGTCCGAACGCATATGCGGAAGCTCCTCTTAAACGCCAAGGACTCCATGCCTCGGCACGTCCAAGCCAAGCTCCTCCCCGAGCTGATCATAACCTGAACCTGCACATAAACTAGTGGGGGTTTAGTGCTTTCGTCCTCGCTTCGCACTGATCAAGACCCGCTCGCACCCAAACCAAACACTTAATCATTTGGTGAGCATACATCTTACTTTGTGGTCTTTCTATTTAGCCTTAGGATCAGTTTCATGGCAAAACTTAACATAGCACATTATTATAATGTGTCACCACATCCCGTGTTCCTGCAGCAGATACAGTTAGCCATAACATAAACGTAAACATAGTGTTCGTGCTCATTAGTCCCAATTTCTTTAGCCTGCAGTGGTTAGAACTTAACATAAGCCAACATACGATTCGTACAATCGACCAATCATAAACGTAAACATATGCATAATGGGTAGCAGGCCCTGCGCCTGCACCCAGCTCTCATCTCAGCCCACCGGCCCTATCTATATGAAGGTCACGGTGTTTCGCACCGTAATGGACTTGGCATCTCATATGTGTAAGCCTACAATCACTTCGATACGGGTTGCTAGTCCAGTATTCGAAGGATCCCAAACTTACGGATATCATAGCTTATCACAGCACTGGACGGTCGCAATCCGTCCGAAGGTTGTGCACCATAAATACCACACATAATTCCCTCCTAGGCCGAACAGTCCCGGCGCCCCAGCGTAACCGTTCGAGGGAAGCCGCACCCGTGCACGGGCAATCCGAGTCCATTGACCATGCAATACGTTCCATATCATACAATCCATAGCATACCAACCAATCTCGTATTCCATAAACATAGTCTTGCACATAAACGGTTTCCCGTGCCATAAACGGTTCCCCGTGCCATAAACATAATCTACCATAAACATATGGGGAGCTCCGTCGGCGTTATGCCCCAACACATCCATATTGATGCACGACGCCCAACGGCTTAGTCGTCTCGTACTCGTATTCAACGTGTCTTGTTCATAATGTTATTCGCATAGCCTACCTCCGTATTTACTTAGTCCTTTCGTAGCTTAAGTGCACAAAGGCACGCTCAGCACCATAATCAATGTTCTATGCCTAGAGTTCAATGTTCTCGGAGCCGTGCACCTGATGCACATCTCGATGTTGTCTTTCAATGTTCTACCATCATGCCCTATCGCGACCCATGCACTTGATGCACGTCGCTTCAATTGTTCGATTGTTCAATGTTCTATCTTAGTGTTCGACACATACTCAAACCTTTCGTCGCCGAGCCACGCTCGCTAATTCGATAACGTCTTATGCATACCATAACATATTACATTAAGACGTGAAGGAATAGGGAGAGAGAGTCAAGAACCCGCCCACCTTAAGCCGATACGCCTTGCCGCCTCGCCGATTGAAGCGTCTCGCTTCCATAACTCGATCGCATAGCTAACTCTCGGACTTAGCCATTTTTTTGGACTACTCGGTTGATTTGGCCTATCGTGCCCATGCCACAATCCGTTGCAAGGCCACGATTTGGTTTTGCGGACACTTCATTGCATAAGGCAAAATGCCGACCTCTTATCGTCCAGCGTAGAAGTATAGCCTGCACACCAGATCAACTAAAATCAGCACTTGCTCAAGCGGGACTTACTCTTTGCATCGATTCGATTCATAGATTCCAACCGACTCAAAGCTTACCTTTGGCCAACGCAACACTTGCATCGATTCATATCGATACCTCATCGGGTCAACGCAACTCTTCGAGTCAATGACTCATCGTAATGCACCGATGCGGAGCGGGGTATTACAACCGCTGTCGAAAATCCATTTGCTCCTAGCATGTGAAGGGCGTCCCACCTACAAAATAATTTGCAGATGAAACTCTTGGTACCCATTTCTTGTAGGGTCCTGACTGGTTAATTTTTGGTATCCATGCATAAACATTTAAATCTACTAACTTTCTGATTCTACATGCAGAAGATATATGACCAATGAGGCCACAATAATGACATTTAGCATGTTGAGTGTTGAAAGTAGTATGAGGTGCATGATTGGTAGGTTTTGGTTTTCTAGTATAGAAGAATGCATGCCTATTAGTCTTCTTAGGCATAGTTTTGGTATGGTTTGGTCTGACAGTGTTGGGCGTGTTCCGATGATTCGGTAATTGACACGTGTTAGAATAGGAAGCAGCAACTTCAGGCCGTTTTTCTAAACTAATTTTCAACTTTTTGAAAGTGTCATATAATCTAGTATAGTCAGATGTGAGTGATTCTAATCTGATCTGTGCACACTGGAGACTCTTTCTCTCCTTAGATAGGTCTTACTTTCATTGGATGATAATTTGGTCTTTTTTTCGGATAGCTTAACAGTCTCGTGTAACAACAACTTAATAGAAGAAAGCTCACCAGACTCATTTGAAGAGTCATTATTTCTAACATGATCTAGTTGGTCGGTAAGTCTTCCTAGTTCACCTTTGTACTCTTTGAGTACCTTCTTAGAGGTTTCATATTTACTACGCAGTTTCCTGTAATTATTTAGCAGGTCACTGAAACCCTCTCCTAGTTGCTCGAAGGTGAAATCATCATAAGGATCAAATAGAGGATTAGTGACTACCTGATCGCAAGCCATCAAGCATACATTTGTAGCGTCATCTGATTGTTCGTCTTCTGAGTTGCTGGCTTCGCTTTCATGCCATATGTTTGTATTGGCGTACTTCTTTGATGTATTTCTCTTCAGGTAGCCTTTGTCATATTTGTTGCTTTTCTTTGATGATGATGCTGTTGGACAATCTTTTTTCATGTGTCCTTTCTTCTTGCATCCGTAGCAAATAGGATCTTTCTCGTTGTTGTTGTTGTTGCTGTCTTTTGTTCTCCTGTTAAATCTCATGAACTTCTTGAATTTTCTTACCAGAAGAGCTTGATCTTCAGAGTTGGAGTCGCTGTCATCAGAGTCATCTTCGACAGTTCTTCTATGTTGAGCCTTGAGAGCGATCGACTTTTCTGACTTCTTCTTTGGTGTAGCATCTTCAAAGTCTTGAAGTTCTAACTCGTGAGTGAGTAGCTTACCCATGAGTGTTTCCAGAGACATTGTTGAGAGGTCGTTCCCTTCAATGATTGCTGTAGCCTTTGGAATCCAGTTCTTTGTGAGGGCTCGTAGAAGTTTGTGAATCTTTTCATGGTTACTGTAATCATTGCCTAGTGAAGACAAATGATTTACAATATCCAAGAATCTTGTAAACATCTAAGTGACTGATTCACTTGGCTTTATTTTGAACGTCTCGTACTCCTGAGTAAGTCTGCTGATCTTTGACTCCTTGACTTGTGTTGTTCCTTCGTGGGTTACTTCGAGAAGTTTTCACACTTCGTTTGATGTTGTACAGGTAGCACCCTGTTGAATTCAGTTCTGTCTAAAGTACAAAATAGAGCGTTAATAGCACGTGCGCCAAGATTGGCCTTTTTTTTCATCCTCTGTATATTTGTCATGGGATTTTTCAACTAAAATACCATCAACATTAATACGAGGGAGATTTTTATAGCCATCAATAACTATAGACCATAAGTCAAAATCAAGAGATTTCAGAAAGAAACTCATACGTGTTTTCCAATAAGTGTAATTTGTACCGTCAAACAGTGGAGGTCTGTTTGTGGCTTGGCCTTCACTTGTGAATTTCACAGTTACCATGTGTAATGCTGTGATCTATATAACAATTGAATATAACTACAATTTTATCTTGCTTTACCAGTATAATCCACTCTGATACTAATTGTAGGAACGAAATCGTAAAGCAGAATACTCTATAGGGGGGTGAATAGAGTAGGCAGCAGAATATTGCTAATTAAAAAACTTGTTAGCAGTTAGATCACAGATATAATAATAATCACAAAATAAATGACTGTAATAAAAGGTGATCAGAAGGCAAACGCAAACACCGAGATTTATACTGTTTTTCCTCTTGTGAGGACTAGTCCAGTCGAAAGAAATCTAGCTTCCAGTTGAATTCACTATTGGAAAATTTTGCAAGTTTTCATACGAAGTCCTTGCAACTTCTACAGACGCGAGCTTTGATACGAAGAACTCAACCAACTTCAATTGTGAAGAGTTGTATCTTCAATCAAGCCTCTGATTACAATCGCTCTGAATCTTCTAGACCGCACCATACTAGCAAATCGACTAGAGGATTGTAATTGGCTTGGAATTTGAAAATGGAAGCTTTTTAGAACTCTTTGGAAGAAATATAAGCTTTAGAAGAGAAGAGACTGAAAGTGAATTGGTGATTTGATATGATCGAAATCCTTCTCTATTTATAGTTTTTCCAAAGGCAGAACTTTGACAGAATTCGGGCAGAATTCGAACATAACTCTTTGTAACAAACCGCAACTGAAGGGAGACCAAGTTCAAAATCAAACGTTCACATAACGTTCAACTTGGCCGAACTCTGGCCAAACTCTGGCCGAGTTCTGCTAGGGTTCTGCCAGTTGATTTTTGTGAAAATTAATTTTGACTTTTTGAAAAGTCCTTCAGAAGCTTTTTGTAAAAATGATATTTTTCAAAAACAAAGGTCATTTTTAAAAGGATAGGGTGATTTTGAAAAACGATTCCGGACAACCTATTTGCCAGTACGACTTGGTGGACAATGTATTCCTAGACTCAATAATATGAAAAATTATATTGCTTTGAAGAAAATACATTTTGAATGGCAAACAGCTATATCCATCGTTGAGCAGTGTCCAAAACGTCGTAGGTAAATATCTGAATTGACTTACATTTATATCGAGACAGAGTTCGATCAATTATTAAAATCAGATTTGACCATGACCAATGGGCCAACAACTCGCTCGCGGCGCCCTAGCTCTAGCTATGCAGCGTCGCCGCCTATGCGGCTGTGCCCCATCGGCCATCAAGGATGGGACTAAACAGTAGAGAGAGGGGGGGAGAGAGGGTGCATGCGGCTGATGGGGGGGCCCTATGAAGTAAGACCATCTCCAATGGTGATTTCTAAAATTGAGTTCTTATCCTACTTGGCATTGTACTTTAAGGAGATTTATATCCTAGTTGGAAGAGTTTCTACATAGAAATTCTAGACATATAAAAATGTTCTCTAATGGTTCTCCATTTCTATCATATGTGTCATATAGTAAAAGAACCAATTTAATAGTGTGGGGCCAATAATAATTATCATGAGAGATAGGAGAATTTCTATGAGAGTTTCTACTTGTAGAAACCCTCCTAGAAAGTTTTCATCCTACATCATTGCCACCTAGGATAGAAATGGTAATAGAAATCACCATTGAGAGAATTTTTTTAAAATGGATTTCTTCCATAGAAATAGGGAAGATAGAAACCCCCATTGGAGATGGTCTAAGAGTCAATTCAATTGGACTGTTGGCAGGGGCCAGGGTGGGCTGGACGGGCTACTCTTTGGATGGGTCATGGGTGGACTGAAGCTGTGTAAAAACAAAAAAAATGGCTAGGTGGGCTGCAGCCCACCCCAGCCCACCAGTAAATCTGCCCCTGGCTTCAACTATCCAGTAGATTATTCCCACATTGAGTGTGAGGGTATGTCTGGTATTTTATCTGCTTCTTTGGAAGTTACCAGGGCCAGCCCTGGTCCAGGACGGCCATGGCGACCGTCTAGGGCTCCATAGAATATGAGAGCCCAATTTTTTTTTTAATTTAAACATATATATATTAATAATCTTGTACCTAAAATAGAACTAATATGTAACATGATCATTTTCTAATATGAAACAATTGTGGTATAGTAGTTATTATGTTAAATTTGTACTTTAGAGGTCTTAGGTTCAATTCTTGGTTATATAACATTTTTTAATTTACTTTTACTTTAATTTTTTATTTTTTATATTATATATGGGCCCTATTTATATGTGCTCTATTTTGAAAGTTTGTCTAGAGCCCCCAATAGGGCTGAAAATCGAACGAACGAGCTCGAACAAACTGTGTTCGAACTCGGTTCGACTAAAGTATCGAACGAGCTTTATTCGAGCCGAGCTCAAGATCGAGCTCAAAAATGGTGTTTGAACTCGGTTTGATTGTAGGCTCGAAACGATCGAGCTCGACTCAATTTAGTTCTCGAGCTCGGACGAGCCCGAGCCCGAGCCAAGACCGAACAAAAGCCACATTAAACTTGTTGTACGATTACTCTCAAGTCTTAAAGATTTTTTTTTGTTGAATTAATTATGCTTTTTACATCACAAATTTACCATCATATAAATAACAAAAAAAGAGAGTAAATTTTCTAAGACAAAATTTATCAACATCCATAGAAATATATGGCATATATTAGAAAAAGCCATAATATTAGAAATCGAGCCGAGTTCGAGCCAGTTCACGAACGAGACCGAGTCGAACAACCTATGGTCGAACTCGGTTCGAACACCACTTTGAACAAAAAAAAATTGATCGAACTCGATATCGACCTGCCCACGAACGAGCTTCGAACCGAGCTTGGCCCGAGCCGAACGCGAGCCAAACACAAACTGTTTGAATCGTTTTACAGCCCTAGCCCCCAATGAGCTCAGGGCCGGCCCTAGAAGTTACAAGTTGTACTTGCATATTTGTTTCGTTCATTATCATTAATAAAGGATTTCCGGTGTTTGGTTTTTTTTTTTCAAAAATGCTATTTTGCTCCCAAAATATTTGGGTGATGCCATCTCCCATTATGTGGCATATAACATAGTTGCTGACATGGCAGCTGACATGGCAAAATTTAACATTAAAATTAATATTAAAATTAATATTAATATTAATGTTAATATTAATATTAAATTAACATGATAATTAACATTAAAATTAACCTTAACATTAAAATTAACCTTAACATTGAAATTAATATTAATATTAATATTAAAATTAATCTTAACATTAACATTAACATTAATATTAATATTAATATTAACATTAACATTAATATTAACATTAATATTAACATTAAAAAAATTTAGGTAATTAATATTTTGGGTTAAAATTTGCCACAACTGTTATGTCAGCTGTCATGTCAGATGCCACATAATGGGAGATAGCATCAACCAAATATTTTGGGAGCCAAATAGCATAATCGTTTTAAAAAAAAGAAAAAGAAAGTGTGTTAACAGCAGTTATTATTTGTAGCAGTTTCTTCGGTGCACAAGCAGTACTAAACTTAAAGACAGCATCAAGCATTCTTAAGTAGAAATATTGGTGTCACAAATAATACAATATTATTTTGTAGCAGAAGATGATAGAGGTACGTACATCTTCAATAACAAGATATTCGCAATAGACCGTCAAAGAAGACACGTATGTCACAAATAATGCAATATTTATTTTCTCGAACGGTTATTAATCTTGAATACAACATCAGGAAAAATTATTGTATGTGTCGGACGCACTACATCTTTTCCGTGTCAACCATTGGATTACTATAGGGATGACAATCCAATCATTGGAGAGGAGTAGGAAGCACTGCGTCCGACCATACAATAATTTTTTCATCAAACTAGCAATCAAAAGGAAAAACAAAAAGTTTCTTAAACTTTCTAATCAATACATAAAAGAGCGAGCGAGAGAGCTCATGTATCCTATTTATTTCGTGCTTGCTTTAATAATGATCATCGTGCATGCACATCCGGTGGCTATGCAGCAACCAGCGAGTTAGCGACATCGATCACGAATCGGTAGCGCACATCGCCTCTGGCAAGCCTCTCCATGGCCTGGTTCACGTACTCCATCCCAACGAGCTCGATATCTGCAGTGATGTTGTGTTTGCCTGCGAAATCTATCATCTCCTGCGTATCCTTCAGCCCTCCAATATGGCTCCCACTCAGAATTCTTTCGCCTAATGTCCAAAGAAACCGATGCGAATCATCATTTATATATATATATACACACGTACTAATTGTTTGTGTAGATAAATGAGAGTTTCGACTTACCCAGAACTAGTGGATACAACTGCACCTCGAAAGGTTGGAGGGTGCCACCCAACATGATCATCTTCCCGTGGGGCTTTAGCAGCAAGAGCAGCGGTGTCACTGCATGAACGGCCGACACGGTGCTGATGATGCCGTCCATCGTGCCAATCGCGGCCTGTTCATATATAGCATAACATCCTTATGTTGAGTATTTAAGTTTGATTGTACAAAAGATAGACTTTTTATTTCATATTCACTAGGTTTGAACGATCATATTTGTTGGATTCGTACACTTTCAGATTTGTTATGACTTTTGGAAGAGGTATATAGAAGTAGTAGTATATGTAGCAGGACCTGCCACTCTCTAAATACGGCCACATGTACACGTCGGATATGGACATTCTCTGAGCAGATGTTGGATATTTTTGTACTGTTTTTTTTTTTTGGTTTAAAATAAGTCAATTTTTCACGTTTAATATATATAGCATATAGTATTCTAAGTTGTTTCAATGGTTGCAATTTGCAAACCGCAGACGTGGCTTTCCATTGTCTCCGTGGTCCGGATGGAATCCGTTAATAGCATGTAAGGCCAATGGTTAGCTGCAATGCACGGGCCGGCGGTTAGGTCAACGGTCACAAACCGAAGACAAAATATATATCCTTTTCGTTTTCAGAAATTCGGAGTAATTTGTAGTAGCAACTCAGGTCAGGGATCTCATTTGAACCACATATGTAATTTACCTGCATTTGCTCCGGAACACTGCTGAGGAGGAACGAATTGGCACCGAGTTGCTCGATGGCCTCCTCCTCCTTGCTCGGGGAGGTGCTTATCACCGTGACCTTCATCCCCATGGCCCTGGCGAACTTCACGGCCACGTGCCCCAGGCCGCCCAGCCCGACTACTCCGAGGTGCATGCCGGGCTTGTCGAGCCCGAAGCGCTTCATGGGGCTGTACACCGTGATCCCGGCGCACAGCAGCGGGGCGCCCTTGTCGAGCGGCAAGGTGTCGGGAAACTTGACGACGAAGTGCTCGTCGACGACGATCGTGTCGGAGTATCCTCCGTAGGTTGTGGTACCGTCGGCGTAGGTGGAGTTGTAGGTGGATATCATCTCGGGGCAGTAGTTCTCGAGGTTGTCGCTGCAGCTGTCGCAGGAGCGGCAGGAGCCAACCATGCACCCGACGCCTACTTTGTCTCCGACTCTGAACTTGTGCACGTTGGATCCAACTTCAGTTACCACACCCGTGAACTCGTGCCTGCATAATCAGAAGACGGTAAAATATCCATCAACATTTTCGATGTCTGTCGGCGTTTTGATCTCTACCAACGAAATATATCAAACCGCGTGGCAGCCAACCATTGTCCGCCTGGTCCGAATGGAATCCGAAGATAGTGGGGGAGCCAATAGCCGGCCGCCATGCCGGCAGGACCGCGGACAAAATATTATTTTTAATATATTAATTATCAACATCTATAATTCTATACTAATTAATATATAATTCAAATATTAGGAGCACGGACATCACTAACATCTTTTTAGTGTAATATTTATTTTTTATCTAAAAAATTCTTTATTTATGAATAAAAAATAAGGGCTAATTAATGTTTAGATCATGGATTTTATACTAACTTAGAGTTTAAGTCCTAACCTATTCAACTGAGAGTTTCGATCCTGAATATATTTTTTATTTCTTTTTTTTTTTCATTATGCTTTTCCTTCCAATGCCTGAGAAAATGGAGGGTATAATGGAAAAGGTTAAAAAAAAAATCCAAGACCTAAACTTTTTAATTGGATATGATAGGACTTAAACCCTAAGCTAAGCTGGTATAAAATACATGATCTAAACTCTAATTAGTCCAAAAAATAATTGAGCCATTTACTAACACAAACATCAATATATACTAATCTAAAAGTATCATAAAATCTCTCTTTCTTCAAATGTTCTTCAACACTTGTGAACGGATCAATATATATATATATATATATATATATATATATATATATATATATATATATATACACACACACGAGCAAGGTCGAATATTTATCATGTATATATATTTTATTTTTTTGAGGGTGCCCACTCTTTACTGGTGCTTGGAGATATGCCTTCCAGGAGGCTCGAATCCGTGCCACCGTGCCCTTCATCGTTTCCAACGGACTACAGCCACGGTAACATTTATCATGTAATTAAGAATAGTAGTTCAAGCATTTCTAGTCCAGTGGTAGAAGTGTGAGGATATTCGATTTAAGCATTAGAGGAAACACTTATTCATGTGGTGGTGGAAAATCAAATGGCTCGGCCATTGAGCAGACTAGGTTTATGGACCGTCGGGCCTAATTTATATGCCTTTCAATCGGATTGGGGGTCTAGGTGGCCAAAAAATTTTATATATATATATATATATATATATATATATATATATATATATATATATATATATATATATATATATGCAAATAATTTCTAGTCTAGTGGTTAAGAGAGATGCATGCAGTCCAAGTTGTCGGAGTTCGAGCCCCAGTGGGGACGAGTTCGCCACAATTACCATTGCTATATATATATATATATATATATATATATATATGTATATATATATATATATATATGTCAATAATCTCTAGCTCAAGTGGTTAGAGTTGCATGTTCAAGTAACGGAAGAAGCACATTTAATTCTATGTGGAGGAATAAATGTGAGTGCGGGCTAGATGCGGTGAGATACAAGTATGGGTGCGGGTCCGGTAGGCCTGAACACATTTAATTCTATGTGGAGGAATGTGAGTACGGGTTAGATGCGGTGAAATACAAATATGGGTGCTGGCCCGATAGGCCTTCAGGCCAGGGGTATGTAACACAATTGCCTGTTTAATATATATATATATATATATATATATATATATAAAAAAAAAAAAAAAAAATATATATATATATATATATATATATATATATATATATATATATATATATATATATATAATGGCTGAAAGAATGTATAAATGTTTATGCAGTACGAGACTTTCAATAGAATGGTACATACCCAGGGACCATGGGATAGTTAGCATTTCCCCATTCGTTCTTGATGCTGTGAAGGTCCGAGTGGCAGATGCCGCAGTACAATATCTTTAAAGTAACATCATCCTCTCCGTTATTCCTACATGTACCAGAAAAAGCAAAATTAAGTTACAGGTGAACCACACTTTCAGAACCATGAATCTGAAAATAATGCGATACTAAGAACAAAAGTACTTGAGAAATCCGCTTAAAAAGTTGGGTTCTATAGTGCGCCGAAGAGAAGAAGAACATCAAGATATATAAATCTATAAACTCTCTATTAACTAAAGCAATAATTTCTCTGCGCGCAAACAATCTTTAAACAAATAAAATTACTAACTTTCAGTCTTTCAACTTAGAAAATTTTATGGCATTAATCTTGTTCCTCCTATTCTCAACATGTACAAGATAAACAAAAAATATTATTTGGCTCCCAAAATATTTGGGTGATGTCATCTCCCATTATGTGACATATGACATGGTTGCTGACATGGCAGCTGACATAACAAAATTTAATATTAAAATTAAAATTATTATTAAATTAATATTAAATTAACATTAAATTAACATGATAATTAACATTAAGATTAACCTTAACATTAAATTTAACCTTAACATTAAAATTAACATTAGAATTAATATTAACATTAATATTAACATTAAGATTAATATTAATTTTAGCATTAACATTAACATTAATATTAACATTAACATTAAAATAATTGAATAATTAATTTTTTGGGTTAAAATTTGTCACGTCAGCTATTATGTCAGCTGTCATATCAGATGTTACATCATGGAAGATGGCATCATCCAAATATTTTGGGAGCCAAATATCATAATTGTATAATAAAATTTTCGTATTGGTAATATAAACATAAACGGAGGTTAAAAAAATTATTGTCTGTCGGTTGTATGGGTCATGTACAATTGCATGGCTTGTATATGTTCAAATACGATCATGGACCTTTCTTAAAGAAAATAGGATATACGTACGTAAGGGTTTGTGTATAGCTAATTATACCTCCTGGAGAAGTGGAAGGGAGAGAGGACGCCGGAAGCGTCCCTCGCCGCCCATCCGAAGGCCTTCCGTGGGTGCTCTGTCTCCGGCGCCATGATCTATAGAGAGAGAGAGAATAAAAAAGATGATGTAGAAGAAAATCAACAGAGAACAGAGACTGGTACACAGAAACTTAAAGGCCTCGTGTAACATTTTATAGAAGAAACAATTTGACAATTAGCCTGCTTACAAATTAAATTGTTTGTTCAAAGGCTACGAGTTCTGGAAACGACGACTACGACTAGGGGCGGCAATTTTGCTTCACCCACCGATCCGGTTCGTACCCGTTAAAGACCGTTAGGTATCGGGTTGGATGTGGATAGTAATCGGTGTCGCTTGGCACAACAATAAGAGGGCCGGTTCAGGACACGGACGAGAAAGACGACCGTCCTTAACTCCCAATTTTGAAAGATTTCATAATTTTAAAATAGACTAGATATATCACCAAAAAATAAAATAAAACAAAGACACATTCTTGAAACAACTAAAAAACTAGCGCTCCAATCTGAGAAAAAATATATGATAATTTGATTGATGATTTTGATAACTTAATTGATAATTTTGCTTGTCAAAATGCTAAAAAAAAAAATTTATTTATGTGAAAAAAATGGCTCAAATTCTAGATTTTGTCCTAAGTTCTATAAATCATAGTACCGGTCCTGAATAGTAAAGCTTGATTTTTGTATGCATTCTAGTCATTGCAAAATAGGCAAGCTCTCGGCATTAAAACACCCTTCAAGAGGGACAGCAATTCAAACTTTATATGTATATATATATTTGTGTGGGGTTTCCATGCTGAATCTTTCCTGGTCATACAAGATGAGTCTGAAAAAGTTTTTAAGTGCCGACATTGGAGAAGTCAATTTAATTTGTCTTCTATTTTTTTCCTCTGAGAACCGAGAAGTATTCAATTTGGCCACTCTCTACTCTTGATATTCTCCTATCCGGGGATACCCAACACGTTCAGCTACATCATTTTGCACAGAGCACTAGAGCAGATATATAATTTATTTTGCCAAATTATAAAGCAACTACTAAAGTTGTTAATGACTAGTCAAGCATTGGAACTAGTCAACTTTAGAGAAACCTCAAGGTGTTGGGTCGGCCGGTCTGGGCAGCCCGGGCCCAGGTCAAACCAGATTTTACCGGACCCGGTCCGGACCGGACTCAGACCGTGAGCGACAGCTGGCCGGGCCGGGCTAACCCGGAGTGGGCATGGCTGGACCCAGCCTTAACCCGAGGCCCGGTTTGGTCGGGCCAGGCCTGGATCGAGCCTGGGTCGGGCCGGTTCAGTGGTGGACCGATCGGCCCGGTTCGGATTAGAAAAACCCAAAAAAAAAAAATCATAAAAAGAGAAATTTTATAACTAAATTGTAACAAAAATTGTAACATAAAAACTGAAAAAATTTATTGATCTCAACATAAATTACTATACAATTTTGGACAATTTTTTATTTCTGGAGAACAAAATTGTAACATAAATTTATTAATGTGAACTAAGCTGGGACCACCACCGCAGGAGAAATCTGACCGACGCATGGAGTAAATTCTGCTGGAACAAGTACATTCAGCCGCGCATAGGCGCCTTCCTTTGGCGTCTTCGCAGAAATGTCATTCCTGTAGAGGCCAGATTTATTTCCATGTGGATCAATCTAGCTTCGAGATGTGTGTGTTGTGATAACCCGGACACTGAAACAAATGATCACCTATTCACATTGGGAGAGACGACTCGGAGGGTTTGGCTCCACTTTGGTATCAAGTTCAACCTCCCCACCTCGCATTCATCGATCGACCAACTTGCTCAGGTATGGTTTCTAAACTCTTCTCCCTCTCCTCCCTCTACCCCGGCAATCATCAGCAGGAACATTATCTTTGCATCTGGATTATGGGAGATCTGGAAGCAAAGGAACTCTGTTCTTTTTGGCAATGGGCAGAGAAACTATCGGGACATCATCCGACGGGTTACCACTCAACTTCAACACACCTTCTCTGCACATAATTTGGGAACGAACGGCTTAGGAACGCTTCTTGTCATCTGGAGGCCCGACGCGAGATGGGTAGCTCCGAGGATGGGTAAGAAGATGAACATGGCGACAAAAAACGAAGATCTCCCGGGAATTGCGTGTGGCAGCATCATCAGAGACAACCAAGGACATCTTCTTTATGCCATCTCCATTTTCATGACTTATATCACAAGCCCTCTTCCGAAAATCGACGCTCTTCTCAAGATGATTCACTGGTGTAATGATCAGAACATCCAGATTAGTGAATTTGAAACATCCTCCGAACTTCTCATCAACATCATTGCAAATAAATCCAAACATCCATGGGCTCTCAGATACAAGATCCGTAACATACAACAACTGATAGGATCGAGCCCCACCATTGCACATATTCCTACTACTACTAATGGCGTGGCCAAAGCTCTGGCGTCTCTGGCACATGACTCCAGAATCGATTAGATCTTCGTCCACACCTGCGATCTACCATTAGAGGTCAGCAACGTCCTGCTTAAGGACCTATCTGGTCAATAGGGGTTTCTTATTTAGGTCCTTATTTACATTTTGTTTACCCCTGGGTAAACCAGGGTGGATAGTTTTATTCCACTTTGTTACCCCCGGAATCTCTAGGAAGAATAGTTTCTTCATTTGGCCAGGCATATGACCTGGTGCATATACTTTTGTAGGTCGTCGGGCTATCTCCCGGCGCCACCTTTGAGCGTAGGCTCCTAGTTTTCAATAAAATTGTCAATAAAATTGTCCTGTTCTCTAAAAAAAAAGTTGTAAAAAAATGTACAATCTTTTTTTTTTGTCTTCGTCGTCTTCCGTCTGTCTCTATTGCTCAGCTCCTCCTTCCTCCAAGGTAAGAGACTCAAAGTTTAGTTCGTTGATATTGGCATTTTCATCTCTTGAGTTTTGGGTTCGTTCTTCCGCACGAATCCAGTCTTGAACGTAGAGGTATGCTTCCAAGATATCCGGCAGCATCATGTTCCTCTTCTTGCTCAGTATCCTTGAACCTGCACTAAAACAAGATTCTGATGCTACCGTGGACACCGGGATCATTAGTATATCGCGTGCTATAGAAGAAAGTACAGGGTACATTTTTTTGTGTCTTTTCCACCATTCTAAAATGAAAAAATGAGTTGGAGTTTCATCATATTCTTCATAAGAATTTAAATATAACGACAATTCTTGAGTTGGTAGGGAAGATTATTTTTGTTTCTTCCTTTGCAGTAGGCTAGCGAAATATGATAATTTAGCCATAGGACCGAAGCTACTACCACCGACTTGAAAGGTCGTACCGGGTCGGGCCGATACAACTCGTTCTTCATACGAAGTAATTAAAGAATCTAAAACATCTTTAATCTCTACTATTAAGTTACTTACATCTACATTCATATTTTCATGATAGTCATCTAGCAAAATGAATACGCCATCTAGTTTGATCTTTGGATAAAAAATCGAAGACAAACAATATAAAGGAGGTATTTCACACCAATATTTTCGAAATTTTGTTCCATTTTCGAAACAACATAATCAAAACCGGAAACATTTCTATATTTAGAAAATAAATGAGACATGTAAATAAGTTCTGTTAACGCTAGTGAAAAGTTGAATAATAAACGCCAGATAAAGTAAATATAGCGTTGTAAAATAATTCTAAAAATTCATAAATAGAATAGCAACTAACTAATCATTTTGAGTAACTTGATAATCAAAACTTTGATTAACATTACAATAATGAGTAATAACATTTTTACATCCAATGCAAGATTTTAACATTAAATATGTAGAATTCAATCTATGTGGTGCATCCTTAACAAATCTTTTGAAAGTTATACCATATTGTGCACATAAAATTTTGAAAGCTTGTTGTCTACTTGGAGACTGGTTTAAACTTTGTAGACACAATCTAAAAGTGTCTAAATTTGCATGAAAAAATTGAAGACATTCTTGTACAACTAAATTAATAATATGACAAGCACATCAAACATGAAACAGTCGTTCTTCTGCTATAGGTAAAAAAAATGTGAAGTTAAAATACCAATATAAAAGTGTTATTATTAGCATTATCAAGAAAAATAGAAAAAAAAAATATTGTGAATATCGTATTCACATAAAAGTTGGATGATGGCTCCACCAATTGCCGCTATGTGGAAAATTCAAATGTCGTAGACAAATAATACATTTTTGCAACATCCACTTTCGATCTATATAATGTGTCGTGATACAAATAAAAGTATAGTTTTGTTTCGTAGTCCATATATCAGAAGTTAGAGAAAACTTACTAACATTTATGAAGCTTTGCTTCAAAGCTGTCATTTCCTTTCGAAAGAGTTTGATAGCCTCCACTCTACTAGTCGTTCTAGAAACTTTATTAAAACATAAGTTAAGAGAACCACTAGCATACTTATAATACCAATCACTCTCCCTGAATGTGAAAGGTATTTCATCACAAATAAGAAATTTTATTAGCTCGGTTTTATTACGAGCATCAGAATAATAAAATTACCTACAGAAGATCCTTGTGGATCGATGCTTATCTGTGACTGTGTGGCTTGCAGTGTGTCTTTACCATGACAAGTATCATAGTGTTTTTTCAATGTGCATGTGCCATCGTTCCTTTTCCACTTAAATATTTTTTCTACATTTCTTACACTATGCACCTTTAGGAATTAGTTTTTGACTTTTGGGATCTAAAATCGGTGCGCCCTCACTATCAGTGACATATATTTTTTTGTATAGTATTGCCATAAAATCGATTTCTCCTTAGTTACAACATTTGTAGCCATACTCCTTACTTCAGGAGGTGACATTTGTATATGTGGCACAGAATCTGAAATATGATTGTTTTCAAATAAATTATTATAATAAGCAAAATTTTGTTATGCATCATCTCTGTAAGGGTGGTTAGAACTAGTAGCATCCATAGTTTTGAAATTTAATTTTGTAGAAAAAAGAGAGAGAGAGAGAGAGAGAGAGAGAGAGAGAGAGAGAGAAGAAAACGTCCAGAATTGTCCCAAAAAACTCAAAAAGTACCCAAAAAGAGTGAATTTTTTTATCTAAATTAAAATTACTTGGAAGGTACACTTCGGGAAGAGATGTGAAACTCCAAGAATTTTTCAGAATTTGAAAGTCGAAGAACACTGCACTTTGGCCTCCAGGAAGTTGCACTTCAAAGCCCATAAACTTGTTGTTCAATCTTCAGAGAATTACTTAGCTTCAATATTTTGTAAGAGAGGAAAGAAATGGTTGTTTATTTTTTGTAAAATTTGGTCTATTTATAGATTTTTTTTGTTGCAAAATGACCTATTTTGCCCCAAAAAAATAGTAGTTATAAGGATATTTTGGTCATTTTTAACAAAATAACCAAAATACCCTTCCAACGTTCAAAAAACAGCCACTAAATCGGGGGTATTTTGGTCTTTTAATACCCCCAACGGTCACAAAGAAAAAAAATTCAATTGGACCGAACCGAGCTTGGACCGGGCCGATCCGGGTCGGCCCGGTCGGGCTTGGAGGGTTTGCCCGGCCCGGACCCGCGCTCAAACCGGGCCGAGCCGATCCGGGCTAGTGGGTTGGGAAGCTGGACCACTACCAAAATAAGTCATATCAGCGACGAAATTAGCGACGTCGACTTAAAACGTCGCTAATATTTTTGGATTTAGCGACTCCAAAAGTATGCGTCACAATACGTCGCTGATAGCGACAAACAGCGACATATTGCGTTAGTGTAATAAAAACCAACGTCGTTGATTTGTCGGAAAACGTCGCCAGTTTTATTAGTTCAGCGACGTTTAGCGTCGCAAAGATTATTACGTCGCCGAATATTAAACGAATACCGACGATTTGCGACGTATTTACGGACATCGCTAATTTCTGATAAATAGGGTTTCCTCGGTTCGACTTTTCATTTCTCCCTCTCCCCAAATTTTTTGTTCCCACCCCTCTTTCCCGACCTCGACGACAGCCCGACCCCCTTCCCTCCGGCGCCGCTCATCCTCCTCCTCCACCGCGAGCCCCTTCTCCTCCTCCTCCTCCTCCTCCTCCACCGCGAGCCCCTTCTCCTCCTCCACCGCGAGATCCTCCTCCTCCACCACCACCGCGAGGAGACTGAAGGTAAACCCTAACCCTAATTGAGGTGTTTTTCGTGTCCAAAATGGACACGGAGACATTACGACCATGTGTTCACTGATACAGTGTGTTCGTGAGGTTTTGGACACTTTGTGTCTATTTGTTGGACACGTGGACACCTCCAAGCTTGCATATATATGTATTTCACCTCTGTACACTTAATCCCCTCCTCCTCCACCATCGAACTTGTCCTCCTCCTTCTCCTCCACCACCGCGAGGAGACTGAAGGTAAACCCTAACCCTAATTGAGATGTTTTTCGTGTCCAAAATGGACACGGAGACACATTACGACCATGTGTTCACTGATACAGTGTGTTCGTGAGGTTTTGGACACTTTGTGTCCATTTGTTGGACACGTGGACACCCCCAAGCATGCATATATATGTATTTCACCTCTGTACACTTAATCCCCTACATACACTTGTGTATTTTCGTATTAATTTGGATTTGCATATTGGGTTTGGGTTTCGATATAGTGTTTGATACATTGTTTCACCTTGCAACATTCCTACACTTGTTTTAGACAACAAGTATATGAACCAATTAGTCAACATCTATTTGTTGAAGTATGGTACTCCATTCTTCGTAAGTTCTAGCTATATATGTCTCAAGATCCAATACTCAAAAATCCCAAGAAGAAGAAGAAAAGAATAAAATGACATCGCTCAACACCCTATGACAACTCTTTGTAGAATTGTGTTAAAGTGTGAGTTCTACAGTATGAGTTCTACAGTATGGTTCTCTTTGTAGAATAAAATGACATCGCTCAACCCTATCGATCCTCCATACAAGTCTTCCTCCATCTATTGTTTTAAAGTGTGAGTTCTACAGTTTGGTTCTCTTTGGTGAATTGTGTCTTATTATAGACAACAAGGGTTTCCTATTTTTATAGGTAACATGGCAACATGTGTAAGGGAACATATAGGTGTGTGTTTGTGTTTGAAAGGGAGTGTCACAAGAGTAAGGCGTGAGCATGTGTTAGTATTTTGAGCTGTGAGAGTGTTTGTTCTATTGAGGTTAGTACCAACTGTATTTTGGCTCCAGCTCCAGCTCCATTTGCATTAATCTACGGTACGACATGGTGATCAGGACATAGTCCCTGCAGCCATTCGACTGGCGAGGCAGAAACTATGTAGTCGTAGATAAAGTTGACTGTCATCCGACCCTCATCCCTCTGCTTTCGAAAATGTACTCAAATTACATGATGGTTCCTTTAGCTTGTTTATGTTACAATTATATTATTTGTGACTATCGATCTTACCAGATGTCACCCATGATCCGAGGAGCGGCACGTCATTTGAGGGAAATAGTGAATGCTGAGGTGGCTCCTCCTATAGTTAAGGAGGAAGTGGCACCGGTTGCTAGTGAGACCGGGAATTCTATTCATCCAGCACCGGTAGCTAGTGAGACCGGGAGTTCTATTCGTGCAACACTTGTAAGGGACGACATCTCTCCTCACGCCAAAGATCTCACTTTTTCGAGGTGGTTGCGTGATCGTATCACTGAGCGTTTGCGTGAGTAGCATGGTTCTCATTAGCTACTAGTACTTATTTGTATTGGACTATTTGTATTGGGTTATTTTTGTATTAGACTATTTGTATTGGACTATATATGAATTAGTACTGTGTCAATCTCTGGATTGTATTGGACTACGACATGGTGATCAGGACATAGTCCCTGCAGCCATTCGACTGGCGAGGCAGAAACTATGTATCCGTAGATAAAGTCAACTGTCCTCCGACCCTCATCCCTCGGCAATGATGATATGACAACCAACCGGAGAGGATACTCTGAGAGATCCATCTGAGTAGGACGTATACTCTGAGAGATCACCTTTACAAAAATTATATCAGTAGTGGGATTGAGTGTTGGAGGAGATATTATCAGAGTATACGTCCTACTCAGATGGGTCTCTCACCGTTAATATTTTTTTCTGACGGCATGGTGGATGTGCTCCCTCAACAGATTCTTGCTCCGAGCCAAAACTTTGCCCCGGAGCTCAAGTGGACATCTTTGGTGTAGAGCTCGAGTGAGAGGTTCCTGACAGCATGGTGGTCTCCTTTGTCAAATTATCCGTGCTCATCCCACATTAGTTGTGGGACGAGCACGGATACTTTGACAAAGGAGACCACCATGCTGTCAGGAACCTCTCACTCGAGCTCTACACCAAGGATGTCCACTTGAGCTCCGGGACAAAGTTTTGGCTCGGAGCAAGAATCTGTTGACGGATCACATCCACCATGCTGTCAGAAAAAAATAGTAACGGTGAGAGACCCATCTGAGTAGAACGTATACTCTGATAATATCTCCTCCAGCACTCAATTCTACTACTGATATCATTCTTGTAAAGGTGATCTCTCAGAGTATACGTCATACTCAGATGGATCTCTCAGAGTATCCTCTCCGGTTGGGTTGTGTTCTGAGCCATCCGTTCTCACAGTGTTTTGTATTTTAGATTCTGTATTTTGTATTTTGGTTTCTGTATTTTGTATTTTGGTTTCTGTATTTTGTATTTTGGTTTCTATATTTTGTATTTTGTATTTTGGATTTTGGATTCTGTATTTTGTATTTTGGTTTCTGTATTTTGGCTCCAGCTCTAGCTCCATTTGCATTAATCTACGGTACGACATGGTGATCAGGACATAGTCCCTACAGCCATTCGACTGGCGAGGCAGAAACTATGTAGCCGTAGATAAAGTTGACTGTCCTCCGACCCTCATCACTCGGCAATGATGATATGACAACCTATCAGAATCCTCGACTCTCTTTCGCTTCTTGGATATTGACCCAGCTTCCAATCTCTCATTTTCCTCCGGGTCCACTCTACTCCCAATCTCTTCCTCTTTTATACACGGATCTACAGAATCAATACCATCCAAGAAAGGTAAAACTGAATCAGCATTGTCTTTCGGATCGTCCTCATCAAGGCATAACGGGCTGCTCAGCGTGCCCAGCTTCTTCAACTTCTCGCTGGCTGCAGAGTCGAAATGGGAGGAAAGAGTTGGGAGGATTATGTCAAAACACACGGCTTAGAAAATTATGACATGTTAGTCTTCCGACACCGCGGTAACATGATATTCACATTAAGGGTCTTTGACAAGGTGACATGTTGTGAAAAGAAATATCCTTATAGTTCTCCTACGGATTTGAAGAAAACCTCTGTAATTCCTCCGGGTCATGCCGCCGACTGTGCTGCTTCCCCTCCTCTTCCTGCCCACTTCTTCTCCCCCGACTCTACACTTGAGATGGATATCATATGTGGCTGAGAGAGTCAAATAAGAAGAAGGGAAGTAGGGAGGAGCAGATGGGTTCAGAGCCATGGTGGAGGAGAGGAGAAGGAAAATGCTTGATCAGAACTTGAGGTGAAAAAGTTGTGACGTTGATAGCGTGAGAGAGGGAGAGGGTGAATGGAGGGAGGGAAGTGGCTGCTGTTTTCCATAAATAAATTCCTTTATTTATTGTGTATCTGGGAAAATTACAACTGTGGGAATCTGATCTAGAAGACGATCACTTTATCCCTTGGACTATGCGAAGAAGAAAAGCTCTCAAAATTTTGACAGTAGATAACTATGTATCTGTCCAATGAATGAGAAAAAGAACTCTATTTATAGAGTCAAAAATAATAACTGAAAAGATAACTGTCTTCACAGCCTGTGCTTAGTTAAAAATCACGCAGGATTTAACATACGCAAGGTTGTGAGCAGTTACTGGACGTGGCCTGTAACTGTTGGACACATGGCAATCATGCATGAGTCGTGTGCAAGTTACAGGACACGCAGGCGAGAGATCAGTAGCATGGCTGCCACGTACTCCAATTTGATGAAATCCACGCAGACTTGTTGAAGACGAAATCCATGCAGACTCGGGGTAGAAAGCTTTAAAATCCACGCAAACTTAGGGCAAGAAGCTTCAGAATCCACGCAGACTTGGTGAAGACGAAATCCACGCAGACTCGGGGTAGAAAGTTTCAAAATCCACACAAACTTGGGGCAAGAAGCTTCAGAATCCACGCAGACTTGATGAAGAAAACTTCAAAATCCACGCAGACTTGAGGAAGAAAGCTTCAAAATTCACGCAAACTTGGGGCAAGAAGCTTCAGAATCCACGCAGACTTGGTGAAGACGAAATCCACGCAGACTCGGGATAGAAAGCTTCAAAATCCACGCAAACTTGGGGCAAGAAGCTTCAGAATCCACGCAGACTTGATGAAGAAAACTTCAGAATCCACGCAGACTTGAGGAAGAAAACTTCAGAATCCACGCAGATTTGAGTAAAAACTCAAAATACACGCAAACTTGGGATAGAACTGCCAGCTGTCTTGATTCAGCGTGCCTCGACTGACACAAAATCTCTGGCAGTAATTGCTTTTGTCAGTCACATTAAATGACAAGAAGCTCTTTTGGTACGCCAACTTGACGAAGGTTGAGTCTTGCTGAAGAAGATTTCGAAAATCACGCAATAGACGGCTGTGATCTCTCGAATTCTGTGCATACGTGGCATACGAAGAGACATTCTTCGACTGTTGTGCTGTCAGTCATAATTACTCTCTGACAAATGATGAGCTGTCTCCCCAGCGTGATTTGTAAATATTGTCCTGATCAACTGAGCGTGACTTTTGACTCTGTCCTGATCAACTCAGCGTGACTGTCATTTTTAAAGGCTTACAAGACCCCCTTCAAAGTTTTTGAAAAATTGAAAAGACTTCAAAATTTTCGAAATACTTTGAAAATAAGATGATAAAATAAAATCAGTCACGCTGAGATGACTTTAAATTTTTCGGAAGTCGGAAAGACTTCGAAGTTCTTTGAGAATATCCAAATGAACTTATTAAATGTCATGATGACTCTTCATTTTTTGAGACTGATTACATCCAGTTTATGGTGGAATATGAACCGCCGGCGAGCTCTGTTATATAAACAGGGAGAGGATTCATTTAATCTTCATCTTACGTCAACATGACACCAAAAGAGAAAGCTGAGGAAGAAGCACGCAAGTTGGGCTTTTATTCCCATGGTGACCCCACTTTTGGGGGTAAAGAGCCAGAGCCCCTTATCTTCGAACTCAAAGATGATCCCTTGCAACTAGCCAATGTGAATCGTCGGATGAACGCAATTAATGGATGGATGAACCGTCGGATGAACGTGACGTTTCATTATTTGTAGAACTTCTGCCTATAAATATAGCAGAAATCTGACAAGAACGAACACTTCTTCTTTCAAACATAAAAATGTCGTCTGAAGAAGCATCCAAGAAAACTGGAATTGCCTCAAAAGTTCAGAAAGGCACTGAAGAACACCCTGCTGATCCAGTTCAATCGAAGAAGACGGAAGCAGGCGAAGGTTCGTCTGCACCCAAGCCACCAAGGGACATTCTGGATTTCCTGCTCGAACCAGGAAAGACTGAAGAAGAAGAAGCCATGAGGATGGCCGTTTGCAAGTTCCTCGTGGGTTCTAGCAAGGAGGTTCTCGACTCTTTTGCTGATCACGTCTTCGAGAAGGACGGCAGTGGCCCACATCCAAATGTAGAAAAGGATGATAGTGATCTTCTTTAATATCATGTATCATCATTTATGATAAAAATAAAATAAAAATTTTATTTCTAAACATGAAACTGTCTGATGATTACAAGCATTTACATTTATACATAGTACTTTTTAAGAAATTTGCCATTAATAGGCATCAAAACTTTTCGACCAACCAATTCTGAGAGTTGATAAGCTCCATTTGAGAAAACTTTGCTCACAATATAGGGTCCTTCCCACTTTGCGTCAAATTTGCCCTTGCTCATATGAGTCATAGTCATAGGACGTCTGACTGTTAGAACAAGTTCTCCTTTTTGATACGCCCGAATTCTGACTTTCTTATTAAAAGCTCTTGAAATTCTAGCTTGATAGAATTCAATATTCTGTTGAGCAGATAATCACTTTTCATCCAGAGCTTCTAATTTTTGAAGTTGAAGACGATCATTATTTTTTGCAGTGAGTTCATTAGCGATTGCTATCCTTAAAGAAGGAATTTGAATCTCTAATGGAAGAACAGCTTCGCAACCATACACCAGAGAGAAGGGTGTACATTTAGTAGCATTACGAACTGTAGTGCGATAAGCCCACAAATATTCACCGAGCTTCTCACTCCAATTACGTTTGTTAGTAGAGACAAACTTCTTTAGGAGTTTGATGATGGTCTTGTTGAAATCTTCTGCTAATCCGTTAGCTGCCGGATTATATGCGGTAGAAGCCACATTGTTGATCCGGTGATCGTCACAGAATCGAATAAACTTCTGACTGACGAACTGTGGTCCGTTATCATGAATAATGCGTCGAGGAACACCAAATCTGTAGATGACGTGGTGCTTAATAAAGTAAATGACATTGGACGTCTTAACTTCAGACAAAGGAATGGCTTTGGCCCATTTGGAGAAGTAATCGGTTATTGTAAGAATAAACCGATGACCCTTGGATGACGGCGGATTGATCGGACCAATAATGTCCATGCCCCAAGCTTCGAAGGGCCATGATGCTGCCGTCGGATGTAGAAATTCCGAAGGTTGATGAATAAAATCCGCATGGATTTGACAAGCTTTACACTTCTTTGCATATTCGATGGCGTCTGATACCATAGTAGGCCAATAATAACCCATACGTCGAATACGGTCTTGAAGTTTTGGTCCAGGCTGATGTGCTCCACAAATTCCATCATGTGCTTCACGAATAATTTATTGAGCCTCGTCACCGGCAACACATCGGAGAAGTAAACCATCATAGGCTCGACGATATAGGTCTTTGTTGTATGATTATAATAGAATCGGAATGATCGTCGTCTGATAGATACTGCTTCACTCGGATCATCCGGAAGAATATCATACAATACAAAATCTAAGAAAGGAAGTCTCCAATCCGTATCCGTATTTTGATTCTCGGCCGAATGACTGAAGATGAATTCCATGCTGGAATCAGATGAAGATGATAAAGATTTACGACTAAATCCAAATCCTCTTGTTGTGTTGACGTCATGAGATGTTGATTCTTCAATGTCAACTGGAAGTCCTAGGGTCAGGTTATTTTCAAGATAAAATAATTCTCGATTGCGAACAATAATCATTTGTTGTCGTCTAATTGGGATAGCCAACACCGCTGCAAGATTAGCTAGAGCATCAGCTTCTGTGTTACATGCTCGTCTGTCACCCTCACTTTTTCCAGTTAGGGGTAAAATGGTAATTTTCCATTTTATAATATTTTTGGGAATTTTATTTCATGAATATTATTATTTAATTATTATAGGAGTCGGTTTCGAATTTCATCGCATTCCGAGTTAATTCGGGACCCCGGTGAATTTCGACTTGAGCTGTAATTAGCCTGTTAGCTAACCATGGCCCACCACACTAAACTTTAGGGTTTAAGAGTTTAGACTAGTCCCCCATGAGTAATTTAGTTTAATTATGATTTTTAATTAATTTTAGCATTTTTCTAAAACCCATTTGGATTTAAATTAACATTAGGCTAGTGTAGGGGCAAACTTGTAATTACAAGTGCCCCTACCTTTGACCACCATGGCTGGTCATATAGGCCACCTATAGCCCCCTCTCTCTTTCCTTCACCACCAAGCAACTTCTCCATCTCCATTTCTTTCTTTCTTCCAAGCTTTTCTCAAGAGAGAACCCCTTTGTTAGGTATATTTTTAACTCTTCATTAGTTTCTCTTTTGCATTCATGTCCCACACAATAAATGGAGAGGAGCTCCTTTTCTACCATTTGCCCACAAATTTGTAGGTTTTCCCTAGAAAAATAGGTTAAGGATTTATTAGGATTTAATCTTTTGAGAGTGGTATATATATATACACATGTGTATTTATATGTGTGTATTTATATATGTATTTGTGTGTGTGTAGAGGAGGGTGATATTGTGTCATGGGGATGATGGTGTTGAGAGAGTGGTGTGTGTGTGTGTGTGTTTGTGTTGTGTAAGGATGTGTGTGTGTGTTTATATATATATATATATATATATATATATATATATATATATATATATATATATATATATATATATATATATATATATAGTTATATGAGTGTATTTATATATATACATGGATGTGTGTATATGGATGTGTGTGTGTTATATATATATTTAGAGGGATGGATAGATATCTAGATAGATTGTAGATAGATATCTAGTTATATATATATATAGATAGATATATATATATAGAGAGATATATATATAGATATATATATATGAAGTGTATATATAGGGAGATAGAAGAGGAGAAGAAGAAGAAGAATAAGAACAGCAGTAACAGCAGCAGCAGCAGCAAGAGCTGCTGCCAGGAAGGAAACCCCCCCCCCCCCCCCCTAGTGTTTTGGTCCATTTAACCCCCCCTTTTTACCTATACATATAGGTATATATATAGATATATATATATATATATGTATTATATATGGTTGGAATTGTAGAGAAGAGTAGAAAAAGATTATGGAATGAGAAGTTAGAAAAGGATTTGAGGTTGGGAGGAAAGATTGAAAGAAGTTGGAAGAATAGGAAAAAGGCTAGAATAGAAAAGGGGAAAAACCGAGTTAGAGGGCGAAACGGAGTTCGGAGTATCCGATTGAGTTGAAACTTGGCGTGGGACATGAATACGTGATTTAGATTTTGCGGGTAGGCTTCCGGGTGGAATTCGGGGTTGTAGGGCGCCCGTATCGCGCCGTATCGGTGCGTATCTTGAAATATTCAAGATTTTGACAACGGGCCCTATCATGGACCGAATGTCCACGTTACCTAGATATTTTGGTAGATATTATATGTATAGGCTAGTATCATACTACCCTAGGGAGATCGGGTCAAAATATCAAGCGTAGGTAGGCTAACTGGATAGTTGCCGAAGCTAGAATTTTACCCTTTTTAAGGGTAAAATAGGATATTGGCCTACGGCCAAGATATGAGTTTCGAAGTCCAAGATGGACTTGGATATGGGTTGTAGAGGTTGGTAATAGTTAGAAATAGTCGCCTAGACCTAGTCTTGGCCTCGGTTGACCACGGTTGACTTTTTGGACCAAAAGTCAACTTTGGGTCAACGCTTTACCCAAATTAGTCCCGATTTCCATTAGACTTTTGTAGTTGACCAAAAGTCAACTATTAGTCACCATTGACCTAAGGTTGACCATGGTTGACCTAGAGTTGACCAGAGTTGACCGGAATTGACTAGTTGACCAAAAGTCAACTGTAGGCCAACTCTTGATCCCGTTTGACTTTCTTCGACTTGTTTTGACCCGTGATGCCTGGTATGACCTAGGATTGACTTGGTTAGGCTTAGATTGACTTGATATAACTTGATTTGACCTAAATTGACTTGACAGGACTTAGTGTGACTCAGTGAGACCTAGTTTGACCTAGATTGCATATCATTCATTGTAAATCATTCCTAAACTTGTTTAAACCTAAATTAACTTACAGTATCTCATATTTAGGTCTTCT
Source organism: Iris pallida (assembly GCA_029216955.1). Lineage (NCBI taxonomy): Eukaryota > Viridiplantae > Streptophyta > Magnoliopsida > Asparagales > Iridaceae > Iris > Iris pallida. The sequence continues at coordinate 5,817,529 of JANAVB010024597.1, read as the reverse complement.
GATACTGCTCTGAGCATTGATATACCATACAGCTTAGGACAGCAGGCGAGTACATTCACTGATAGTTTTTATTGTCTTGATATCTACTATATCCGATTCAGTTGTAGTGTCTTACTTGATTCCTGACACGATGGTTCACGGACTAGTATATGTCGGATCCTGTCATGAGATGTTGTTCCCGGGTTACTTGGTATATTGGTATATGACTCGACTTGTTACTTGTACTTGTATAGACATGGACTTGGGAGTGGGCTGATCACCTGCTTTTGAATCCCGTGTCATGACGTGTTATGTCCGGATCCTTTATACTATTCGGAGATAGGGAATTATTAGTGGTTGTGTGATCAAATTCCCATATTGTTCTACTGTATACATTGTTCATAGCTATACCCTCGCCTCACGACGGGTAAAGCCTGACCCTACATCGTTTATAGCTTTCTATGGTGACCGGCCTTACCGTTCTATTGTACTCATTGTTCATAGCCGGTCGGATGGAAGGCCTGATCATGTTTCCCAAGCCGATCACATAATGCTCTAATAATTCAAATCACATTTTATATTTACTTTATCTTATCGTATATCCTGCTCTGTTCTACATTCAGTATTTTCTCACCATGCCATGATATACAGTTACTCACATGCTCTACTTGCCTTTACATTGTACCTTGATTGGAGACTAAGTTCTGCTCGGGAGAAGAGTTACAACCCCGGTCCTTGTTTGGTTTAAGGGTTGTAACTCGGCTTCCGAACGGTTCTCAAGTTTTTATATATCTTTGTCTTGTAGTTCATTATACTGTCTCTTATAGAATTTGTCAATTCACATGGAACTGCTGTTAGTGTTTGTACTTGCTCATTTTCCTGACAGGATACCGTTATGATATATTACAGATGACTCTGAGGCGGACTGCTCGACCTATTATGGGCTCGAGTCAGATGGAGTAGCCTTAGATCGTGGCCTTATAGTAGAGCCACTAGATTTTGTACTTCCAGAGTAGTGTAGGTTAGCTAGGTTTGACTGGACTGCGATCCAGCTAGCTTATCAGACTGTAGTTCTATATTCTATTTTGATACCCTGTGATGTATATATCTGGGCTTGTATTGGACTCTGCACTTATTTACTCTTTCATCTATCATATGTCTTTCCTCTGAGCTATCTACCTTAGTTTTATTCTGTGATTGAGACTGTATTGTTATGTCACCTCCATTCGGAGAGTATATACTATACAGGTACATTTTAACTGTTAGTCGTAGGCATTTACAGACCCTATATACAACGTTCTACCGCCGATACTGCGGCGTAGGCTGGACGTAACCACGTGCTCGTGCCCCTCTTCAGGGTGCGGGTCGTGACACGTTTTTGTGGTGGCCCACGCAGGTCCGGTGTCGCAATTAGTGCGATCTCGTAATGGTGCTCGACTTAGAGTACTAATTACGAGCCTGCGATTAGGACGTAGGACCAAGGATATGATAGGAGTTTCTCAATCACACCTAGGAAAATTTTCCGATCTTTGATTATCATGATTACTCCCCTTGTATTAAATTAACTGTCCTTCTTTGATAATCTACTCATGTGCCATATTGATCTCTTTGTTTCGATTTGTCTCTAGGATGACGAAGACGCATCCGCAGGCCTCTGGATCGAGTAGCTTGCCTGAGAGATCTTATCAGGCCGAGGAGGAGGTTCATGAGACTGCCCCCAGTGATTCTACTATTCCAGAGACCCAGGCAGTTGCACAGGGAGGTCTACCACCTCCACCCCAGAGGGTTACGACCGTTCTTCCAGAGATACAGCCGCCACCACTACCGATACCGACGGATACACATCACATGTTCCTTCTCCTTCAGCAGATGATGGAGACGCAGCGGGCCCAGGCAGAGGCATCGCAGCGCCAGTCGGAGGCGTCATACCGACAGATCGAGATGCTGAGGCAGAGTATGGAGAAATCGCATTAGCTTGCCCTAGCAGCAGTAGAGAGAGTGGCACTGGGTACGGTGCAGGGCCCTACTGGCCAGCAGCCGTACCAGCAGCAGTCCAGGCCGGGGACAGTATTGGACTTCAGAAAGATGAGCTCCAGGGACTTCACAGGCACGGAGGGCATCCTCTATGCAGACGACTGGCTAGAGGATGTACAGCGGAGCATGGAGCTGGCAGAGCTTCCTAGAGCGTTTTGGGTTTCGGCCGCAGCCAGCCGATTCTTCGACATTGCGCTGACATGGTACCGTACGGATCCTCGTGCGTCGGTGAGAGGGCTGACTTGGGAGAATTTCCGGAGGCTCTTCAAGGAGAAGTTCTTCCCGGACGTGGCTCTTACAGCATTGGAGGGCCAGTTCGTGGGTCTAGTTCAGGGGAACTCGTCGGTGGACGAGTATGCAGCTGAGTTCTTCCGCCTTAGCAGGTTTGCTCCCGATATGATCCAGGATGAGGGGCAGAAGGCTCGTAAGTTCCGCAGGGGACTTATTCATGCAGTGCGCACCCGTACCTCAGGTCGCCGTGACGCGACGTTCGATCAGATATTGATGGACGTGCAGATCACAGAGGAGGACTTCGGCCTCAAGCCGAAGAGGAGCGGAGATACTATGGGGGCGAGTTCCAGTGCGGGACCGGCCAAGCGCTCCCATATTCAGCAGCAGCAGTAGATGCCGTTTCAGCAGCAGCCTCTGTTGCAGATTCAGCAGGCACCAGCGCGTGCCCAGCAGCACCAGGGACAGGGCCAGAGGCAGGCCATCCAGTGTGCCTTCTGCAAGAAGATGGGGCACACCCGAGAGGATTGTAGGATGAAACAGGGAGTTTGTTTATTCTGTGGAGCTCCAGACCACCAGGTGAAGAACTGTGCTGCCTGTGCAGCCAGACAGGCAGGCCAGGACGGAGTGCAGCAGGCTAGAGGAGGCCAGCAAGGGCGTGCTTTCGCCATGACAGTTGAGCCCACTCAGGCAGTAGCAGAGCAGATAGCAGGTTCCAATCTTTCGATCTCCTTTCCGTATTTGCCTTCTTATAAACTGTCTTGAAATTCGATTCTATCTGTTCTTTGATCGTTGGATGAAAATTGTTCTTGTGATGTGATTTCCTTCTGAGATAAGTCGTATGGGCTAGGTCGCCTCGATTATGAGATTTTAGAATACTCTAGGGTCATGCTAGCAGGCATAGTGAGGACATATAGTCGGATTATGGTCGTATTTCTTGGGTATGGAAATTTAAGGTTTTCGCTGCCAAGCTAGCGGCAATGCGAAAATTTTAAATACCATAATTCTAGAGGTATGTACCTTAGTCGAGGACTCTGTGAGTATCGTAGCCTTGCTCACTGGCATGACAGAGATTCTGAGTATCATGATGATTGGACAGACGTATACGATTATCGAACTGCATGATTTTTTTCTGTGTTTACTTGTTTTAATTTTTGGAGGATGAATTCTTTTAAGGTGGATAGACTTATAGCACCCAGTTCCTAGTTGAGAGTAATTTTAAATTTTATCATTTTAGTCATTTAATTCATGCTTTGATTTTTGAGATTTTAAACCATTTAAATTTTAAGCCATGACTTGTGATTTTGATAATTTACTATTGTTTGGTTTCAATTTCGAGGACGAAATTTTTTAAGGTGGATAGACTTGTCACCCTCACTTTTTCCAGTTAGGGGTAAAATGGTAATTTTCTATTTTATAATATTTTTGGGAATTTTATTTCATGAATATTATTATTTAATTATTATAGGAGTCGGATTCGAATTTTATCGCATTCCGAGTTAATTCGGGACCCCGGTGAATTTCGACTTGAGCTGTAATTAGCCTGTTAGCTAACCATGGCCCACCACACTAAACTTTAGGGTTTAAGAGTTTAGACTAGTCCCCTATGAGTAATTTAGTTTAATTATGATTTTTAATTAATTTTAGCATTTTTCTAAAACCTATTTGGATTTAAATTAACATTAGGCTAGTGTAGGGGCAAACTTGTAATTACAAGTGCCCCTACCTTTGACCACCATGGCTGGTCATATAGGCCACCTATAGCCCCCTCTCTCTTTCCTTCACCACCAAGCAACTTCTCCATCTCCATTTCTTTCTTTCTTCCAAGCTTTTCTCAAGAGAGAACCCCTTTGTTAGGTATATTTTTAACTCTTCATTAGTTTCTCTTTTGCATTCATGTCCCACACAATAAATGGAGAGGAGCTCCTTCTCTACCATTTGCCCACAAATTTGTAGGTTTTCCCTAGAAAAATAGGTTAAGGATTTATTAGGATTTAATCTTTTGAGAGTGGTATATATATATATATATATATATATATATATTTTTTTTTAATTATATATATATATATATATATATATATATATATATATATATATATATATATATATATATATATATATATATACATATATATATATACACGTGTGTATTTATGTGTGTGTATTAATATATGTATTTGTGTGTGTGTAGAGGAGGGTGATATTGTGTCATGGGGATGATGGTGTTGAGAGAGTGGTGTGTGTGTGTGTGTTTGTGTTGTGTGAGGATGTGTGTGTGTGTTTATATATATATATATATATATATATATATATATATATATATATATATATATATGGATATGTATATATATATATGGATATGTATATATATATATATATATATATATATATATATATATATATATATATATATATATATATATATATATATATATATATATAGTTATATGAGTGTATTTATATATATACATGGATGTGTGTATATGGATGTGTGTATATGGATGTGTGTGTGTTATATATATATTTAGAGGGATGGATAGATATCTAGATAGATTGTAGATAGATATCTAGTTATATATATATATATATATATAGATAGATATATATATATATATAGAGATATATATATATATATAGATATATATATATATATATGAAGTGTATATATATAGGGAGATAGAAGAGGAGAAGAAGAAGAAGAATAAGAACAGCAGTAACAGCAGCAGCAGCAGCAAGAGCTGCTGCCAGGAAGGAACCCCCCCCCCCCCCTAGTGTTTTGGTCCATTTAACCCCCCCCCCCTTTTTACCTATACATATAGGTATATATATAGATATATATATATATGTATTATATATGGTTGGAATCGTAGAGAAGAGTAGAAAAAGATTATGGAATGAGAAGTTAGAAAAGGATTTGTGGTTGGGAGGAAAGATTGAAAGAAGTTGGAAGAATAGGAAAAAGGCTAGAATAGAAAAGGGGAAAAACCGAGTTAGAGGGCGAAACGGAGTTTGGAGTATCCGATTGAGTTGAAACTTGGCGTGGGGCATGAATAAGTGATTTAGATTTTGCGGGTAGGCTTCCGGGTGGAATTCGGGGTTGTAGGGCGCCCGTATCGCGCCGTATCGGTGCGTATCTTGAAATATTCAAGATTTTGACAACGGGCCGTATCATGGACCGAATGTCCACGTTACCTAGATATTTTGGTAGATATTATATGTATAGGCTAGTATCATACTACCCTAGGGAGATCGGGTCAAAATATCAAGCGTAGGTAGGCTAACTGGATAGTTGCCGAAGCTAGAATTTTACCCTTTTTAAGGGTAAAATAGGATATTGGCCTACGGCCAAGATATGAGTTTCGAAGTCCAAGATGGACTTGGATATGGGTTGTAGAGGTTGGTAATAGTTAGAAATAGTTGCCTAGACCTAGTCTTGGCCCCGGTTGACCACGGTTGACTTTTTGGACCAAAAGTCAACTTTGGGTCAACGCTTTACCCAAATTAGTCCCGATTTCCATTAGACTTTTGTAGTTGACCAAAAGTCAACTATTAGTCACCATTGACCTAGGGTTGACCATGGTTGACCTAGAGTTGACCAGAGTTGACCGAAATTGACCAGTTGACCAAAAGTCAACTGTAGGCCAACTCTTGATCCCGTTTGACTTTCTTCGACTTGTTTTGACCCGTGATGCCTGGTATGACCTAGGATTGACTTGGTTAGGCTTAGATTGACTTGATATAACTTGATTTGACCTAGATTAACTTGACAGGACTTAGTGTGACTCAGTGAGACCTAGTTTGACCTAGATTGCATATCATTCATTGTAAATCATTCCTAAACTTGTTTAAACCTAAATTAACTTACAGTATCTCATATTTAGGTCTTCTGATACTGCTCTGAGCATTGATATACCATACAGCTCAGGACAGCAGGCGAGTACATTCACTGATAGTTTTCATTGTCTTGATATCTGCTATATCCGATTCAGTTGTAGTGTCTTACTTGATTCCTGACACGATGGTTCATGGACTAGTATATGTCGGATCTTGTCATGAGATGTTGTTCCCGGGTTACTTGGTATATTGGTACATGACTCGACTTGTTACTTGTACTTGTATAGACATGGACTTGGGAGTGGGCTGATCACCTGCTTTTGAATCCCGTGTCATGACGTGTTATGTCCGGATCCTTTATACTATTCGGGGATGGGGAATTATTAGTGGTTGTGTGATCAAATTCCCATATTGTTCTACTGTATACATTGTTCATAGCTATACCCTCGCCTCACGACGGGTAAAGCCTGACCCTACATCGTTCATAGCTTTCTATGGTGACCGGCCTTACCGTTCTATTGTACTCATTGTTCATAGCCGGTCGGATGGAAGGCCTGATCATGTTTCCCAAGCCGATCACATAATGCTCTAATAATTCAAATCATATTTTATATTTACTTTATCTTATCGTATATCCTGCTTTGTTCTACATTCAGTATTTTCTCACCATGCCATGATATACAGTTACTCACATGCTCTACTTGCCTTTACATTGTACCTTGATTGGAGACTAAGTTATGCTCGGGAGAAGAGTTACAACCCCGGTCCTTGTTTGGTTTAAGGATTGTAATTCGGCTTCCGAACGGTTCTCAAGTTTTTATATATCTTTGTCTTGTAGTTCATTATACTGTCTCTTATAGAATTTGTCAATTCACATGGAACTGCTGTTAGTGTTTGTACTTGCTCATTTTCCTGACAGGATACCGTTATGATATATTACAGATGACTCTGAGGCGGACTGCTCGACCTATTATGGGCTCGAGTCAGATGGAGTAGCCTTAGATCGTGGCCTTATAGTAGAGCCACTAGATTTTGTACTTCCAGAGTAGTGTAGGTTAGCTAGGTTTGACTGGACTGCGATCCAGCTAGCTTATCAGACTATAGTTCTATATTCTATTTTGATACCCTGTGATGTATATATCTGGGCTTGTATTGGACTCTGCACTTATTTACTCTTTCATCTATCATATGTCTTTCCTCTGAGCTATCTACCTTAGTTTTATTCTGTGATTGAGACTGTATTGTTATGTCACCTCCATTCGGAGAGTATATACTGTGCAGGTACATTTTAACTGTTAGTCATAGGCATTTACAGACCCTATATACAGCGTTCTACCGCCGATAATGCGGCGTAGGCTGGACGTAACCACGTGCTCGTGCCCCTCTTCAGGGTGCGGGTCGTGACATCGTCTAACATGTTCAATGAAGAATTCTTCAAACGAAAAAGCCATAATTATAGCTGATCTATGATAAGGAACCAGATCTTGATGGCGGACTTCATAAGTACCCCTTATCTGATTGACAATGAGTTTAGAGTCTCCGTACGCCTCCAAATGTTGAATATTTAGATGTTTAGCGAGTTGAAGACCAATGAGTAGTGCATTGTACTCAGCTACATTGTTTGAACATGGCTGATCGAGAGAATAAGCTCTTTGGATAGCAAGACCTTCTGGCGATACAAGAACGATTCCAACTCCAGCGACAATATCACCATTAGGACTTATCCTTGAAGCTCTATCAAAGAATAGACGCCAAGTAGGATCTTCTTCAGCAATTTGGTTTGAATCTAGGACTTCATCTGGAATTTTGTCATAGAGTTTTGAATCTTCTGGAATTGAATGAGCAGCCAGAAAATCAGCTAAAGCTTGTCCTTTGACTGACTTCTGAGGAATATAATGCATGTCATACTGAGCAAGTAGGATTCCCCAGTTAGCTAATCGAGAATTCAAAACACTGGGTTTCTTCATCATGATCCGTATAGGATTGATCCTGGAGATGACATGAATAGTCTGGCCAATGATATAATGTCGTGTCTTTTGAACAGCGAACATCAAGGCTAGACATTCTTTTTCGACCGGTGAATATCGAGGTTCAGCTCCGGTCATAGTACGACTGAGATAGTAGATGGCTTGTTCATGACCATTTTGATTCTTTTGAGCGAGTAATGCACCCAATGAATGACTCATTGCTCGAGTATATAGGAGAAATAGAATTCCTGAAACGGGAGGTACCAATACTGGAGGGCTCATCAGATATTGTTTTATATCATCGAATGCTTTCTGACATTCATCATTCCAGACAAAAGAAACACCTTTCTTCATAAGTTTGTTGAATGGTCTGCAGCGTCCTGATAAATTAGAGATAAATCTCCTGATATAAGCGATCCTTCCTTGAAATCCTCGTAGCTCTTTTAAGGTGCGTGGAGGACGCATCTCTTGGATGGCTTTGATCTTCTCGGGATCTACGTGTATACCTTTAGAAATGACGAAGCCGAGAAATTTACCACTAGAGACGCCTAAGAAGGACTTAGTAGGGTTCATCTTTAATTGATGCTTACGCATTAGATCAAATATAGTCTTCAAATCTTGGATATGATCCTCCTTTTATCGACTTTTGACTGCAATATCATCAACATAGCATTCGACTGTTTTCCGCAAATGTTCACGGAATATAGTGCTCATAGCTCGTTGATAAGTTGCTCCTGCATTCTTGAGACCGAATGGCATAACTGTATAACAGTATGTACCGATCGGCGTTCTGAAAGAAGTGTGCTTTTCGTCATCTGGAAACATTTTAATCTGATTGTATCCAGAATACCCGTCCATGAATGACATCCGTTCAAATCCACAGGTATTATCAATCATGACATCAGTGATTGGTAGAGGGAATTCGTCTTTAGGGCATGCCGCATTGAGATCGCGGAAGTCTATGCATACTCTGACCTTGCCAGTCTTTTTAAGGACATGAACTATGTTAGCCACCCAATCGGGATGTTGTTCCTCTCTAATAAACCCGGAGGTTATGAGTTTATTGACTTCAACTTCAATTGCATCCATAATATCTGGACGAAATTGTCGCTGTTGTTGTTTGACCGGTTTAGCATTCGACAAGATATTGAGCTTGTGAGTTGCAATTTATGGATCAAGTCCTGGCATATCTTCATAACTCCAAGCGAAGACATCGATATAGTCACGAATGAGTTTGATCATGTCTTGCTTATCAGGTTCAGAAAGACTTTCACTGATGAATATTAGTTTGGGAGATCCCTCTTCACCAACATCTATTTGAACAAGTTTGTCTTCAATCGGAGGTTCTTTTTGCTCGAAACGAAACTCCCATTGATTATCTAATCTTTGGACCCATTGTTCCGATTCAGGTGAGATTTCAAACTCTTCTTCGTCTTCATCACTTTCTTCAGAATGGTCAATGGAAACCATGTTGGAAGACAAAAGGTTGCAGTAGAAGTCACCGATACTCGTATCGGAATCCCAAGAAGTGGTACTAGAAGAATTAGATCTCTTATCTTCGTCAGACTCGGGATCTTCATGGATAATATTGATAAAAGGAGTAGGGGCTATATAGCCCAGTCCGCATTTCGTCCTTCTATATTTCAGAGGAGGAATACGAACAGGCATTTTTCTTCCCTTTCCACTATTGAGGCCAGTCCTGAAGTCATAGCCCATATTTTTGATGATGTTTTTAGATTACTGATTATAACGACGTAGTTGTAATCTTCCAGTATCATCATTTTTGTCTTCATCTTCTAAATCAGAAGGACTTTGGGGCCCTTTATAGAAGAATATTGGAATGTCTCCTGGCTTTCTGCTGGGAACTAGAAAGTATGAAGATTATACAGGTTCTAGGGATACATCTGTATGAACAGTCTGTACAACCCCTATGGTTATTGCGTTCAAGTCATCTAACAAATGTAAATAACTATGAACATAATTACACACATCAGCATACTGCAAAGATGGAGACTTTTCATTAAATGTAAAAGTAGCAGTATTTACATTGGAAGAAGGATGAGCCTTAGAGATTTTAGCCAAGTCAATGACTAAAGGGGGAGAAGAAGAACGAGAAGAAGCATTGTTTCGATTAAGATCGATAACAAATGGCTCAGAAGAGGTGAGCTCCCTTGAAGTTTGAGATGAAAGAATAATCAGCCCTCCAACTGGAATTAGCAGAGTATCCTGTTTCATATGTGGAGATGCAGGAATTGCAGTACGTCCACTGACAGAAATAATTATTGTGTCTTGAGCAAACGACTGAGGTAACGGAGAAATCCGTCAACTCACCGGAATGATGAAAGAACCTTCTTCAGAGAGTTTGGGAGATTGTTGCTGAATAGTTCGACCTTTAACAGGAATTATTAAGGTCTCACTTTGTGAATCCTCTTTCTCCATAGCTTGTATAACCCTTGTATACTCTTCTTTGTACATTCGGGAATCATTGAAATAAGCTTCAACCCCATGGAAGGGATTTATATCAGCAACTTCTTTTTGTACTCTTCCATTGCTATCAATGTATTTAAAACACTGATGAAGAGTAGAAGGCACCACATTATTTTCATGAAGAAAGGGCCTCCCCAGAAGAAGATTATAGGATCCCACGATCTCGATCACATAGAAAGTGACTTTGGATCTGAAATCGCCTATCTGAAGCTTCAGATGAATCTTTTTCAAAGGCTCGCTTCGGCTTTGATTGAATCCCAGGATAGTAGTACCCGTCTTAGAGAGCTTGTGAAGAGGGATTTTTAGTTCATCCAACAGACTCTTTGGCATTATGCTTATAGCAGACCCTGGATCAATGAGGATACGATCTATCTTCATTGTATCGATATAACCGGTGTAGTAGAGAGGCCGATCATGTCGATTATCCTCCAATAGCATGTCGTCTTGTGTAAAGGTGATATTTAGGATAATCTCCAATACACTGTTGCAATGTAAGCAAGTGGCAGGTTCTGCATCTGGCTTCTTCAATTGTGCAAGACAAGAGTCAGCTTGTAGAAGTGCTTCACTTAATGTCTCCCGAGTCTCTTTGGAAAGACGTAGAAGTTCAAAGAGGGACATTCTAGCTGGAGTATTAGCAAGCTGAGCTAAAATGTCGAAATTATAAGGCTTCTGAAGTCCAAGAGGAGAGGACTTCTTGATTGGCTTATCAAACCGAACCTGTTGTTTGCCTTTCTCCAGAGCTGTAGGCTTGGGAGGAACAGGTTCAGTAGATGATTCTTCTTCAGGAGGAACATTAGAAGCATCTTTATCAGCTGGAGGGATATCAAGAGGATCCTCAGGATTCTTGGAATAATCCTTTAGATAAGGTTTCCCCGTTCGAGTAGCACTAACAAGTGCTTCTTCTTTCTCTTTTGGCTCTGTGTCAGGAATAGATCCAAGAGAAGTCATATGACATGACTTAATCTTTCCAGCCTTCTTAGACTTTCGAGAAGTAGTCTTTTGAGGAGAAGGCAATTCAAAATCTGCCACTAGATCAGGATGGATCCACATAATTTCTCCAGTTTCCAAAATGATTGGCACTAATCCTTCAGACTGTGGAGGAGGAAGATTCACTATGTCAAGAGTTGCCTTGGGAATAGGAACGATCCTACTTTCAAGGAGTTGAGGAGGGAAATCTCCAAATTGCATAGAGACGACGTTGGAGGTGACGGTCTTCTCTTTTGGAGTAAGAAAGATAGCTCCAGATTTAATCATTTCTTGGATCTTTCCTTTCAGTACATAACATGTACGAATTGTATGATCCAGCATTCTGTGATATGGGCAGTATTTGGGATGATCTGTTTTACCAGCTTCATCAGGTTTCTTGATCTCAGGTAATTGTATCTTATTACCTTTCAGCAGATATTCAAAGATACCAAGGACATCGTCGTCATCGAAAGAGTATTCTTCTTTGGGGCGAGGTGTTCTTGGTTGTTGAGTTGTAGGAGAAGTTTGAACAGTTGATGCATCTTTGCTCTGAAAATTAACTTCAAAAGTTTCTTTTCCCTTGCGAGCATTGTTTTTATTGTTAGTACCTTGACCTGTTTCTTTAGGAGTCATCTGCACTCCTAAACCTTTGAAGGTTTCAGCACTAATTTCTGCGGCCTTGGCACTAACTATGAAAGAAGGCCAGTCTTGGAATCGAGTGGATCCTGTCCACATGCTGATGATTGGCAACAAGTTTGATTTGCATGTGTCGATGGTGACAGCATCAGGAGTTCCAAGAGGCATCTTTAGAGCTTCTCTTCGAAACCGTTCAATGTACTCTTCTGTAGTTTCATTATTTTTCTGCTTGATTCTAATAAGAGCAGACATAGTCATGTCATTGAGCCCTTCATAGAACCGTTCAAGAAATATCTGTTTGAAATCGGAAAATGAGGTAATGCTCCCATCTGGGAGACTTCTATACCATTCATAAGCCGTTCCCTTGAGACATCCAACAAACACCCGAGTAAGGAGGGCATCGCTTGGTTGCAGCTGATCAGTCATCACTTCAAAGTGATTAATGAACTGACTTGGAGAAGTGGTTCCATCATAGAATGAGATAGTGGGAGGCTTGTATTTAGGAGGATACGATACTTGCTTCCATTCTATCGGATAAGGTTGTTTGATGCCTAACCTTTGTAAACCATCTTTCTGTTTGAATGCCTCGAATTAAGTTTTGAGATTCCTCAATTCTTCATTAACAACTCCAGAAGATTGTGGAGTTGTAACTTGTAGAGAATAGTTGGGAGGAGGAACAACATTGTAAGCACTACCCCCAGCTCCAGAGAGACTAGGGTTTGGTTGAGCTGGTCCAGGAGTATTGGATTGTACTGCTGGAGGAACTTGTACTGGACTCATATCAGTGTCAGTTGGTATGGCATCTAGTATAGTCTATCGATTTTGCATCTGTGTTGCCATGAGTTCATACATCGACTTCATAGTATCAGCCATAGACTTCATTTGTTGTTCCAAAGAAGCAATTTTTGATCTTGAGGAGTCAAGGAAGAAGAAGGTTCATCAGTATTCCCATCAACCATATAAGTCGTGATTGTACGAGGAATTATTGATGAACTGGTAGATGTTGTTTGTTCTGAATCATTGCTTTGTGCATCAAAGTCAATTATAGGAGAACTACCCCCAGTAGGAAGAGGTAGGAAGTTAGATTCTCCAAGAAATTCAGAATCATCTTCAGAGATCAAATTTCTTTGACTAGAGGCCAGGACTCTTGCTCTGGTATTTCTATATACTCCATCTGGACTAACAACTCTACCCCTAGCATCCCGAGAGGTCATATTGACAGAAGCAAACAAAGGCTCATCTTCATCAGGCATAGGTTCACACTGAATCCGATTGAAGACAGATTGTCGTTTTGTTTGACATCTGAATTGCATTGTGACTCTTGGCTGGAAGTCACATTCATGATCAACATGATCATGAGCCATTGATTGACATCTGCATTGAATTATGACTCTTGGATAGAAGTCACATTCAGCATGGTCCTTTGACACAATCACTTCTTCTCTTCTGTTGAAGATATTCTCGTAAATCTGTTTGTGAAGATTGAGGAGTATATTTCCTGTTCTTGGGTCTTGATGGCTCTTGATTATATAGAGAATGATTAATATGAGCCACATAGTTTCTTGCATACTCTGTATCTGGATCTCTTATCCTTGTTTCCAACTGGTATGGTTTCTTAACACCAGAAGTGTTAATTTTTGTTCTTAGATCAGTTGGAGGTAACACATTGGTTTTGGAAACATGGAGTTTTCCTTCCATTGATCTGGATATTTGCAGAGAAGGAAGAGTTGAACCACCCCCTTGATTAGGAGTTGGTAACAGACCTTTTCTAGACAAATTCTGTGCCCAATTCGAAGAAGTCACAGAAGAAAACATTAAGGAATGTTTCTTCTTAGACTCATTCAAGTTTTGAGACATAGAATGTCCAGAAGGAAGAGTAGTCAAAAGACCATCTCCTTTTCTTTGACTAACAAAATTGTCAGTCAAAGCTGTTCCTGAAGTAAAAACTACAGGAGCAGAAGAAACAACTAAAGAGTTATTTCTTTTCGAAGGGACTTTGTGTGGAAGACAACCCCCAGTTCTGGTAGAACTTGGCAAAGAAGAAGAGATAGCTAAAGAGCTATTCTTTTTAGATGAAATACACGCTGAAACAGGCTTGGTTAAAGAACCAGTGCTGTTGGCGTGACTTTTGACTTTAGAAATACACGCTGGAACAGATTTGGCTAAGGAGCCAGTATTGTTAGCGTGATTGTTGATTTTAGAATTACACACTGGAACAGACTTGGCTAAGGAACCAGTGCTGTCAGCGTAACTTTTGAGGTTGAAATTGCACGCTGGAACAGATTTAGCTAAGGAGCCAGTACTGTCAGTGTGACTTTCAACTTTGGAGACACACACTGGAACAGATTTGGCTAAGGAGCCAGTACTGTTAGCGTGATCTTTGATTGCTGTCATCTTCGAGCGCACAAGAGTGTGCGTGCTTGCAGTAGAGTTCTTGCCAGTGTTAGGAGCAGACACTGTGGCAGAGACTTCACCATTGGCTGCCAACTGATTCTTAGGGACATAGACAGAGTGTCCCTTCGACTTGGCAGTGATGATGGAGGCTGTAGTGGGCTTACCACTCTTAGCCCGCTGCATTTCTTCATAGATAAGTTGATCGAATTGGATCGTCATCACCTTCTTCGTCGAGCCGATTGACGAAGTATCGCATTGAGTTGTTGCCATCTCAGAAGAGGAGATGGTATTCCCCAGCAGAGTCGCCAATTTGTTTTCCATAAATAAATTCCTTTATTTATTGTGTATCTGGGAAAATTACAACTGTGGGAATCTGATCTAGAAGACGATCACTTTATCCCTTGGACTATGCAAAGAAGAAAAGCTCTCAAAATTTTGACAGTAGATAACTATGTATCTGTCCAATGAATGAGAAAAAGAACTCTATTTATAGAGTCAAAAATAATAACTGAAAAGATAACTGTCTTCACAGCCTGTGCTTAGTTGAAAATCATGCAGGATTTAACATACGCAAGGTTGTGAGCAGTTACTGGACGTGGCCTATAACTGTTGGACACATGGCAATCATGTATGAGTCATGTGCAAGTTACAGGACACGCAGGCGAGAGATCAGTGGCATGGCTGCCACGTACTCCAATTTGATGAAATCCACGCAGACTCGGGGTAGAAAGCTTCAAAATCCACGCAAACTTGGGGCAAGAAGCTTCAGAATCCACGCAGACTTGGTGAAGACAAAATCCACGTAGACTCGGGGTAGAAAGCTTCAAAATCCACGCAAACTTGGGGCAAGAAGCTTCAGAATCCACGCAGACTTGATGAAGAAAACTTCAGAATCCACGCAGACTTGAGGAAGAAAGCTTCAAAATCTACGCAAACTTGGGACAAGAAGCTTCAGAATCCACGCAGACTTGGTGAAGACGAAATCCACGCAGACTCGGGGTAGAAAGCTTCAAAATCTACGCAAACTTGGGGCAAGAAGCTTCAGAATCCACGCAGACTTGATGAAGAAAACTTCAGAATCCACGCAGACTTGAGGAAGAAAACTTCAGAATCCACGCAGATTTGAGTGAAAACTCAAAATACACGCAGACTTGGGATAGAACTGCCAGCTGTCTTGATTCAGCGTGCCTCGACTGACACAAAATCTCTGGCAGTGATTGCTTTTGTCAGTCACATTAAATGACAAGAAGCTCTTTTGGTACGCCAACTTGACGATGGTTGAGTCTTGCTGAAGAAGATTTCGAAAATCACGCAATAGACGGCTGTGATCTCTCGAATTCTGTGCATACGTGGCATACGAAGAGACATTCTTCGACTGTTGTGCTGTCAGTCATAATTACTCTCTGACAAATGATGAGCTGTCTCCCCAGCGTGATTTGTAAATATTGTCCTGATCAACTGAGCGTGACTTTTAACTCTGTCCTGATCAACTCAGCGTGACTGTCATTTTTAAAGGCCTACAGCTGCATGCCTTTGGCTCACTCGAGCGGTATTTGTCCTCCGACCCTCATCCCTCGGCAATGATGATACGACAACCTATCACTATATCTTATATAGTAGTAGATGATGTCTTAGTATTACATTATGTGAGTTCATCTTGATTCTGTTATATTCTTCAGATACTAGATACGATAAGAACATATACTACACCATATGTACAGAACATAGATGATTCACACTAATGTATGCTAGAATGAATTATGGGTTGTATTCTGAGCCATTCCTTCCCATATTTTGTGTGATTGTTGTAGACTTGGTTATAGGGACTGAAACCTGTGTACAGCGAGAAATGGATATTCTGTGATTGTTTGGATCCTATTCTACAGTGAGAAATGGTTATCTTTTTAAACTGCAGGAAGAAATGGATATTCTGTATTTTATTTTTGTATTTTTTGTGCAGATTTAGCGACGTTTACCGACGTTTACCGACGTCCTCCGACCCTCATCCCTCGGCAATGATGTTACGACAACCTATCACTATATCTTATATAGTAGTAGATGATGTCTTAGTATTACATTATGTGAGTTCATCTTGATTCTGTTACATTCTTCAGATATTAGATACGATAAGAACATATACTGCACCATATGTACAGAACATAGATGATTCACACTAATGTATGCTAGAATAAATTTTGGGTTGTGTTCTGAGCCATTCGTTCCCATACTTGGCAATTTAGCCATTCGACTGGCGAGGCAGAAACTATGTAGCCGTAGATAAAGTTGACTGTCCTCCCCTCATCCCTCGGCAATGATGATACGACAACCTATCACTATATCTTATATAGTAGTAGATGATGTCTTAGTATTACATTATGTGAGTTCATCTTGATTCTGTTATATCCTTCAGATACTAGATACGATAAGAACATATACTACACCATATGTACAGAACATAGATGATTCACACTAATGTATGCTAGAATGAATTTTGGGTTGTGTTCTGAGCCATTCGTTTCCATACTTGACAATTAAGCATGTGAAATAGAACTGATTATGTTTAGTTTGTCATACGATACAGATTTTTACATCCAAATTGAAATGGATCGTTACTTCGTTGATCGTACATGGATGTACTAGCGGATCAACCTCCTGGACCGTAGGTACTTATAAGTATTGACCGTATCGGATTAGTATCGATCTATCATTTTGGTATGGGCCATATCGGTTGGTATTGGTCTTAGCGAATTGGTATCGTCCTATCCGATATGTATCGGCCGTATAGCTAGGATTCATATTGGCCTTATCGATTTGGTATCGGTCATATCCAATAGGTATCGGCCGTGTTGGATTATTATATACCATTTCGGATTAGTATCGTCGGAAAGTAGTCGACCAAGCTTCGTATTGTGAAGTGATATTGTTGTAGACTTGCTTATAGGGACTGAAATCTGTGTACAGTGAGAAATGGACATTCTGAGAACTGGAAATTGTGTGATTGTTGTAGACTTGGTTATAGGGACTGAAACCTGTGTACAGTGAGAAATGGACATTCTGTGATTGTTTGGATCCTATTCTACAGTGAGAAATGGTTAGCTTTTTAAACTGCAGGGAGAAATGGACATTCTGTATTTTATTTTATTTTATTTTTTTTGCAGATTTAGCGACGTTTACCGACGTCCTCCGACGTAAGGTTGTGTCGGTAAACGTCGGTAGATAAGCGATATTATCCAGGGTACCGACGTTTAGCGACGTCAATATATGTCGGAGGACGTCGGTAAATGTCGGTGCACGTCGGTAATCATCCCCAGGAATTCCCAGGATTTACCGACGTTTAGCGACTTTGAACATGTCACTAAACCACCGACGACTCAACGGTAATTCGTCGATAAATTTACCGACTCGTAGCGACACGAAATATTACGTCGCAAAGCCACCGATGACACGACGGTAGACGTCGGCATTATACCGACGTATAAATACATCAGCAAACGTCGGTAATTGCGACGTTTGGCGACGTTTAGAAGATCAGCGACTTACATTTCTACGACCAGCCCGAAACGTCGGTAATTTCGCCGCTAAATATTTTTAGCGACGAAAACTGTTGTTTTAGCGACGTCTTTAGGCGTCGCTAAAACGACTTATTCTGGTAGTGGACCCAGCCCGGCCGTATATGGGAGCGGTTCAGGGTCGGTCCGGGTCGTTGACCGGGCTCGGGCCGGCCTAGATCGGGTTTGACCGGGCCGGGCTCGTGCCGGGGACCGGGCCACCCAACCCACACAACACCTTGAGAGAAACCTCATATCAGCCAAAAAAGTTATTAGAGCATCTCCAACCCTATTATGAGTTTGAAAAAATGGTTGCCACATAAGAATGACAAGCTTTCTTTTCAAAAGTACTTCTCCAATGCAAATATAAAATAAAGTATGGAGTTTACATGGCAAGGACTATATGAAGTTGGTTGTTTATATCTAGACAATTACTTCACAACGACTTTATGTCCACATCATCAATTGTGAATAAAAAGGTTTATAAAAAAGTAGAAGAGTAGACGTTGTCTTAGAAGTTGTAAAAAAATATTTTTTATTGTTTTCTCATACTTTTTCATTGGAGAAGACTTTTCAAACTCATTGTCTTTTGTAAATATAATCTTGCCACCTATAGAAGACATTGTCTTGTGTCTCTTGCCACCTAAGAATCACAACACAAAACAAGACAATAGGATTGGAGATGCTCTTAGGGGCTGCTCACCTCATCCCCTCAAAACTCTCAAATCCTAAACATTCTAATTTCTTCTCTCTCTCTCTCTCTCTCTCTTCAAAAATCTTTCCCTCCTTTTTCACCTCCTCCAATTAAAAACTCAAAATTCTTCCTTGTTCACCTTCTCCAATTTCAAGAATCAATCAATCTTGAGACGGCACCCAAAATTTTCTTCACTTAAAAACCTTAAAGTAATTCTTCCTTCTCCATCTTCTCCATCCCTAATTTTATTATTGTATTTTTTTATTTCACTTTCATAAATCTTTTTTCAATCATTGTTAATAGCTAAAATTTATAGTGTAGTAACATAAAATATATTTAAGATGAATTTTGGGCAAAATTTTGAAGTTTCGAACGCATTTTAGAATTTTGATGTACATAATCCTACCACAGTCGGACTGGAAAGATCACCCAGGACTATAGAAAATTTTTGTAGTCTTTTATGTTGTCAGGACTGTAGCTTTTTTTTTACAGTTCTGAATACTTCTAGGACTTAATATTAGCATATGATTCATGAGGGAGAATAAAAATTACTTAAAATGTGCGTTTGATTGCAAGGTGGAAAATATGTGGAAAAAAAATTAATTCCATAGAATTATTTTCCTAGGAAAAAAATTCTATGAAATTTTAAAAAAATTTCATGGAAAACTTAATTTGGGTGTTTGATTGCCATTATTTTCTACGAAAAATAGTTATTTTCCATGGAAAATGATATTTTCCTATGGATTGGACAAGTTTCATTTTTCACTATTTTAGATGAAAATATGGAAAATGATAGTTTTTTGGAAAATAATTCCATGGAAAATATATGCTATCAAACACTACAATTGGTGGAAAATTTGTGATGGAAATATTTTTCATGAAAAAAAAGCCCAATCAAACACTGCCAAAGTTATTGAACTTTTAGCGTTTTTAAATGGAAGCTATATTGTATTGGAGAATACCTCTACAAACTAATGTCACTAAAAACTTTCAAAATAATTGTTTGATATTTTTGTGTACGTACCATTGGACTGATTGAATAAATAGTGTTGTTTTTTGCATAAATATTTTGGTGCTGCTAATGCTATGAAGAATAGAAGACACATCTAATTGAGGTCAAATACTTTATAATTAGAAATTTATATTTGTCAAAATTGGAAGAACCACCATATACAATTATGACTATCATTTTTTTCAGTCCTACCAATTGGAAGGACTGCAAAAAATTTTGACATTTCGAAAGAAAACATGTTGTTATTGAACAACAATTTTTCTTTAGGACTGTCAGAATTTTTTGTCAAAATATTTTACAATCCTACCAATTGGTAGGAGTGTTAAAATTTTTGGCCGTCATAAATAAAACATGATGTTCATTGAACAACATGTTTTATTTAGGACTGCCAAACTTTTTGAGAGTCCCGACTATGAAAAGTAGTGTCAAATTTTTTTGAAAGTCATGACTATAGACATGACTGTCAAAAAATTTGAGAGCCCTGACTGTAGAAAATGTTATGGCCGAGGCACAATTTTCGATGGAAAATTCTGAAACTGAAACAATTGTACACACAACGTTTCAAATGCAACACCTTAAAGAAGATGTGCAACAGAGATCCTGGAGGATTCTGAATTACGAGGATCTAAAAAGATTCTACGTAATACACAAAAAAAATCTAAAGAGACTTTGTGCAAGCAACTATCGGCAGTAGAGCTTCTAAAAAGAAGATACTGTAAAAGGCAACAGCAGCGATGACAGGCGAGAATGAGATGCTGGGGTGAATGAACCACCATTGCTCAAAGCTTTATTCGCCCCACACGAGCACGAACAGCTTCCAGGAACCAGCAAGTTCACGAAGAACTTCTGGAACGCTCGTAAGTCAATATTTGAGACTTGAACGGGCTTCCTGGACTTAACAGACTCCCTCAACTCTCTTTTCGGTGCATCTTTCAAAGGAGGCCAAGGGGTTCTATTTATAGAGTGGAGTTGAGACTTCACCTCTTCTCCTATCCGATGTGGGACTAAAATACCAATACTCAAAAATAGAGTTTGATATTTTAGATCATCCCACAATCAGCATAGAAGTGTGCCAGTCCACGCCTACCCCCCGAACACTCCCGTGCATGCACGAGACATCCTGGAGTCCGTGTCCGAGTCCGAGTCCGCACAACAAAAATTAACTTGCATCCTTTTTGGATTTAATCCTTTTTCCTTCTAGGAAAATACTTCCACATGGCACAAACTTGTGCCCCACTACACCTCATGTGCACACCTCAACACAAGCAATGCATTATATTGAGATACTCACCATTTGGTGTAGCCGATGTGGGACTATCTTTTCTAGTCCAAAGACAAAAACACCAACAATCCCCTATATATCTCAATATATGGGTTGAGCGTTCGCCACAGTGACTGTCCATCATGCATTAGGAGAGATATCGCTACGACTTGAATCTTCCCGCATAGGTTAAATAACAGCATGATACAAGAATGGACTAAGCCTTGAAATCTGCACCATAACTGCAATTCTTCCTACTCACATAATGACATCAACTGTGCTTCTGGCTGCACATTGAAGGCCTTGTGCCAGCCTGGTTTTAGTGTATAATTTTTGGGCATCTACAAGTTTACCCTCAAGAGACGGCCTGATATCTCTGTCCATACACAATATGTGAGTTCTTTATAAAGAGTCATGGCATGAAGCATTGCGCTTCTTTGCGATGCTACGCCGCTATGACATGGCTTAAAGCCGAGGCTTTACCCCACCTGGGTACCTCATCGTAGTGTCATACTACTGTAGCATGAGGTCACAGGCCTCTTTGTAGTGCCAAACTACCCAGCATGAAGCCTTGCGCTTCCGTGCGGTGTTACGCCGCTATGACATGGCTCGCAAAGCCGAGGCTTTACCCTACCTGGTACCTCTTCGTGGTGTCATGCCACTGTAACATGAGGACATCGTCCTCTTTGTAGTGCTGTCTACAACTCTTTAATTACGTCATACAGCATTAGGTTACCTGCCTATTTGCGGTGCTACGCCGCTGTGACTTGGCTTGCAAAGCCGAGGCATTATCCCTACCTGGGAACCTCATGGTGGAGTCACCCCACTGTAGCATGGAGTTTCACTCCTTGTAGTGCTGCTCTACCATGCTTCCTTTAAAGCACACCAGGCATTCACTCTGCATGAGAACTCATTAAGGCGTTTAAGCCAACCTTCCACAGGATCAGTTTTTTTCGCAGAAAAAATACATAGTAGACAACAGTAGTTATGGGTCCGTATCCCTTCCATGTTCCAGAGAACAAGTACCCACTGCTACCTGATAGTTTCCCAGTCAGTGATCCTCCTTTGAACCAAAAGTTAGATGCCTAGTAGATTTCTCTTTGAACTAATAGCATAAAACTTTATGGTAGGATTACAAAGACACACTATCAGAATGCCTTCAAGCCCATTTTACAAGCTGTGTCATCGACCAACTGGCGCTTGAGGCCTTTCGTGAACGGATCTGCCAGGTTCTCCTGACTCCGAACATCAATTACTGCAATTACACTTCTTTTGATAAGATCGTGTACTGTCCTGTGCTTCAACCGCACAGTCCTCTTCTTCCCGTTAAAGAGGTCATTTGATGCCACTGCTGCTGTCGCCTGGTTGTCACAGTATATCGGTATTGCCGGTATCTGAGCCCCAACCACCGGAAGATCATACATGAGCTCCCGAAGCCACTCTGCTTTATCTGCAGCAGCATTCAATGCAAATAATTCAGATTCCATGGAGGAACGAGATAACATAGTCTGCTTCTTCGACTTCCACGATATAGCAGCTCCGTCCATGGCGATTACGAATCCACCTGTGGAATACTCGCTCTCCATATCTGAACACCAACTAGCATCACTGAAGCCTTCCACTACTGACGGATCTCCGCTGTAGAAAAGTGCATATGTCTGAGTTTTCTTGAGACATCTCATAACACGCTTCACAGCTTTCCAGTGCTCAACGCCTGGATTGCTAGTGAACCGACTCAGCATTCCCACGGCAAAAGCTATGTCAGGCCTTGTAGCAGTAGTAGCGTACATCAAGCTTCCGATGACGCTAGCGTACTCCAACTGCCTGACGCTTTCCCTCGAATTTGGCTCCAGCTTCTGATCACTCTAGTACGGTGTATCAATAATAGAAAGATCTTGATACCCGTAGCGAGTGAGCATCTTCTCAATATAATGAGATTGTGACAGCGCTATTCCAGTACCTGTCCGGATGATCTTGAGCCCCAAGATTACGTCGGCATCCCCCAAGTCCTTCATACTGAACTTGGTCGAGAGAAATTTCTTTGTCTCTGTGAAGCAGCTTAAATCCGTACCTAGGATTAGCATGTCGTCCACGTAAAGACATACGATTACTCCTCTTCCGTCAGCAAACTTCGTATAGACACACTTGTCTGTTTTACTGACCCTGTAGCCATTTGACCTTATCACCTTGTCAAACTTCTCATGCCATATTTTGGGAGCTTGTTTCAAACCATACAGAGACTTCATCAACTTGCAGACTGTCTTCCAGACCTCTGACGACAAAACCTTCTGATTGTTGCATGTAGATCTCTTCGATCAGCTCGCCATTAAGGAATGCCGTTTTCACATCCATCTGATGTATCACCAGCTTGTGTATTGCTGCTAGAGCAATTAACAATCTGATGGTTGTCATCCGAGCTACTGGAGCATAAGTGTCAAAGTAGTCGATCCCCTGCTTCTGAGCAAACCCATTGGCCACTAGCCTGGCCTTGAACTTGTCAATGGTTCCATCTGCTTTCATCTTCTTCTTGAAGATCCATTTGCATCTGATGGGTCTTGCTCCTTCTGGCAGGTCAACCAATACCCATGTGTTGTTGGAGGTGATTGAGTCAATCTCGTTGTCTATCGCCTCCTTCCAGAATACAGCATCTCTGGTCTTCATCGCCTCATCATAGGTAAGCGGATCTGCTTCCACATGATAGGTGACGAAGTCATCTCCGAAGTCTTTCAGCCTCCTCGTTCGCTTAGTTGACGGTTCAGCGAGTTCTGGTTCAGCTGGTGTCTCCTTGACGACAGCTTCATCTTGGACTACTGGTTCATTAAAGACTTCTGTCTGCTTTGTACCCTCATCATTCTCCGGAAGATCCGCGAGAACAATATTCTTGTGTTTTGCAAACTTGTCTTCAAAGTATTCAGCATCGCGAGATTCGATGATATGGTTTGACTCGATATCAAGGAATCTTTGAGCATCACTCTTCTCGGCATATCCTAAGAAGATCGCCTTCGTAGTCCTTGTCCCCAGCTTCTAAATCTTCAGATCCGGGAGCTTCACATAAGCCATACACCCCCACACTCGAATGACATTCAAGCTAGGTCTGACTTTGAACCAGAGTTCATGAGGAGTTATGTCGGAAGTTGCATATGGTACTCTGTTCAGAATGAACGTTGCCGTTAGTGCAGCTTCTCCCCAGTAGCACTTTGGAAGACCCGCAGTCAACAGCATGGAGTTCATCATCTCTGTCAACGTTCTGTTCTTTCTTTCTGCTAGTCCGTTGGATTGAGGAGAGTACGGAGCCGTTGTCTCATTGATGATTCCATGTTCTTTGCAGAATGATAAGAATTCATGAGACCGATACTCCCCGCCTCGATCACTCCTTAACCTCTTGAGTTGTTGTCCAGTTTGCCGCTCAGCCTCGGCCCTGAACTCCTTGAACTTCTCGAATGCTTCGTCTTTAGACTTGAACAAGTAGACAAAAGCATACTTTGAGAAGTCATCGATGAAAGTAATGAAATACTTCATCCCGGCCTTTATAGAGAATTATTTGAAGTCACAGATATCTGAGTGAACCAACTCCAGAAGATCTGTGCTTCGATGGACCCTGTGAAAGGGTTTCCTTGTGATCTTCGTCTGAGCACATACTTCGCATTTCTCTACCTTACCCCCACACTTGGAGATAAGTCCTAGACTAGACATTCTGTAAATCCTTTTACATTGAACATGTCCTAGCCTATTATGCCACAACTCAAGAGAATAATCAGAAAAAGTGATTGCATTTATATTATCATGCTGGGTTACAACAAGCTGAATCTTGTACATTCCTTCAGTTTGGAAAGCTTTCCCGAAGAATGTACCCTTCTTGGATATCACCAACTGGCCAACATTGATGTCCATCCTCAAGCCTGCGTTGCAGAGCAGACTTCCAGAGATCAGGTTCTTAGCAATTACTGGAACATGCTTCATACCTTGAAGCGTCAGAGTGTTCCCCGATGTGAGTTTCAGCTCCACCGTTCCGATCTCCAGTACTTCAGCTTGTGCCTGGTTTGCCATTATGACCTTCTCTGAAGTTGGCTTATAAGAGACGAACCAGTCTTTGTCTGAACAGACATGGCAGGTCGTACCAGTGTCTATCCACCAGTCCAAGTCAGCCCCCACAGTTGCAACCTGTGCTATCATGGCAATAGATTAGTAATCATAGAAACCTTACTAGGCTCACCTTGTTCTTTGGGCTTAAACTTGCATTCGGATTTATAGTGGCCCTTCTTGCCACAATTGAAGCAAGTCACATGGGACTTAGACTTCTACTGCTTGAAAGCAGGACCCTTCACTTTCAGATTCGTGAAGTCCTTCTTTTTACGATGAGAAGCAGCCTGCTTCCCCTGGTACTCTCTGGTTTGGACCAGATTTGCCTTCGCCAGTTGTTTGGACAGAGTATCCATCTTCTGTTGAGAGCGCATCTCATCCTCAACATGGATCTCTTGCAAGAAATCTTCCAAGCTAATTTTTATCTTCTTTCGATGCATCCTTGCATAGAAGTTGCTCCATTCTGTAGGAAGTTTCGCGACGATCCCTCCAACGACAAACTTGTCGACGAGGGGCATGTTCTCGTCTTCTAGTTTCTGACGCAACTTTAGAAACTCCTTCACTTGGGGCAGCATCGCCTTCTCGTCTTCGAAGGTCCACTTGTGGTATTTTTCTACCATGAAGATCTTGGACCGGTTCTCGTCATCTTCATAGAGCTTTCCCAAGGAGTCCCATATCTCTTTGGCAGATGTCTTCTTGGAGTAGGACTCTGCCAGAGAGTCTTCCATGGAATTGAGTATCAGTAGTTTGCATATACTGTTTTCTCTCTTCCACTTCGCTTGCTTGGTCGTAGCAGCGGCCACAGCGGCAGCAGATCCAGTGGTTGGAACGATCGGTTCTTCTTCTGACAGCATGTGATCAACATTCACGAGTTGAAGATTTAAAGTGACCTTTCGTCTCCATATCTGGAAGTGTTCGCCATCGAATTTCTCCAACTTGTTAAAGCCGGTATCGATGAGCGAAGCATGAGAATTATCCATCTTCTCAATAAAGCTTTGAGATTGTTATTGCCGAGGCACAATTTTCGATAGAAAATTCTGAAACTGAAACAATTGTACACACAATATTTCAAATGCAACACCTTAAAGAAGATGTGCAACAGAGATCCTGGAGGATTCTGAATTACGAGGATCTAAAAAGATTCTACGTAATACACAAAAAATCTAAAGAGACTTTGTGCAAGCAACTATCGGCAGTAGAGCTTCTAAAAAGAAGTTACTGTAAAAGGCAACAGCAGCGATGACAGGCGAGAATGAGATGCTGGGGTGAATGAACCACCGTTGCTCAAAGCTTTATTCGCCCCACACGAGCACGAACAGCTTCCAGGAACCAGCAAGTTCACGAAGAACTTCTGGAACGCTCGTAAGTCAATATTTGAGACTTGAACGGGCTTCCTGGACTTAACAGACTCCCTCAACTCTCTTTTTGGTGCATCTTTCAAAGGAGGCCAAGGGGCTCTATTTATAGAGTGGAGTTGAGACTTCACCTCTTCTCCTATCCGATGTGGGACTAAAATACCAATACTCAAAAATAGAGTTTGATATTTTAGATCATCCCACAATCAGCATAGAAGTGTGCCAGTCCACGCCTACCCCCCGAACACTCCCGTGCATGCACGAGACATCCTGGAGTCCGTGTCCGAGTCCGAGTCCGCACAACAAAAATTAACTTGCATCCTTGTTGGATTTAATCCTTTTTCCTTCTAGAAAAATACTTCCACATGGCACAAACTTGTGCCCCACTACACCTCATGTGCACACCTCAACACAAGCAATGCATTATATTGAGATACTCACCATTTGGTGTAGCCGATGTGGGACTATCTTTTCTAGTCCAAAGGCAAAAACACCAACAGAAAAGACTATCAAATGTTTGGCAACCCTGCAAAAAAATTGACAGCCCATCGTCATCTCCTTCGTGATTGTGGGAAAACTCTCGAAGTTCGAAACCCTAAAATGGGTCAAAAATTCGCCCAAAATAAACAATAAATCATAAATCAAAATTTAGTTATTAGAAGATAAATTTTTGGCATGAACATGGATTGACATCATTCTAACTTATGTAGAATGATGGGTTTAGGGTTTTGGGAGAGAAAAGGGGAACAAAAAGAAGACAAATGCAAAAAATTGACTTATATAGTATGTAGTGGACAGCCCTAAATAATTTTTGTAGTGGTAAACTTGTAAAAAAAAATGAGCAACGCTGAGTAAGTTTTGTTGTGCCTTTGTAATTTGCCTTTATTTTTCTATCTGGAAAGCGAAAAGACAGAAATTTGTACAAAAAATTAATCTTATTTTTCACTAAATTTCTTCACCTAAATATCTCAAGCTATAATTAGACAACTTAATATTCTAACAATGTTAACAAAAGATTATAAATAACAAAAATATTCAATTATT
This sequence comes from Iris pallida, assembly GCA_029216955.1. Taxonomy (NCBI): domain Eukaryota; kingdom Viridiplantae; phylum Streptophyta; class Magnoliopsida; order Asparagales; family Iridaceae; genus Iris; species Iris pallida. Next base: position 5,790,010 of record JANAVB010024597.1, on the reverse strand, counting down.
ATAAATAACTTAATATTCTAATTTTATTCATTGAAATTCCAAATCTGAATTTGACATTAATGCATTCACCCAAATCCATGGATTCACAAATTAACATATTTAATATATGGTCAGATTTAAAATTTGAATAAATAAAATTACAAGAGGTGTACAGAATGACATGGCAATAAAAACATCCTATATTTAAAATAAGTTTCATTACTAAATTACTATATAATTTTTTGTTCCTAATCTCTCACTCTTCTCCCCAGCTCCTAAACAACAGCGCCTAACTCTTCCTCCCTACCTAGCTCTCTCTCTCTCTCTCTCTCATTTTCTTATTCTTCATGGAAGGCAACATAAGCCTCCAACCCCTATCAACCCTCTCTTCTCTCTCTCTCACTCTTTCCATACGTAGGTTTGTTTCTCACCGAACTCTTCTCTTCTGCAACTCTACCTGGCTAGAGCCATCGCTCCTCTGTCCTGCTTCGCCGCCAACCTCATGCTCCACCGGCCACCAGCCTCATGAGCTGGGATATTGGGGATATTGGGGATGATTTTTCATAATTTCGGGCATAATTACTTCTGATTTTTATTATTCTCAAGCTTGTGAGAGAAAATATGATAACTTTTGACATTATTATGTATTTTTTTGCATTTTGAGTGGAAATTTGATATGGATTTCTATAATTTTGCCTAAAATTATTTCAAACATTATTGTTCTTTACTGTTCTTATGCTAAAATTTGAAACTACTCTATATTTTGTTGATTTTTTGGTTTTGTTTGGATAGAAATCATAGAGGAGAATGAGAACATATAAGAAAGAAGGGATTGAATATTGTATGTTTTTCTTATCGGAAAATTTCATCAGAAGCATAAAAGTTTCAAAAAATTGCGTAAAAGAAACAAAGTATGGGAATATTGCAAAGACGGCATCGTCGTGCCCTAAAATAGGGCGTAAAAAAATAAACGCCCGAAATTAAGGCATCAAAATATTGAACGGTTAATTAGTTTAACCAAATTCCTTAAGCACGCCCGTTTAATGCCCAAACGAGAATATAATATTTGGCGCCCCAAACAAGGGCGTAATTTTTATTTGGCGCCCAAAAGTTGGGCGCATATTTTTTAATAAATTATGGGCGCCCAAAAGAAGGGCGCATATTTTTTTCCTACCCCCTATGTTGCTGCCGCGTGCCTCCTCTGCTGGCGCCCGCATGCCTCATCTGCCTCGTGGCTGCTTGACCCTTCCCCGTGTGCGGCCATGGCTCTGATGTCTCTTTTTTTCATGCAGTTACTTCTTTTGAGGCTACTTTTGACCAAACTGATTGAAGGTTTTGTATTATAGCTGTTTCTTTTCCTTCTTTTGAGGCTCTTTTGACCGCATTGATTGAAGGTTTTGAATTTTATTGTTCAGCTAAAGTTTGAAAGTGTGTTTATATACTGGTATGAAAAGAAGAGAAGAACAATGTTTGTAGGAGCAAGAGAAGAGCACTGCTTGTCGGAGCAAAAGAAGAGAAGCGGAAGAAAGGAAGAGAGTAGCAGGAGACTGACAGGAGGAGAAGAAGAACCATCTATATCAAATAAAGATTATTTTAAAAAAAATAATTAGTGAAACTTTTATGTATAGCCAATAGCTAAGTAGTTTGTTTAGTGTAGTTTCGGAGATTCCGGAAAAAAAAAATTACGCCTTAAAGAAGGGCGTAGATCTTACTATACTTTTCATGTATATTTTAAGTTTTGGTAAAATTAATGTATAATATTTTTTTATCAATTTTATAGATGGATGTTCAAAATGACGGTCGAATAACATGTGGACCTACAACACAGGCTATTATCTAGGAGCGAGGCTCTCACGTTTCGAATCTGGTATTCGATGGACAGGTATTTTTAGTTAAAGTAAATTATCATTATTATAATTGATAATTATAGGCACTAAAACTTTTAGACATTATTTAGTTATATAATTATCCGACGGTAAAATTACGTGAGCATGGAGACTGGCGCCACGGATGGCATCTCACAACTCGCCAAAAGGAATTTGTTGAATCTTTTGGCTTTTCCTATGTTGACGCTATTCGTTTAAGGCATCACGATAGAGATCTATTATTGAGTTTGATAGAGCGATGGTGGCTAGGACGCAACACATTTCAGCTTTCCTTTGGTGAAATGTCGATCACTCTGGCCGACGTAGCCATGATTTTAGGGTTACCGTCACTGGTATCCCTATATATTTTGAAGATGGAAGAAGTGTTGGAGATCTTATCAGAATATTCCTATGTTGGAGATCTTACCAGAAGGTGTTGTACACACAAATATATGTGGATGTATTACACTTATACATGTATAATTGAAATGAATTTTCTTCATATATGGCTAAATATTATTTTTATTGTTTATTAATCTGCAGCTATGGTCATACGAATATTTTTCTATCGGTAGGCCACTTACCCGATACAGTGCAGATGAACGGGTCATGCCCGCATGAGTGAGATGGAATTCATAAGATGTAGATACAGCTCACGGGCTGTATAAAGTGGTCTTAATTTATCGTCATCTATTTGACATAATATCTGCAAATGAGGTTAGCTGAGCCTATTGGATATACTACTTTGTCACACTTAAATATTTAAATATTTTTTATACTACTTAAACATCACATAGGTTGAATGGCAACATGTTAGTGTACCTGATCAGTATGTGATTGATGGTGCACTTGGAGCTAGTATGCACAGATACTACATCATCTACCATTCATATATCATGTTTCATCCGGTTGATCGTGTCATGCGACAGTTTGGGATGAAACAATTCATACCTCAAGAACCTTTAGTTGCTAGTCGGAGCAGAGGGTCAGTCACATCGCGAGCTCGCTCACATCTTCTAGGTTGGGAGAACAGGTTTGAGACGTACGGGGTGGAACATTTGTCTCAATCGATGACATCGATACTTGATTGTAAGTTATTCTCAGAATAAACCTGTAAACCTATAATTACTTTTTAATATCTGTTATTCTACAAGTAATTTATGTTTACACTTGCAGTGCAAGGTAGTGAATCCTTTGTACTTTGGTACGAGACTCCTCGCATCCAAAACCGACGCTATCAATTTGAAGAGCCCCGGTTCCCTTACTGAGCTCTAGATGATACTAGTTTGCGTGTGAGGGATACACTAGTAAATATAATGGTATGTGTCTAAATATCATTAAATAAACTATGATCATGATCTATATGTGTCTCACTGAGTATGAATATAATTTCAGCTCCAAAATTGGGAAGGGTTGTCCCATGACCCAAGTGTAGATCCACGTGAATTGATAGACGTATCTACAAAATATCTCAGCCAACCACATAGGCCCCCAGTGCTACCATTGTCAATCCCTCAGGATCATCCTGTAGGCATTGTCAGGTGCAGACATGCACAGCCCCGTAGGACACTCCAGCGACAGGCGGACGAGGATACGTAACAATATGGTGGGTCACAAGATACATCATATTATTCTGGATCACATATTAATCAAGAGGCGGGCGAGGGCACATCACAACCTAGTTGTTCACATCACAATATGCTACGAGTGACTTTGACTGGGATTCTTATATGCACAGCGCCGATGTTTCATTATTTGGCACACCCTAGCCTTATCCATCTACTCAGACACCCCAGTATAAAGATTATGACTTTCAGCCATTGTCATGGGAGACACCAGAGGAAACGACAGCTAGGAGAATGCGACTAGGTCTTAGGCCAGTTCCCCATAGGCATTATGATAGAATGAATAGAGGTGAATGATTAAAAGCCATGTTAACTATCAGCATCTGCATGCATTATGTATAAATTTTATTTATGACTTGTATCAGCATCTGCTTTGGACATGTTAACTTTCAGCATCTGCTTTGGAGTCTATTACAATTTATTTATTTATTTCTCTTTATAAATTTGAAAAATTACAAGATAACAAAAAAAAAATCAAAAATTGAAAATTTACAAGATAACAAAAAATCACACATTTAGAAAATACAATAACATTTACTGTGTCGGTTGTCTTATGCAATTTCTCCTGTTGTGTCCAAGTCCGTTACAATTGCTGCAATGTAGATCTCTTGTCGGCAGCTCATTTATCATAAAACGATTCTTTTTAGGTCTGCCAGCTCTATATCCAACTTTTGGTACTCTAATTTTACCTCTTATCAATTCACCATGAGGAGTGTATGGAGATGGAATTGGTTCCATACAAGACGCATAAACACTTTTAAGTGTTTCAACAGAAAATTGAGCAGGATAATAACTTTTAATTTGTAAGTTAGTAGATTCACATGCAAAATAAACATGTACACATGGTAAAAGAGTATGTTGCCAACGAAAATATGTACATGTTCTATTTTCTAAATATACCACATAACATCTACTTGTTTCATGATCAAATATTTTAAATAAATAACCATCGATACGCAACATTTGAAAATGATGTCTCTCTCTTTTGAGGCGAGCCATAGACTTAAGCATCATAGGACAAAAGTTTATGTCCATATTTTCAGCATTTTGTCGATGTTTTTCATGAATTGTTATGATTTTTGCTCTAATACCGAAGCAATGTTGTTATTGGTTTATCACACAAATTCTTAATCCAATTATTCAAACACTCTACAATGTTGTATGTGTTAATATCGAGTCTAGAACATGATGCATAAGCTGTTATCCAGTGTGAGAAATTACGATTTTCATCATTGGTATCAACATTAATCCAATTAAAAACACGAATATCTGCGGACTTAATTCTTTCAAACCATTCTGTAGCATGCATAACATTATAAGATCGAGAAAGTTTATCCAACCATTCTAGATATTTGGGTTTACTACTGCATTGACTTTTCATATTTTGTTTAAAATGTTGAATGCAAAAAAAAGTGGAGAATTAGGAAAGGTATCGCGCATCGCACGAATTAATCATTTTTGCTTATTTGATATGAATGAAATACTATCCCACCGGTAAAAGAAATTTTCAAATTGTTTAAAAACCATGTCCATGATTCGGTATTCTCATTTTCAGCAATACAATAAGCAATAGGATATAATTAGTAGTTAGGATCATGTGCACTGGCCACAAATAAATTATCTTGATATCTATATGTCAAAAAAGTTGTATCAATACTAATTATAGGTAAACAACCACTTAAAAAATCATCCATACATGCCTTAAAACAAATAAATATTCTTTGAAAGACATTATTTTCTACGGTCTTCAAAAACATTTGCTACCAGGATTTGTTTTCACAATTATAAAGCAATATCTTTCAAGATTACCATATGCATCAATATAAACTACCGTTGATTTCAGATACTTTGGCTCTCCAAGCTTTAGAATACGTAATATGTACTCGATAACCTCTAAGTAAATCTTTTACAATATGAGATGCACTATAGGAGTGGTTATCTCTAATTTTACCCATTATTTTTTCACTAATCCTTACAGCAGTAGCGTGTCGATGATGTCCTCTTGGTAACACACCAGTACACGAATGTCAAGATTCAAATGTAAGAATCTCAAAGATTGTACCGTTACCAATTGCTTTAGCATACACTCTCCAACTGCAATCTGGAGAGTCACAAATTATACAATTCTTTGAGAATTGTTATGTTTAGCTCTATAATTAAAATTATGAAGAATTGCTATATCACTAATAAAATTTTAAAATACATACGACGAAGGGAATTCTTTTCCAACAAATAACTCAGGGGTGCTACCATCTAAATTATCATCATTATTGTCTAAATAATAGTCTAAATCTTTGACTAAGTCGTCACTATCAACGTCATCAACGTTCTCTTCAACTAAATTTATTTGGTTTGAAGTGCTAGGACCAACATAAAAATGTTGGCTGTTATAAACAGGTTGACTAGTAGAAATAACATTTCTGCTAATATTTGTTAATGCTTGATTAATATAAATCTTTATACAAGATACACATAAATTATTCTGAATAACGAAGTTTCATGCTTCTTCACTATCTATTACTAAAAGTGTATCGGTAAAAAAAATATCTTATTACAAATTCATATGTAATAGAAAAACGTTCCACGATAATATTACATATATTTTCTAAGGAGATATTCTGATAGGTAGAAATTAGATTAGTTGTACCTCCTTCATAAGATAGTCAACTAAGTGTACCTCCATAATAGCAAATCATTGTTATACTTGATCCATGAATAAAAATTTGAAAATTAGAACTTCTTTTCGAGGATTCTTCTTGAAAGCTTCACCAAGAGGTGGAGAGGATTCTTCTTGAAAGCTTCATTGGAAGGTGGAAGAAACTTCTTTCTGAGGAGTAACTTCTCTTCTGGAATTTCTGGAGAGAAGTTTGGATGAATGGAGTTCTCTGAACTTTGAAATGAATGGAAGAATTTGAGTAGTGTGAAAAATATATATACATAATATGTAAAAATTAGTCATTGGAATAGACGTTGTAAAATAGATACTTGGTAAATATATCCGTTGCATAGCCGTTGTAAAAATTAGCCGTTGCAAAAATTATTAAGTTGAGGTAAAAAAAAAACATAAATGAAATATACGTCTAAAAAGAGGGCAGATAAATGAAAAAATGCCCCAAAGATGGGCGCCTATTTTACTTTCCCTCTCTCTAACATAACTAACCATTTACTTCATTATAATAACCAATTACTTTCCATTACTTTATTTCTAACGCCCAAATCTAGGGCGTAAAAATTTGACGCCCTATTTTAAGACGTAATGATGCTCACATTGTAATTTTGGTAAACTTAGTTCCTTTTACACAATAAATTAAGAGTTTAATGCTTATCGTACAATTTTTCGTTTTCTTATTGATTCCACAACTGATACCACACACACACACACACACACACACACACACACAGATATATATATATATATATATATATATATATATATATATATATATGAAGCGAATAGGGTGACTTCATTGATAGAATAAGGGCAACATACAACCACTACATATAAGGGATTGGAATCCCTACTGACTCACTTATCTTCCATACAATTTATATCCACTTTTATGTTATTGATGACACAGGATATCGAGGATGATACCCCATGAAATATTCTCATATTTCGCTCCCTCCAGACAAACTGCAGATAAGAGCCGAATCCTAGCCTTCCTGTACAACACTGGGCCCTGACTCTTTACTATAGATAAAGCCACAATTATGTCATGAATTCCTGCATCGGTAACAAAAGTGTTACTTAGCTCCGAGCACAGTTGTTTCCATATGAAATTAGCCACAGGACAATGGAAAAAGCGACGATCTCTCATCTCATTTGCAACCCCACACAGGACACATCCAGCGCTTTCCACTTGTATTCCGAATCTGATGAGTCTTTCTTTTGTGAGAAGCCTATCTCGGAAAGCTTTGTAAGCACAAAGTTTCATCTTGACCGCTGCAACCCTTGGACCACACGACGTCGACCCAATCCACACATGGATAGCGTGAACGTAGGAGTTCATATATCTCCTTACTCACAAACTCGCATTTGCTCGATGAGGACCACACCCACCTATCCGCCGGAGCTTCTCGATCAGTTTTAACCTGACCGATTAACTCTGCAAATTCATGCATGAACGGCCGAGCCTGCAAAGCCCACTGGCCATTTCGAAGGATACTACTGAGTGACTCGTTCTTCCCGAACAACTCATAACACGGCCAGCCAAGCCTTTCGACCAGGCTAGTGTGTCCCAGCCAGGGGTCGAGCCACAAGCTCGTTTCCCGCCCATTGTGAACCACCCTTTCTATTCCAGATTTCAGGACTTGTCTAGCTCGGAGATTTTGCTTGAAGGTTACTCAGTAGTTATTACCAATGTTCTTTACCCAGAAGTTGTTGTCCTGGTCGTATCTACCATGCATCCATCTCGCCCAAAGACTCCTACCTTCCCAGAATTTCCAGGCCAATTTAACCATCGCTAATTCTCGAAGAGTATGCAATGATCGCAACCCCACTCCTCCTTCAGAGGGACGGCATAACCCCCCCCCCCCCCCCCCCCCCCCCCCAAAGCAATCATATGGAGGCCTCCTCGCCAGACAAAATTGGCACAGTGTTGCTCGATTCTCTTTATAGTCTTCTCAGGAATGTATATAGCCTGAAGCCAGTACGCAGTGATAGCCATAACGACCGATCGAATCAATTCCAGTCTTCCCCCGAATGATAAAATTTGGGACTGCCAACCTTCAAGTTTTGCTTGCACATATTGTATAAGACCCTGGCAATCCGCATCACGAGCATACGTAACGGAGAGCGGAATCCCAAGATACCTCACCGGAAGCTGGCTGGCCTCTATCTGAAGCTGAGCCGACCAGATTTCCTTCTCAGGGCATGTTTTATTAAAAAAATACCTGGCTCTTATCTCTGTTGAGCTGCAAACCCGAAAGAAAACCGAACTCTTCCAATAATCTGTTAAGAGATGCAATCGTCCTTCCAGAAGGCTCAATGAATACCAAGAGATCATCTGCGTACATAAGATGAGATACAATGGGGGTCACCCGACGTTAAGAGATGCAATTGTCCTTCCAGAAGGCCCTTATCTGCGTACATAAGATGAGATACAATGGATATGCTAAGAGGTCGTTGCCTGGTGTTCCTTCAGTAGTTGAGATTTTATAGGTCAATCAGTTGCACAGCTGACAATGAATGAAGACAAATTCAAACGACATCATCTTTGGAGACAACTACTAAGTATACTATACCACTATTACACCTCCGCAAGCTTGCAGGGAGCATGGTGAACTAAAAGCTTGGACCGAAGTTTTTCAAAACGAACGGAAGAGAGGCCTTTGGTGAGGATGTCAGCAAGTTGATCGGTCGTGCCTACAAAATGTATTGAGATTTGTCAAATTAGCACGAGCTCCCGGACATAGTGATAGTCAGACTTCGATGTGTTTAGTGCGAGCGTGGAATACTGGCTTAGAAGCCAGAGCAATCGCACTTAGATTATCACAGAGAAGCATCGGCGGTGTCTTTAGCAACACCCGTAAATCACGAAGAAGATATACTAACCAGGAAACTTCGGCCGCAGTGCGAGCAAGAGCACGATACTCCGCCTCCGTGGAGCTACGTGCAACAGTTGATTGTTTCTTTGCACTACATGAGACGAGATTGGAGACGAAAAAGATACAATATCCAGTTGTAGATCGCTGGTCAGTAGGTGAACCAGCCCAGTGACAGCCGGAGTATGCTGTGAAATCAAGGGAACCACTAGAGTAGAAGGGACCCAAAGATGGAGAGCCTTTGCGATAACGAAGTATTCGTTTGACCGCCAACAGACGTGTACTGCTTCGTGGAGCATGGAGGAACTGACAAACTTTGGTTGATGGCATAAGCGATTTCAGGCCGTTTCCAAATGAGATACTGTGAGGCTACTACAAGAGATCGATCATAGGTGATGTCTTCCAATGGCTCTCAGCAGTGATTGCCCAATTTTAAACCAGATATTGTTGACGCTTTTGCACCTTCCATCTTTGCTCGACAGAGAAGATCAATAATATATTTGGTTTGAGTGAGGTGAAGGCCTCATGAGGGTGTTCGAGTGATTTCGAGTCCAAGAAAGAATCGTGTCGGACCTAGATCTTTAATAGGAAACTCGGTTGCAAGGGTGGCGACTAGATCATTACATAGTTGTGATGATGAACCGGTAATGAGTATATCGTCCACATAGATTAAGAAAAGGAGACAACCACGAGGGAAAAAATAAGTAAAAAGAGAGCTATCGGAAGATGTCATGGTGAAACCAATGTTCAACAATGCCTGCTTTATTCTTACATATACCAGGCCCTCGGAGACTGCTTTAATCCAACAATGCCTGCTTTAATCCGTAGATGGATTTATGGAGACGGCATACATAATCTAAAGGATGCCGTGGAGAAAAGCGTTATTAACATCAGTCTGTCGAAGAGGCCAGGGAAATTGAGTAGCGAGTGCAAAGACAAATTATGCATGGCTTTATGCGGAACACCTATTTGGAACCTACACTATTATGATTGAAGGAGCGAGGTACAAGAGTCCATGTTTGGGCCTGTAGTAGAGCGGAAATGTCATTATGCATGGCTTTCCTTCATGCATCTTGTTTTTGAGCTGAAGTTTAGCAAGTAGCGGGAGTGGTAAGGCAAGAGTTATGATAGTTGGCAGGGCTGGGCATTGTTCGGTTTTGGACCAAAAACAAAACCGAATAAGAGTTTCGGTTCGGTCTAAAAATAATTCGGTTCAGTTTCGATTTTGAAAATACTAAATTTTGTTATTTGGTTTGGGTTTTGGGTTTCAGTTTCGGTTATGGGCTATTTTGGTTCGGTTTCGATTTTGCTTATTTGGTTTTCGGTCCAATTCGATTTTCAGTTTTGCTTATTTGATTTTCGGTCCAATTCGATTTTCGGTTTTCGGTTCGGTGTGAACCGAATTAACCGATTGCTCACCCCTAATAGTTGGTGGTATAGGATGTTTGGAGGCAGTATAAGCCCGGGGTTTGAAGAGGTATTTGATGGGAGCCACCCAGAATTCAAAGGGAACCGAGGTGAGGAGGTATTTGATGGGAGGCACCCAGAATTCAAAGGGAACCGAGGATTATGCCATCATTGTTCTGCCCATATCGACAATATGACGATCCTTGCGCTCGGATACACCGTTCTTCTCCGGTGTATGAGGGCAAGTATATTGGTGATCAATGCCCTAGTGTTGAGTAAGGATTCAAACTTATTGCCATCGTCCGTTCGAACACATTTAATAGAAGTTCCAATTTGATTTTCAACTTTTGATTTAAAATCTAGAAAAACTTTTAGTACATCGGATTTTAGATAGAGAGGATAAATCCAACAGAATTTAGAGAAATCATCAACAAAGTTAACATAGTATCGAAATCCAGAATTAGATGAAACAGGAGAGGGACCCAAACATCAATATGAATACGTTGAAGAGGAAAAGAAGTACACGATTCAGAGGAATGAAATGGCAATTTACGGCTTTTGCCAAAATGACGAGCTACACACTTAACAGAAGAAAAAGTGGAACAATTGAAGGGAAATAAAGATTTATTCGTCTTGTGGATGGACCGCAAAACTGAAGAAGAGGCATGTCCGAAACTTTCGTGTCATAGATCAGACGTGACTATAGAGGCAAATGCAGAGGATGAGAAAATGGCAGGAGGTTGATGGTGAAGTGGAAGTGTGTAAAGGCCCCCTCTAATGGGATTCTTGTAGAGGGTGGCGCCCGATTGAAGATCCTCGATAACAAGAAAAAGAAGGATCAAATTTAAAGCATTCTAATGTTGTGTGACCAAATTTAAAGCATGTTTGGCAATGTGGCCGGTTTGAAGGGTTAGAGGTGACGAAAGAATTGTTGGAGCTGCCGAACTCAAAAGGATAGAAGCGCACACACAAAGACGAAGGGAAGAGGAAGAAAGCTTTTTCTTCTTAAGAGTGAGTTGCTACTCACTCTTCATTTTATTGATGGTCTCCTTAGGAGCCTTTTATAGCTTACAAAGAAGAAACTAACACAACTAAAAGTATGGAGCAAATTGCTCCCCACCATACACGAGCAAAAGACTAGGAGCTAGCAGGAGCTCCTCACCACACATGTGCTTTGGAATTCCATACAACATGATTAAGTCAAGAATCACCCCCTAATCCTGTTGTATGGAATTCACATCTACGATGTCGAGTTTTTGTCTCATCTCACTGAACTTGACTCGCCCGAGCGCCTTGGTAAGGATGTCCGCGAGTTGTCCTTCAGTGTTGATGTACTCGATCTCAACCTTCCCTCTTGCGACGCACTCCCGAATGAAATGATACCTAGTATCAATATGTTTGCTTCGGTCATGAAAAATAGGGTTCTTGCTGAGGGAGATGGCGGACTTGTTGTCCACCTTGAGCACGACATTGCCGACCTCCTCGCTTTTCAAGTCACCAAGGAGATTTGCAAGCCAAATGCCTTGGCATGCTGCCATTGTCGCGGCAATGTACTCGGCCTCGCATGAGGAAAATGCTACGACCTTTTGCTTCTGAGATTGCCAGCTAATAAGGTTACGGCCGAGGAAGAATAGCACGCCAGTAGTGCTCTTACGAGTGTCGATGTCACCTGCCATGTCACTGTCACTGTAGCCAATCAGCCCTGGTTCCTCCACCCACTTTTCGTAGCGACAACCAAAGTGACGTGTGCCGGTGACGTAGTGGAGGATGCGCTTGACAGCAGCAAGGTGTTCAATGGTCGGGTTCTCCATGAACCAACTCACGTAGCCTACCGCGTAGGAGATGTCTGGGCGCGTGTGCACCAGGTACCGGAGGCTCCCGACGATGGTCCTGTAGACTGTGGCGTCGGTCGGTGGAGCTAAGCTCACCTTGCTTAGCTTGAACCTCGGTTCCGTGGGGACGTGGCACGGGTTGCAGTCCACCATGCCACTCTTCTCCAAGATATTGCGCACATATGCCTCTTGACTAAGGGTGATGAAGCCATTGGACTGTTGCACTTTAATGCCGAGGTAGAAAGTAAGCAACCCCAAGACACTCATTTTGAACAAGGCCTTCATCTCCTCCTTGAACCTGGCAATCTCCTGTGGGTCCGTCCCGGTGATTATGAGATCTTCGACGTACACTCCCACAAGTGGGCGAGCTGGACCTTTGTCGCGTGCATACACAACGTGTTCCTGTGCACTTCGGTGGAAACCAAGTGACAGGAGGCAACTGTCAAGCTTAGTGTTCTAAGCCCTTGGTGCTTGCCGCAGCCCGTACAGTGCCTTATCAAGTTTTAGCACTTTGTGCTCCTGGCCTTTGACAACGAAGCCGGGAGGTTGGGCGACGTATACCTCCTCTTCGAGGTCATTGTTGAGGAACGTCGTCTTCACGTCCATGTGGTGAACCGCCCACCCCTCATGCACGACGAGTGCGATCAACAAGCGGAAGGACTCTAGGCGAGTAACTAGCACGAACACTTCCTCGAAGTCCACTCCTTGCCTTTGCACATAGCCTTTTGCCACGAGCCGTGCCTTTTGCTTGAGGATGGTGCCGTGCTCGTCCTTCTTGAGCTTGTAGACCCACTTCAGACCGATCGAATGGTGGCCGGGTGGAAGATCGAAGAGGCGCCAAGTACGGTTCTCCTCAATAGAGCCCATCTCCTCGAGCATAGCTTGGCGCCAACATTGGTGTTTCTCGGCTTCAGAGAAAGTGGCAGGTTCCACGCCAAGCATGAGGAGCAGCTCGACGGCATCGAGCTCGCAAACGATGGTCGTATCATGCAAGTTTGCCAAGGTCCTGAACCTGTGCGGCCCGTCGTCATCGGTGTCGAGCATGGTCGAGGCGTTGGTAGGTGGCGAGACAAATTCCACCCCACCTTGTGCCACCGATTTGGATGTTTCTGCTTCTGACGCCGGCGTCAACGGCCCTAGACTGGGCGCTACTGGTGTTGATGGCTCGCCACCCCCATGCACCGGCGTGCCTATGTGTTCAACATGTGGTATGGGATTTATAGTATACTCAACAGTAAATGTCATACCTATATTGTCTTGCACTCCCCAGTCCCACTTGGCTTCGTCGTCGAAGACAACGTCGCGGGAAACGTGCACGCGCTTGCCGACGGGGTCGTACACCCGATACGCCTTGGTGTCGAGCTCGTAGCCGATGAAGATCATGCGTTTGCTGCGATCTTCTAGCTTTTGTAAGTTCGGCTTAACCACCTTTACGTGTGCGACACAGCCGAAGGTTCGAAGGAAGTGCACGCTTGGCTTGTGTTCGTGCCACACCTCGTACGGTGTCTTGCCATCGACGCTCCGTGTCGACGAGCGGTTGAGGATAAAGACGGCCGTCGTGACCGCCTCGCCCAAAAATCCTCGGGCATATCCTTTGCCTTCAGAAGGCTGTGCGCCATCACGACGACTATCTGATTCCGGCGTTCGACAATGCTGTTCTGTTACGGTGAGTACGGTGCCGTGAAGTATCGTTTGATGCCGCAGCCCGCGCAATACTCGCCAAATGCTACAAATGTGAACTCGCCCCCACGATCAGTACAGAGTGCACACAGTTTGCATCCGGCCTCCACCTCGACGAGGGCTAGAAAGTGTTTGATAGCTGCCGGTGCTTCATCCTTCGAACCCAGTAGCATCAACCACATGTAGCGGCTGAAATCATCGACGAGGAGCAAGAAGTAGCGCTTGCCACCGGGTGTCGCCGGCGTGATCGGCCCGCAGAGATCACCGTGCACGAGATCTAGCAGGTTTTCGGTACGGTACTTGGCATCCTGCAGAAATGGCGTGCGTCGTTGCTTCCTGGCAAGGCAACTATCGCAAATCTGATTATCGTGGTCGATTTGTGGTAGCCTTACACCATGTTGTGGCAAGCTAACTTCCGGAGTGCTTCAAAGTTTAGGAGGCCGAAATGGGCATGCCACTACCATGCGTCATCATTGAGCCTTGCTGCTAAACACATTGGTTGTGCAATATCAAGAGATAGAATGTACAGTCGGTTTCGGGCTCATTTTACCTTGGCGAGGAGGCGTCACTGACGATCACGAATCGATAGCACGCTGCCTTCGATCAAGACTTAGCAGTCATTCTCATTGAGCTGCCCAAGGCTGATGGTATTGCTTCGTAGCTTCGGGATGAAGTAGACGCTAGTAAGGGTGCGGTGTTCGCCGTTCTGACACTTGAACATCACCGTACCATGCCCTCGGATGTCGACGACGGACCCGTCACCAAACTTAATGGAGCCGTTGACTCCGGTGTCCATCTCGACGAAGATCTCCTTGCAGCCTGTCAAATGGTTGTTGGTGCCGGTGTCGAGGTACCATGCTTCGCCTTGGTGGTTGTCCTCGCGGCCCAGATGTACCTGAGCGTATACCTCGTCAAGCACGACATTGTTGATCGTACCTACAGAGGTCTTGGCGAGCGTGCACTCCTGCGACATTAGTAGTGCTGGTTCATCATCGTCGGCTTGCGTCAGATGGGCCTGCTCATCGTGCTTCGGCTTGCGGCAGTCCTTTTCCCAGTGGCCGTAGATGCCACAATTGTGGCACTTTTCTTTCTTGTTACATGTGTCCCCGGAGGCGTTGCCATTGTCGTTGTTTGTGTTGCCGCGACCACGACCTCTTTGTCTACCGCGCCCGCGACCACTGCTTCTGCCGTCGTCGAAGTTGGCCTCGCCTTGCTTCCTCTGTTTCGTGCGAGCGAGCCACTCCTCTTCGTAGAGGAGAAGGCGGATACCTGTGCTTCAAGAATCACCGTCGAGATCATACCGCTCCTCGACGGCTAGAAGTCGACCAGTAAGCTCTTCAATGGACAGCGTCTTGAGATCCACAAGGGTCTCAATGGAGATGGCGACTTGTGTGTACCTGGGTGGAACAACACGAAGAAATTTTTTCACTACCTTCTCTTCGGACAGCTCGTTGCCGAGTAGTTGGAGGTCTTTGACGAGTCCCGTAAGCCGCATCGCGAAGTCCTCGATGGACTCGCCGTCCTCGAACTTGATCGTCTCAAAGTCGGTACAAAGTTTCTGCGTCTTGGCCTCACACACGCGTTCGACCGCCATCCGCATTGTCTTTACAGCATCCCACGCTTCCTTGGTAGTGTCTTCCACTGCCAATGTCCGCAGCATCTCCGGCGGCACGGCTCGGAGTATGACGGATAGGGCCATCCTATCGTCGCGGTAGTCGACGACCCCAGGTTCGATCACCTCCCACAGGCCTTGCGCCTGCATGTTGACTCTCATTAAGAGAGCCCAGTCCGCGTAGTTTGTCCATGTCAGCATCAGGTACTTGACTTTGCCCCATCTCTCCATGATGCGGCCATTGCCGCTTCCTCCACTGCCATCATCGATCCTGGCACGCGGCGACGGATGGGAATAACTTAATTCTACCATTGGCTCTAATACCAACTGTTGGAGCTGCCGAACTCAAAAGGATAGAAGCACACACATAAAAAGGAAGAAAAGAGGAAGAAAGATTTTTCTTGTTAAGAGTGAGTTGCTACTCACTGTTCATTTTATTGATGGTCTCCTTAGGAGCCTTTTATAGCTTACAAAGAAGAAACTAACACAACTAAAAGTATGGAGGAAATTGCTCCCCACCATACACGAGTAAAAGACTAGGAGCTAGCAAGAGCTCCTCACCACACATGTGCTTTGGAATTCCATACAACATGATTAAGTCACGAATGCCAGGGGCGTTATGTGATGGAAAGTGATGGTATTTGTTATAAGAAGATGGTTGTCGAGGTTTGTAGTAGTTGGAGAGGGTTGTAGTTGGGATTGTAGTTGCTGCATTTCCTATTGTAGTTGGGGTTGAAGGATGTTGAATGATTATATTTGGAGGCATTTTTGTCGGTAGTGGAAGAAGCCTGCAATGCATGAGTGGAGGATTCAGTGTTGAGATGTATTTTGTTGCCCTCATTCACTATGATTTTTTCATCGAGAATAAGATTGTGAAGCTCGTCAACTGTAACTGCGTTGGTGCGAATACGGATTGAAGTGATATAGCCATCATACTCAAATGGAAGACCCTTTAGCATGTAGAACCCCAAGTCTTCATCATCTACAGGTCTACCGGCAGCTGCAATGATATCCACAACTTGCTTAATTTCTTGCAAGAATTTGGGATGGATTGAGTAGTCTTCTTCATTCCTTGGAGTTTGGATTTGAGTTGGATTGAGTGGGAGCGTGAAATAGAGGAGAAGCGCTTCTCAAGAACGCTCCATAATCCTTAGAGGAGTTTCAACCAACAATATATGGGAGAATTGATTCAGAGAGAGACATGCATTTATCCATATAAGGAGTGTTTTTAGGTTACCCATTCCTCATAGTTTGTGTGATAATGGAAGTAGGTCGACCTTCATGATCATTAAGAAACTGAGGTGGACATGTGAGAGAACCATCGACATATCCTTGGAGCTTGTAGCTTTCAGAATCAAAAGAAAGAGGGATTTCCAGAGAAGATAGTTCTCTCTGGTAAGCTTCACAGAACAAAGTTACAAATGTTTTGTATGTAGGATTGATTGGCTGTGTAAGAGGGTTGATTGCCATGGAATAATGTTTTGAAGAGAAAGAAGAGAGGATTTTTAAACCGTGAGGTACAAGGCTCTGACACCAAGATAGAAATTGTAGAGGAGAATAAGAACTATAAGAAAGGAGGGATTTAAATATTGTATGTTTTTCTATGATTCTCTCTCTCACACATACATACATTATGAGTGATCTAAAACCATCCGTGTGGTTTCATATTATGGAATCGCCTTATGTTACATCATTTGGATTTGCATTGGTGCGTGAGATTAAAAGGTGGTGGAGTCTACACCTTTTAATCTCACCTTTCAATTCAAATCAAAGGGTAACATAGGGTGGTTATATAATATGAAACCACCGCGGTGGTTTTGGAACATTTCTGATTTAAAGATAGAGGCTTAGAGTTAAAGAATGTTAAGGGGTTGCTACCTGATTTTCCTTCAATAGTTGAGATTTTTGTAGGTCATTAGTTACATAGTTGACAATGAATGCAGACCAATTCAAACAACATCTTATCTGGAGACA
>JANAVB010024597.1:5692492-5767492 GCA_029216955.1 Iris pallida | reverse complement strand
AAAAATAGAGTACAAGGGGATGGGTTTGAGTGGGACATGATATACCTAGATGAAGGTAGACTCGTCTAGATCTTGCATATAAAATTTGTTGGGAGGTAACAACTGGTCTCGTGCTCCGAATATTAATGGCACGGCCGGGGACACAAAATAATCTAAAGGAAAAGTGGGAGTCCATGGGCACTAATTATCGTCCTAATACAAATTACTCTAATCAATCGGTAATCCTCGTATACCCCAAAATTTTGGGAGGCTCACAACAATCGGTCTCTTGAGAATAGGTAGTCTCCTAGGTTGGCATTTGATCAAGGGAAATATCCGAATCATTCTCGGACTCCAATGACTAGAAGATCAAGATAGTAGATTTAGTGTCGAAGGGAGGACGAGTAACTCAATCACATGGCTGGCCGATGGTAGCTACACTCATATATACAACTATCATAGCCACGGGGATACTCTGTATTCTATTTACCAATCACGAGCTTTCATCTTTCCAAATCGGTGGAAAACCAAATAATAAAGAGTTAAAGGGAGATGTCACTGAATACAAATTCGTGATTCAAAAGGTGAATGCATAATTCAAGAGGAATTGTCAAAGCAATCGTGGATGAGATCCTGGATACCTCTATATCTCAATCCACGTAGGGTAATTAAATGAAAAGCGAACCAAATGCATCATGGTTGATCAGACCGTGATACAATGATTCTGATTAGATAATATTTTAGCGGGCGTCCCCATTAAACATGTCTCGAATCAAGCTCGATAAAAAGTAAGCTTGCAAAAACTAGGCTGTAATAGCAGCATTGGTCAAGATAGTCAAAATACAGTATACAAGATTTTTGGAAGGAGGCTCAAGTAGTTTGAGTTTTGAGAAAAATCAAAACCTTACCTGGTGTCATTACTTATATAGGCATCCTACTATCTTCTATCCATAAGGCCTTGGTCGACTAATGGGTTATGGACTTCTGAATTCTATATTCTAGGTAAACCTGTTAGTGTCAGTCAATTACATCGTTAATAGATCACAAGGACCACATAATGCTAAGTTGAGAGGCATGCTACCACTTACAGAGCTTCCACTAGTATTGGCTTCAGAGGACATACATGGCACTTTCATATCCTCTATAATTTCCTAAACTCGTAATAACATCTGAAGTCATTTCACCGAGAATTATGTCTCGCCCGTATACTCGGGCGGTGGTAAAAACCCTTGGTTCCGTGATTCAGCTGTGATATGCTATCGGGTACCCTACCTTATATTGACACAAGGTCAAAAGAGGTCAACAAGGATATAGTTTTAGCATGATCCATAACCTACAATTCTTCGAAAGAATTTCAATTCTATGGGTTGTGCCTTGCCAGTGCGCTGCTGGCTGCAGTGAACCCACACTATCTGCTCTCAGGTAATTGGCGACAATGCGCTGCTGTCTAGTCATCGCAGTCGGTAAAATTCTCCAACTATATTCCTAAGAACGTCAAAGAGCTGCTAGGGATTCAATTTAGTTAACTATGGTAGAAAGTGTAAACACCTGCCTGTAAGTCTCAATCCTTAAAGTAAAAGGTTGGCCGGGGAGAAAATAACTGAAGACAGGGAAAATAAGAACATCCTAACATTTATTTCATATCTATTTTAAATGGTTGAGGGAAAACTTTAATTCAAATCTAACTCGAGATTCGTACACGAATAACAGAATCAAAATTATAAACCAGTTCCTTACAGCAAAATAGAATTTAAAATAGGCAATCCTAACTCATGATGTGATGTTTATATTCTAATAAAGCAAAAGAAAATTAAACAGTTTATCAAAATCAAAATTAACTCCTTAATTCTAGGCAAGTCCAACATACCAAGCGATTAGTATATCCACATTGGATCACATTGTCATATCAAAAGTAATAGTGTACCTATAGGGATCTAGCAAGCTATCTAAATTGTATGGCCTAACTAATAACCTTAACTACCCAACGGTCAGTTTGAACAAGGGACTCATAGTCCTAGTTATTCTCCTAATTTATTTTAATCCTAATTGTGAATGAGCATTTTCTGGGCGCAGGCTCGCAATAGTATGACTAACGTACCATCACGAGTTTGCAATCTTTTGTAAAAACTGACCTGCATGGGCTACCACAAAAACTTGTCACGACCCGCACCATCTTTTCGGATACGAGATGTGTCCAAGCCAGCCTACGTCGCAGAGTCGGCGGTAGAACGCTGTCAAGCCCGCAAGGAATAAATGCCCAAGATCACAACATATAATATTTGTTGCTCATTCACATTTCTAAGTTTATTACAACATTTACATCATTTAAAATCAAAGGAAATACAAGATTTTACAATTAATGAAAATGGTACAACTGCTATCTATTTCTAGGTTGACATCAGCATACCCAAGCCTTCCCAATGCTAAGAGTGATCGCGGCTAAACCTGAAAAATGATGGTTTCCAGTCAGGAATGGAACAAGTACACAAATCGACGGTAAAACAAAAACACAATAGAATTATCAAGACATGAAAATAACATATAAGATATGAAAACTGGAAAGAACTGATGACATGGCACGGTGGAGAATAAATGAAAAAGTAAAAAGACATCTACCTATGTGGTGTGAAATATTATTTTCAACATGTGAATGGCTAGGAGGTAAATAAGGCAGATTGCACGTGTCGTGTGCAGCTGCTAGCATTCAAGATTAGACACGAGGGATATTTCTGGGTAGTCCACATGTCTACTAAGATATTTCCCCTCCCGACTACTCCGTGTGACGAGCGTGTCAACAAGCAGCAAGATATATGTATAGACATGAAATGAAAAGACTACTATGAATCGAAAGCAATCAGAAAGTGCACTTGCCTGAGGTCCTTAGCTGGTGAAACCAATAATAATATACCACTCGATGAGCCACAATCAGTCAACACATGCAGAAGTCTCCAGATGTTGAAATAAACATTTCCAACATTCTCAGAATAGTCAAATTATCTAAGATTGCCTGTCCTTAAGTCTAATTCTGGACATAGGGGCAAAACGGTAATTTTGGGCAAAAACGATGTCCGCCGTTGGACCCGCTTTGCACCGAAAAGCGTGCCAGAGTCAACGGTCTCTAAAGTCGTCAAACGATATGTCTACGGATTCGATTTTCCGATACGAACCCAACCGTATGTCCAGAGTTGGATTCCGACGGGCCGTGCACAAAATCGCCCGTTGAGTAGGACCGTGGGGCCCGCAAAACCACGTACGATTCAACTGTCTCAGAATTGGACCAAATTTGGCATACAGGACCAGAAAAATGATACGGTCCTGTTGGCACAAGTTTTGTCTCGATCTGACGAGCGTGCACGAAGTAATTAGGAAACTTGCACAAAGGTCGATACGGTAAATTTCGGCGGATACGCATCAAATTCGTCGCACACATACGACCAATTTGAATTCCGTCAAAGCCCACACGACCATGAAACTGTTACGCATCTTTCGATGCCTTCGGTTCGCGACCACGTCGCCTGGTTTGGCGGGACGCACGTCGTATCGGATGGTTTTTATTGATTTTCACAATTTCGAAGACATGTTTTTCCTGATTTTTAAACTGATTTAACTTCCTGTATAAACCACTAAAATTAAAACTAATAATTGGGTTTTGATCCCTGTTAGGTTGTCTAAAATACTGCTTAATTAGATTTCTACGTTGGTCATTGGTTTGACCAGAATCGGCCTTCCAACATGAGCGTTTGGGCTGGGTTTTGTTCTGTTTTCGGTCAGTTATTTGATCGACTTTGTGCCAATTTTTCGGGCTGGTCGATCCGCGATATCCAACCCCACAAGTTGGGATTCAGAGGGGGTTATGTAGGCTTCGATCTACATTTGCTAGAAAGTAAAATGGTTGTGAAATAGCGGAGAAATTTATCTCGAAATATGGATGTTCGGTTGGGTAGTGATGTCATTGTTGCTGTCGTGGTTCAGTCGCACGTGGATCCCTACGCCTCGCCGGCCGGCCGTGCCGCGGTGGCTCCAGGTGTCACGACCCGCATCCACTGTTAGGGTACGAGAACGTAACAACGCCCAGCCTACGCCGCAGTGTCGGCGGTAGAACGCTGTCCTAGGTCACATCATCTAACAATATAATGCTAAGCAGTTATACTCTCCGAATGGGGGTGACATAGCAGATACAGTCTCAATCACATCTAAGGTAGAGCATGATAAAGATAGATAAAGCATGAAATCCAAAAGAGATACAGAAGATAGAAGTCTAAGTGTCTAAGATACATAAATCCAGAAATACATCTCAAATCTCAAATACAGTAATCCACAAAGTAAATACAAATCCAGACAAATGAAATAACTATCTAAACAACCTCTAATGTGTCTCCTCTAGGCTAGCAGGCAACCTCCAAGCTATCTGTAAAATTTATCAACAGGTCCAGTCAAGACAGGAACGAGCACATCTCATCTAGAAAACCCAAGTAAATGACAGAGAACTATAAAGTAGTTATAGACAGTTGTATTGATGAAAATGGCAGTTTATATTCAGGTGATGGTAAGAAAGACAGATAAAGTGCAAGAAAAGTAAATAACTAAACAAGAGAAGAATCATAGCAATGAAGTCTGTAAAAATAGAACTAGCTGAACCAGGATAATATGATATAAAGTCCAGACGACAATGTAGACCAGTGTAACTCCAATGTAAGTCCAGTACAAGATGAATCCAATACAAGATGAATCCCGTAAGGGACGATTCCAGTCATAGTGATCAATGATTCCAGGGTAAGTCCAGCCTATACTCTAACAATGTGTTTTAAAATACCGAGATCGACATGTAAACGGCTGTGGGTAATCCGGCACACCTCTCACTGATCAGGAGAGAGATGGCTATCATTCCAGTAGATTCCAGTAGGGGTGATTCCAGTAAATGGGGTATGTCTACATGTCTTACTCTAGTATTTCTCATCCCTGCAAGTGAATCCAGAATTCCGACACAATGATTCAAGATGAGTCCAGCCAAAATATAATGATACCAGTAAATGATTCCAGTAAATGATTCCAGTAAATGATTCCAGTAATAGAAACCAGGAATGATGATACCAGTAATAGAGGCCAGAAAATAAATGTGTGTCGTATACATGAATCCAGAATATCCATACGTGTTGTAACAGAGAATCACATACAACTAACTAGAATTGAAGTACAGTAATTGACAAGTAAATGAGAGAACTATCAGAGAATGTACTCGCATGATAACCTAAACAGCTGATAAGTATAGGGGGTCCAACTGAAGCCACAGAGTCCTATTTAAAGCAACACAGGTTATAAGGTGTTCAAGTTGTAATAAAGAATCTCTACAGGCAATCTATATTATTCTAGGTTCTTCTAAGTCAAATTAACTCTAGGTCGACTCCGGTCAATAATTTAGTCAAACTAGGTCAAGCGTTGACTTACAGTTGACTTTGGGTCAACTGGTCAACTTTGGTCAAATAGGGTCAAATCTAGTCTAATTATTAAAGATATAAAGTGTACTTCGTTATTCGTACGTCGAAACTTACGACACGTAAATCGAGATGAGATGATCAACGGTAAAGTTGATAATCTTATTATGGTGATCCACGTGTCCATCTTGTCAATTTTAGCGATATGAGATCACTGGAATTGACTGATCTCAGTTTCGTTGTACTAATCCCGAAATACGAACATTATAGGAATTTATTATTAATTAATTATAAAAAAAGCTAAACTCAGAGAAACTATCAACAAACATTGTCGGACGATGAAATAAACATCGCCAACGTGTCCAGAATGGTCAAATTAGCTAGGATAGCCTACCCATCGGTCCAATTTGGACACAAGGGCAAAAATGTAATTTTGGGTCAAAACGGTGTCCGTGTCGGAGCCGTTTTGCACCAAAAAATGTGCAAGAAAATAAGTC
Organism: Iris pallida; assembly: GCA_029216955.1. Taxonomy (NCBI): domain Eukaryota; kingdom Viridiplantae; phylum Streptophyta; class Magnoliopsida; order Asparagales; family Iridaceae; genus Iris; species Iris pallida. Next base: position 5,761,584 of record JANAVB010024597.1, on the reverse strand, counting down.
AGTAAAATATAACTAATTATATGTCCACGAAACCAGAATGACGATACGAACCCAACGGTATCTCCAGAATTTGATTCCGTTGACCCGATCTCAATTTGGCCCGTTGACCAGAACTTGGAATTCCGGTTTGCACGGAAATGCGTGCCGGAGCCAGAGTCCTCAAAACTCAGCAAACTACATGTCAACGAGTCCAGAATTGCAATACAAACTCAACGGTATATCCGGAATTGGATTCCAATGAGCCGACGTCAAAAAGTCCCGTTGACCCAGAATGTGGGACCTACTTTGCACCGAAATGCGTGCCCGGGCCCACGTTCTCCAAATCTAACAAATTTTATATGAAAATATGCCAGAACGACGCCACGAGTCTAATGGTGGTGTCATAAATAAAATCTGGAGTCCCGTGTTCAAAAATGGAATTTTACAAGTTGGAAATTACGAATTCGGACGGCCAACTTTGGCGTCGAATTCAACCAATCAAACAAGCTCACAATGAAACGAAACTGGAGGGGTAGTAAGAGGGTTATACCAGCTTCGCACAGGAACTGGTAGCACACCAAAAGGAGCTGCGGTGGAGGAGATACAAGCTGACGAAGTTGGCCCCGCGAAACTGTCCAAATTTAATACAATTTAAACGGTCAACTTGGTGGCCTGTTTTGATGTATCAAATGATAAAATTAATGGACGAAAATTGACAGGGATGAAGGTGGATATACCGAGATTGCAATGGAGCGAAGAAATCATCGATCCAACGGTCGAATTTCTGGAAAAACACGTGCAAAGTCGCTGCGACGGAACGCCAAAAAGAACTCGATTCCGCGTGCGTCATGACGGGACGTCGTGCAAAACGCACGAATCGCCTCGACGGCGCATCCCGGAGGACGGCGGCCGCCATGGGAGGAGAGCCTAGTGTGCGGCGCATGGCCAGGGGGCCACGGCGGCCCATGCGGCGGCGTGGCGGGGCACGACGGCGGCCCGCGCGTGCGCGTGCGCGCCTGTGCGCGGTGCAGCAGCTGCTGCTGGCCGCTGCGCGGTGCGGGGAGGCTGTGCCCTAGCCCGACGAGGCAGGGCGGTGGGGAAGGCTCGCCTAGCCACGGCGACGCAAGGGGGCACGGCCAGCTGGTGGTGGCGGGCTGACGAAGTTGTGGTGGTGGAAATAGTGTGAAGGAGATGGAGGAGAGGAAAGAAGGAGGAGAGGGTGATGTGGTGGTGGAGGCCAGGGGGTGGCCGACGGCCTGGGTGGCCGACGGAGGGGGCTGTGGTCGGGTGCATGGCCATGGGAGCTCAGGCCATGGGAGGTTGGTGCATGGCTCGGGGAGGAGAGGTTGAAGTTGCTGATGTTGTTGTTGTATTGATTTTCTTTGTGTGGGAAAACGAGTGGGAGAGAGAGGATAAGAGAGAGAGAGAGAAAGTAGCATTAGGGTTAGGGCCGGCCAACAATTGTTGGCTATGAGAGTGTGGGATGGAGGGAAAAAGTTCCATGTAGGATTGAATGGTTGGGATTAATTGTGAGGGAAATCTATGGCTAGAAATTAATTAGTAGAAAATTATCATTCCTATGGGAATTCCAATAAATAATTAAAAATAGGTAGAAAGAATAATTAATATTTTTGGGCTAAAAAATATGTGGGTGTCATGAGAGAGGAAAAATGAAGCTGGGGTTGGGTTCAGTGGAGCCGGATTGGGTCAAAACCGGACATTGAACAAAAAATCGAATTAAAATTAGGTGTTGATGATCATGAGTAAATAAGTAGCACATGAGGATTCCAATAAATGGGACACAAGTGGCGGACGGGTAGTAGGCTCAATGTGGGCCATGTCCATAGTTGGGGCTGACAGGTTTTAGTCGACAGGGGACCCACAAATCAAGTTGGAAAATAAATGTGACACCGTAGGGTGAAATAAAATCGGGTCACGTGTCGGGAAAGTTGTGCGAACCAAATGGAGCACCAGATGGCGTGTCTGAGTGGGACACGAAGGTCATGGGTGACGAGCGTCTCGAGTAGATCATCAATGAGGAGTTGGTTTTAAGAAACTGACTGGTCTTGCGCTCCCAAATTAAAAGTCACGGTAACGTGCTAAAAATGATCAAGGAAAAGAGTGGAAAAATCAATTAATAATCAAATGGGCTAATTCGACCCGAAGTTCAGCGAAGCAAAAAGAGCACAAGGGAACAAGTCTGAGTGGGACACTATATACCATCATGAAGGTAATCATGTCCACTCCAAAACTCGTGAAGAAGCCAGAGTTGAACATCCCTGACACTCCAAATATCAAAGGCACGGAAAGCACACTTAAGAAAAAATAACAGGATAAATTATTTATCAAAACCAATCAATCAGAAAATAAAATAAAATAAAATAAATCAACCCGAAATTCAGGGTGCTCACACCAGGCGGCACGCGTGCGCGTGTGGGAGGGGCGCGCAGGGCTTCGTTAGGGTTTCGAGTATACGTATCTCTCGATCTCCTCTATATATATCGACTGATATATATTACAATAGTTTCTGTGTTAAACAGAGGGTAGGGTCGGGCCTTCTTTGTTTGGTTCTCTACAAGTGCAGGCTTGGCTCGGGTGTTGAACTGCTATCACTGTTTGGGGAAGAAGGCTGCAGCCCGAGAGCTGCTGGGCTGTTCTTAAATTAGTGTATATATATTTATATATATACACACATAATTAGTTAAATACTTATGTATATATATATATATATATATATATATATATATATATAAATATATATATATATATATATATATATATATATATATATATATATATATATATATATATATATATATTTTATATATATATATATATTTAGAATTCATATATACTTACACATACATTTATATATATTTACACCTATATATATATTTATACATATACACATGCACATATCCTCCTATATATATGTACATATATACACACACAAACATAGATAATATATATCTATATTCACACACATTTATATATATATTTATACCTCCACACATATATATATCTATTATACAAAATATATATACCCCATATATTTATATATATATATATATATATATATATATATGTAAAATATATATATATATATATATATATATATATATATATATATATATATATATATATATATATATATATATATGTATGTATCCTTAAACTCACAAATCTAAAATACTTTCCATAAATATCATAAATACTAATAATCTTGTTATCTATATATAGGATAGCACTTTAGTATCTGCATATATAAATATATATTTGATTTACCACAAGTCGACTTAATAACCATATTAATAATACTAACAATCATATTTAAATGGGATGAACATGCTTATTAATTCTTCACAAAATAACCTTAATAACAATAAAATAAAATAACAACAATTGCTCCGATGGGTGATCTTTACCACACACCCTTGGGTCAAAAATTGTTCCAATATGGGAAAGCACCATTAATAATAAAATATAAATTTGTACCTCTATTTTAATAATTAGAAACTATTTCTCAAATTCTAAATTAATATTAAGAACATTTGTAAACCCATAAAATAATTAATAATAAACTATTTCAAAGTTTCTGGGAAAGAAAGCTACAGGTGCGGCAGTGGAGCAGTGGCAGGCTAGGTGCTGGTGGTGGGCTGGTGCTAGATTTGATCGTGTAGGAAATTAAAGGGGTAGGGGGTGGATGTCACTTCCCTATTTTGAAAAATAGGTATATGAACGTATCTGATATTTTGGTGATTTTAAAATTTCATATTTGATTAAATTTTTATTTATTTTTCTGATTTGGGTTGCCATGATTATTTAGGTCTGACATTGGTTATTGCTTCTATTAAATTATTATTAATATTATTTTATTATTATTGGAGTGAGTGTTGTTAGCTTCATTTTTAGGATTAATCCTATTCATATTATTGTTATCATCATTAATATTAATATTAATATTATTTATTAAAATTCCTAACAACTACGGTCCCCTTTACTCCTAAACCCTAACCCTCACACTCTCTCACTTACACAGCCCCCCCACTCTCTTCTCTCTCAGCAGTTCTCTCCTCTCTCCCGCTCACTCCCCCACTCTCTTCCTCTCTCCGTCACCCCACTCTCGAGCTCATCCCCCTTTCTTCACTCTCTTCCAGTCTTCCTCTCCTCTCCCATTCGTCCCGACCATCCCAGCCCCCATGGCCGCCTCTATAGCCTCCGCGACCACCACCACTTCCAGTCGCCTCCCCCTCTTCCCCGATCCGCGAATGCCACTACCGCCACCACTTTTAACTCCTCTGCCTCTCCCTCTCTATGTCCTCCGGCAGCCCCGAGCTTTGCGTCGTCGTGGGTTCTCTTCAGCGCCGTCGAGCAGCTCCTCTGCCTCCCTCTTTTCTTCTTCCCTGGCGAGCAGCCGCCGTATCGTGAGCATCATGCCAATCTCGAGCGGTAGGACGCCCTTGGGCCCCACGCTGGTCAAGCAACAAGCCAACCTTGGGGCAGCGTGCTCCTCGGGGAGCGAGCCTTCTCGTTCTGCATGTCTCGAGTTGTGTGCAATCTTGAATAGCATGCTGCCTCGTACAGTACGCTGCCTCGAGTAGCGCCCCCTCGATTGGTGCACCCTTCGTTCTTTGTGCCATCTCGGGACACATGCACCTCGGTGTGCATGTTTTCTTATTTTCTGTGCTACCTCAGTCCACGTGCTGCCTTGGGCAACGAGATGCCTTGAGCCCCATGTTGCCTCGGACACCATGCCATCTTGATTTGTGCACTGCCTTGTTTTTGATGTCTCGGCCTTTGTGTATATCTCATGATTGGTGTTGCTTCAATTTGCGTGCCGTATTGATTTCCGTGTTACCTTTGACTCTGTGCCACATTGATTTGTGTGCATGTACCAATTTGCATATCAGATTGATTTGCATGCATGCACCAATTTTAAGACGTATTGATTCACGTGTCATATTGTCTTGTATCGTCTCGATTCGTGTGCATCTCTTGATTTGCAGGTCGTATTGATTCGTGCGCTATTCTAATATTCATGATTCTTCGATCTTCGTGCACCTCTCATTTTATATGTATATTTTGTTTCTGTTTTCCTCAATATTCGTGTCATCTTGATTTTCGGGCACGTCTCGATATACGTGCACATCTCGGTTTACATGTTCGTATCGATTTGCGTGCCTCAGTTTTTGTGCCAAATTCCTGCACTTCCTGTGGAACCTACGCGGTATAGACTTATGCCATCCTTTGTGATTATTTTATTATTTAATGCTAACACTACCAGAATAGGCTGAATTAGCGACGTCCAAAAATGTCGCTAATAAGTAAAAATACATCGCTAAATATATTTAGCGACGTAATTAGCGACGAAAATAGCAGGTCGCCAAAAAGCTAGTTACAGAACAAAATTTCGTCGCCTATCGTCACTGTTGCGACGAATTGTCTACGACGCTAAAATGTCGCAAACTTAGCGACGTTCGGCGACATTTACAGTACGTCGCCAACGTAGCGACGTATTTAGCGACGTCTATTCGTCCCATGTAGTGACATGGCAAGGTTTGCCACGTCAGCACATTTAGCGACGTTTATCAACGTGCCGATACAGTTAGCGACGTCTTCGATTAAGCTTAGCGACGTATAGATACATCTTTGCGACATATTCCCGCGTCGCTAAACGTCATAAAACGACACAAACCATCGCTAATATGCTGGAAAAATTAAAAAATATAATGCAGTTTTCAAATCCTGCACACTGTACTTTACATACACTGTAAACACTAATCTGGAAACTATATTTATATGATCACAAACATCATCACAAACATAAAAAAAAGTCTCCTACCAACATATTTAGATGATCACAAACATCATCACAAACTATATTTATATCATCACAAACATCATCACAAACATAAATATATTCAAATCCTGCATACTACACTTCACAGACACACATCATCACAAACATCCAATAGAGTCAAATAAAAATGAGAGATGATAAAAAGTCTCCCACCAACATACATGTCCAATAGTGTATAAACAAAAGTCTTCCACCAAGTGTATAAACAAGTGTACCAATAAACAATTTGCACATAGGGCCAATACATACAACTCATAAAAAAACCAATAAAATCACTGAGGACCCCTGCTGCGCATCTGAGATAGCATGAACTCATACTGCTCCTGTGTGAGATACACCACAGGGGCAGTATGAGGCAGTGCAACGTCTGGAGTCGGTGCCATCGATGGACCGTGAGGACGTATATGCTCCAGCTCTCGCAGTCGATCACCATGCGCAGCAAGGGTATGCACCATCTTCTGAGTACTCTCCTCAAGATAAGTATGTAGCTGGGTGAGTGAGGCAGCCACGGTCCTCTACAATCCCTCCAGCTCGACCTGTCTATGCTCTGTGCGCTTAGTAGACTTGGTGAGCTTGTGCAAGCTGGCAGTTGTAGCCTGCTGCAGACTCATCAGCTCCTGTATACTGTGCTCGATCGCATCAAATCGTTCGGTGATCATCGGATCGTCGGACCGTCGCTCTGCGGTATGTTGATCAAAAATTTGCTGCTGCAACTCGCGATGCAGCTCGTCAATCTGACGACTAATATGCTGAGCTCGTGATGATGCCTGCAAAGCTGGAGACTGCGCAATGACAGAGGGGGCCCGAGATGACTCTAAAGCCAAATAGGCGTCGTAGGATCTCGTGCCGTAGTACGTACCCTTTTGAAGACCACCAACGGTGGTCATCTAGAGCTCGTCCGACGATGGAGATGTAGGTGGCTGGGAGGAAGTGCCAGTCCCTCCCTCTGCTGGCGTACTAGCAGCAGCAGCCTCTCCCTCTTGTAGCCGAAGAAACTCGGCCTAGAATATTGTTTGCTAACGTCTAAGTGTTTGTTAAAGTCTATATTGATATCTATTTTCCTGTTTTTTAAGTTATAGTAAATTAATATAAAGAATAGAATGTACATATGCCTGCGTCGCCCTCTCGTCAATAAACTCCCCAGCCCTCCGATGGATGACCAGGAAGACGGTCACCATGTTGGGGTCCTCACCCTTTTTTACCTGTTAAAATATATTATCTATTATTAGAATTAAACATTCTATCCAACTATATATAAAATGATGTCAGGTAAAGTAAACGTACCAGACGACAAAAATGTTCCGTCATAGGAATGGAGCCACCACACCACTTACTGGCGCTCGACCGCGCCACCTTGGCCTTGTCAGACCGCTTCTGGTACATGGTTTCGTCGAATCTAGCCTTCATCGCAGTCCACTGCTCTGACGTGATCCAACCATGGATCGGCTTTCCGGAGCGATCACGAGACTTCTGGTCGTGGATCGCATCACGGATGAGCTTGCCTGCGACGACAGAAAATTGGGCCTCGATCTTCGCCGCCTGGTGTGGTGGATAGAAATAGGTCCTCTACAAGAAGTAAATTAGAAAGAGTTGTATAATATACACAAATGATTATTAAAATTTAAAAATAAATAAATTTTTTATCTTAAAGTGGGCCAACCAAAAGGCCTTCCTATCTGCGGGAGCATCTGAGTAGTTAATCCAAGGCCCACCATAGTTCTGCCTCAGAAATAACCCCAGCTGTCTCTGTACTACAGGAGGCCGATATCTATATAATAATAAATTTCATGAATATATATGTACATATAATCTTTTGAGAAATATATATTAACTAATTAACTTACTTCGTAGGCCCGTCCGTCCAAATCTCCATACGCGTCTCATCCGGGAAAGCGCATGGAGGGTCGCTCTCACCTCCTGCCTGACCAGGATCAGTCTAATCATCATCCTCCATATGCTCAGCGTCGGCTCTCCCCATGGAGCCGTCGGCAGGAGGAATGCTGGACGCGGAAGGAATCCTGGACGACGAGGGAGGAGTCGCCAACCTGCTGGAACTGCCCTGTCCCGATAATGGACCGGGAACAGAACGGTACACTGGCGTACTCGGAGATGAGGATGAGGGTATGGAATCTGCCTCCCCAGCCTGACGCATACGGGACTGCCTAACATAATATCCTCCGCGTCGTCCTCCTGGTCTAGTCATACCTGATAATAACCTATGACAATAAAACAAATATATATATTTATATGATAGACATCATAGATTTTTGAAAAATATCATAGTCACAAAAGTGTCACTAAAGTGTCAAATATAATAATAGAACAAACGTACAAATTTTATCCTCTTATGAAAATTCATCTTGTTCGTTTAGCTCATCTTCTTCTTCTTCTTCTTCTTCCTCCTCTACGTCTTCACTTTCATCTGCATCTTCCTCTTCAGATAATTCTACTTTTTCTACACAATTAGATGTGTAATGAGGAACTTCCATCGTGTCCACTTCTATAATATTTGTTACAAGAGGTAGTTCATCCTCTTGATAAGCTATATCGTCAACCTCAAAGGTATTTCTAGCTTTGGTCTTGCATACTGCCCACTAGTTCGACCTTGTTGTTCCCCGTTTAGGATAACTTGTGAAGTACACGAGCTGAGCTTGACTTGATAGGACAAATGGTTCATAGGCTTGATATCGACGCCGATAGTTTATATCTACAAGACCGTGCTTGTCTACTTTCCAACCTTGACCTTCAATCAGATCGAACCAATCGCACCTGAATAACACAATCTTAGCAGGCTCTATTCCATAACTATATGTCAGCTCCACAATCTCCCGTAGGACACCATAGAAATCGTTGCCCGCATCAACATATTTGTAGTTCGAAGATCTGATACACAAACAATTGTTTTTGGTAGAATCGAGATCCACAAAGTTGTCTCTGATTAGGCAAGTTGTTGACTTGAACATAAATCCATTCACACAGTAGCTTGGCCATATTTTTGTAGCATAAATTGGTCCCTTGGCTAGCGTTATAATAGACTCGTTCTCAAGTCTTGCGTATGGACGATCGACCTAAATACCACGAAAAAAGAAATTAAGCTCATTCTCAAGTGCATATACAGAAAGGTAATTACAGAGTTCTCAAGTCTTACATATGCACTCAACCATGATAGAAAATAATGCTATATTTCTTGTTCTAGTTCTTCTTCTGTTATGTGTAGCCTACCTGACCTCACATCATCATTAAATATGCTAAAAACAACATCGTTCAATTAATATAATAGTATAATAATCAACACTATTAAAATAATGTAGACGTATTAATTACTTACCCCTCCAGCTTCTCTACTTCATCCTCGTCGCAGTTGAGTAATACATACACCTGAGCAGCCCTTAGCTCATCATCGTTCAAATATCTCTTCTTTATTTTACCCGATGGCTTTCCTGGAGCATTGAATACCTTCAGTATTGTATCATTACATTCATGATCTCCGTCGTCGTTTCTGGAAGCTCTCGTTCTATTAGTTGCAACATGAGGCTTGAAATACATCGAACAAAAGTTTATAATCTCCTCGAGAACATAGTCTTCACAAAAAGAACCCTCGACCCGTGCCTTATTTTTCAACTTTCTTTTTAGGTGATTCAAATGTCGCTCGAACGGGTACATCCATCGATATTCGACGGGTCCACCAACACGTGCCTCATAGGAAGGATGAATCGACAAATGCTCCATAGAGTCGAAGAATCCATGAGGAAATACCCTCTCTAGCTTGTACAGTGTTACCGCAACGTCCTTCTCTTGCTTTTCTAGACGATCAACGAGCAATTTCTTAGAATAAAGATCCCTGAAGAATATGCTAAGCTCTGTCAATGGATCCCAAACTGCCTGCGGTAAAAATTTCCAAAATGCAATCGGAATTAACCTCTCCATGAATACGTGACAATCGTGGCTTTTCATACCCGTCAATTTGTTTTCCTTTGGATCGGCACAGCTTCTCAGATTTGACACAAATCTATCTGGAAATTTTAAGCCCTGGATCCACCGACAAAGTCTCACTTTATCCTCCTTGTCCAGTGAGAAAATTGACTTTGACAGGAACTATTTTCCATTCTCCTCTATCAAATACAACGTAGGGCGTTTGTATATTTCTTCTTAGTCCAACCTGGCCTTAGGATTGTCTTTCGTTTTTCCCTTTACGTCCATCACAGTATTAATTATGTTATCAAACACATTCTTCTCAATATGCATGACATCAAGATTATGTCTGATCAGATTGGTACTCCAATATGGCAGATCCTAAAATATGCTCATCTTTGTCCAGTTATGATCTCTACCAAATCCATCGCACTTGTACCCAGTTGTAGGATCTTCGACAGCACTTGAAAAATATCTAACCTCCTCACATATCGTGGCTCCACACCACCTTGGCGTTGGATCACCCTTCTCTACAATGCCGGCACGGAATGCATTCCTGTTCCTTCAGAACGGATGATCTTTTGGCAGAAATTGTCGATGACAATCAAAGAAGCACGGTTTCCCTCCGTGTTTCAAGCGAAAAGCCTTAGTATGGTCTACGCAATATGGACATGAGAGACGGCCATGAGTGCTCCATACAGATAACATTCTATAGGCCATAAAGTCGTTGATGGTCCACATAAGGGTTACCTTCATCTGAAAATTCTGCTTCCTGGAAACATCGTATGTGTTAGCTCCTACTTCCCATAACTGATTCAACTTATCTATCAAAGGCTATAAGTACACATCAATGTTCCTCTTGGGATTGTTCGGACCAGAAATTATAACAGTTAGAAACATGTACTGAGTCTTCATGCATATCTAAGACGGTAGGTTATACGGAGTGACAATCACAGGCCAATACGAATACTGGAATCCCGAAAGACCAAAAGGAGTAAAACCGTCAGAAGATAGCCCCAACCTGACATTACGTGGATCTGAAGCAAAATCAGGATACACTCGATCAAAATGCTTTCATGCTTCTCCATCGGATGGGTGATCCAACACTCCTTCAATCTGTTCTCGCGTGTGCTAACTCATATTTTTGGCCGTCTCTTTCACCATAAATAATCTTCGCAACCGTAGCGTTAAAGACAAGTAGTGCATTGAATCGGTCGGTCTTCTTGCACCAGTAGACCTTCCTGTACTAGTTGTCTTATAGCGATCAGCACCACAAAATCGGTACACATCTGTGTCCTTATCGTCTTTGTAGTACAGCATGCACCCATTGCGACAAGAATCAATTTTCTCATATCCCATCCAGAGCGATCTCACCATCCTCTTAGACCGGTAGAAGTCTTTAGGTAACTTAGCACCCGCCGGCAAGATCTCTATAATCAACTCCAATACTCGGTTGTAGCATTCTTACGACATGTTAAAATTTGACTTAATGCTCAATAGTCTTGTAACCACCCCCAACAGTGAATGATCTCACAACCAGGATACAATGGAGTCCTTGCATTCTTCAGAAACTCCATGAACTTTACAACATCGATATTGGGTGCCTCCTCAGCTGCATCATGAACAAAACTAGGCCTCGCAGCGTCGAAAACCATGTTCATGCACCCGTCGTCGTATGCATGATTATCTGAAACAAAATTAGGTCCCGCATTCATATACGGCTCAACATAAGGTTCCGACTCTGATGCTAAAGACACAAGTTCTCCGTGTGCGGTCCACTAATAGTAATTAGGCGTGAAACCCCTCGAGTACAAATGATATGTCACTTCCACTTTTGGATAATATTTCACGTTATGACATTTCACACACGGACACTTAATTTTGGTGCCGTCCATGTACTAAGGGAACGCCTTGGCAAACTGCAGGAACTGCTCTACTCCCGCTATGTATTCATCCCGCACACCGCACATATCATCAGGACGACGATTGTACATCCATGAACGACACCGCAAGTAGTAATTCATATTCATTTGGAAATAATTCTGCAAAGATGGACACACAATTATCCAATAGGCACTAATTCATTTTATAAATACCTACACAAATTGGATACTTGGACACGAACCACTTGACACAGAGGTGGGGGCAACCACTGACAAGCCCCCTCCTCATGTTTCGTGTCGGTTGGATACATGTCGGACACAAAATCGCACGTGCACGGGATTTGGACTGTGCGTGCACAATCGTAAATTCGACTCTGATACGCCTTAGTATCTTGGACACACGACTTGTGGACCCAATTCAAGGTGATAGATACGAAGCCCTACCCCTACACTCCACATGGACATGAGCACGTGGCCAATGGCACACTGTGTCGTATCCAATTCGACCCGACCCTATTGTAAAAAATTGGTTTATGCTATGTACTGATATTCTGTTATTCTCTGTTTGGACACCTTCGTGTCCAATGTTTGGACACGCATACCCCTCTCTGACACGTACACATATGGGGAACACTTCTGTACAACTATTTTTTAGGTTTTATTGAGTTTGGATTTCAATTTGGTATTTTTGAAATGAATTCACGAATACAGTCTGATACTCGAAGAACTAGTTTCAAGTTCAAATAGACATTAGGTTTGATTTTTGAATTTGGTTGGGGTTGATTATGAAGATGTGGTTTTGTCTGATACTTTAGTTTTGCAATGTTATTTGAATTGTTCCGGTCTTCATTTGATTTTTAGTTTTCAAATTCCTAAACTGTTTTTACTGATACTCGAGTATGTAATCTGAGTTGAGTAAAACTGTAACTGAGTTCATATGTGTTTGAGTATGGTTTTGAATTTCGATTTTAGTAGATATATGAAATTGTTCACTGAGATACCATGTTAACCTGAGAACAAAAAGTTTAACTACCAAAACTGAGAACACTATGTTTATTCACTTCATTTTTTCCTTTCACTCTTCACTGCTCACTGTCCCCACACACACATGTCCACACTCACACACACATTTCCCTGCTGCCCACATGTTGCTTCCATTCATACTTTACATCTGTATGTTGACACTCACTATATGTTGACACTTCACTACTGTACACCCATCTATATGCTGCCACATCTCTCTCTCTTTACACACACTTATACATATGTTGTACAGACACCCTAAACTGCCACTCTATACACACTCACACATATATACTTTACTGCACACATGTCTTGACACACCCTACACACACTCATATATACATATGCTATTTTTTCCTTTACCTTTATATATACATATGTGGTTGTGCCTATATATATAGCTTTACCTCTCTATATATATGTATATGTTAAATGTGAATGTATATATATGTATATTTTGTGTCTGTGTCTGTGCTACGGTTAGGGTTCTCGTCCCTACTTCCCATACTGTAACCTAGGGCTAGGGTTAGGGTTCTCGTGTCTGTGTCTGTGTCCACATTTGTGTTCGTGTCCGTGTCTAGATAGCTAGGGCTAGGGTTAGGGTTTACCTGAAGAGGGCGGCTCGGTCAAAGGAGGGAGGCGGCGAGGAGGGAGCTTCGTCGAAGGAGGGAGGTGGCGAGGAGGGGGGCTTTGTCGGAGGAGAGAGAAAATTTTTGGGAAAAGTTTTGGGAGAGAGAGAAGGGGAAAATCAAAGTTTCGAACGGGATATATTAAAACATTAGCGACATCTGCTTTTGACGTCGCTGAACGTCGCTACGGAGCGACATAACTTAAGTTACGTCGTTGAACGTCGCTATTCAGCGACGTACTTTATCTCATGTCGTGGAACGTCACTATTTAGCGACGTTTTACGATATCTATCAAAAGGAGTCGCTATATTCAATATTTAGCAACGTTATTTTATTCCGTCGCTAAATTACGTCGTTAATAGAGCAGATTTTAGTAGTGTAATGATTGTTTATTATGTGTTCTGAGGACCTCGATGGATGTGCCACTTTGGATCCAGGACGTCGAAGACTTGCTTACCTAACCGAACCCTTTAGGAAAGTATCCCTTGTTCATCGACGGCTCTTGTCCTCCTGTTAGATTTTCTTGCATTTAATTAATCCTGTAATTTGTTAATGTAAATGTATAACTGTGAGTAGTGTAGCATAGTAGTAGAACTGCCATGATTAGGACTTATGGTATATATTAGTTCGATATCGGGTCAAGCCGTATCAGATAACTCGGACGGGTCATCCACATCTCCGAGGACACGAGCACGATTCACAAGTATGGATTGTCCCCATATGCCCCGTATCCGACTCGCGGTCGGGTAACGACTTTGGCTAACTGTTTTTGTGACTATGCTTGTGGATTGGATATGACTATGGGTTTGTGATACGCCCTGCATGGCGATTCGTGCTACATGTGTTGGCTTAGCGCCCAGCACACATCATAGTTCTGCTGGAGGCTGAGACTTAGTGTGCTCGGCTATGGTTTGGTTTCCAGTACACATCATAGCGCTACTGGAGGTTGAGACTTAGTGTTCTTAGTTTGCAAATCTCTGCGGGTTGCACCGAGTGGTTATAGCCCCAATTCGCAGGGATCTCCCGTTCAGAAATACAGAGGAGACTACCGCCGAAGTTTCCAGAATTTCATGTCGAGGATTTGGTCAGAACCGTTCCGTGGTTTGCTGAACTTGCCTCATGCACGTTTATTGTAGTATAGTATACCTGGTTCCAGTACCTGCTAGGTAGACTCATGACTATATTAGTCGTCTAGCTACATGACATGTCTTGTTCGTCAGTTAGCGTAAGGAGCGCAGTTCTGCTCGGGAGACGGTCTACAACCCTGGTCCTTGTTTGGTTTAAGGGTTATGGATTTGCTCCAGTGTGGTTCCTGCAATTCTTGCCATTTTTCGGCGGCATTAATTATTCGAATCTTGACCCATGACCATTTGTTCTAGGATTTATCCTACTTTAGCCAGATAGGGTTGGCAGTTGTCCTATGTATCAGATTGTGAACTTTGGATATATTTGAGGATTGAGTATTATAGGGAGTATGATCCCGGAATATTGATTTGGTAGACTCACGTGGATTCTTGGATAGTGTTGTCATTTCCTTTTTAGATGATGTTCTAATTTGATCAGATATGACCATGTAGATTCCTGGATTTTGATGATTGTGCGAGTATTTCGTGGAACGAGGAGAATATCGAAAGTATCATTATATGATTTTTACTCGACTTCCAAAGTGCCCAAAATCTGGTACCATTATTGTATCTCGGTAGTTGGGAGATTTGGTTGCTGATAAGCTTGTGATCATTGATTCAGAGAGTTCTTATGAGCCTGAGGGACTAGCATTGTTTATGGTGATTAGCGTAGTATCTGGTGATTGTATTTTTTGACCTGATTTCCATCGTAGATGGAAGGACTATTGATAGATTGATCCAGTGGATAGACCGACTTGATGATTAGAGCTGTAGGCTCCCATATGTGCTTGATATGCTATTATAGTAGAGATCTCGACCGTGTACCTGACCTGGTACCCATGCCACGATATGGGCAAATGACTTCATGTGACTGACTGATTGTCCTTGTTCCTAACACGACTACGTGTATCCGTGCTATGATTTTCAGCTTATCCTTTGAGGTACTTGCCCAGTTATTGTACTGAGGTGCTTCCTGTCTACTGGCGCATTGAGGTGTTATTTTCTCTATTTATATTGCACCGTGGTGCCATCCTGTTATAGTTATTATATAATTACATGCACGGCTACCCTGATAGTTGGCCTGTAGTCTTAGCGTGGTCAGGATTGATTGATTGCTTGTTGCATTACACTAAGAATGAATCACCAACTGGGACTCTAGGTGTCGAGGTTGATTCTTACTTAGCGTTACTGTACTGAGGTACGACATCTAGAAGGATGATCATGTGATTACGGCATGTGATTCCGGATAACTGTAGGGACAATCTAGGTAACTTAAATTGGTAGAAGCATTGGGAGGGAATGGAATCTCGAGGTCGTACAGTACTAGCCACTTATTTCGGCTAGCCGCCACGTATTTATTACCGTCCGCATTAGAGTATGGCAGTATCTGGCTGCTTTGTGTACTATGTATTATATGCTTGTCTGGTCTTTCACGGTAGCCTTATGTGGGATCGGTGCTTATCTTGTCTTCTTATATTTGGCCCCGCTATCCCAGCTGGATCAGCACAATCTGAGGATTCCTATATTTTTTGCATTGTTGGGGTAGCCCAATCTCCACATAGAAAGCCGTACGCATTTGAGTGGCCGCTTATTCACCTAAATTATTTGGCTTGTTGCTTTCAATGTTGGCTAGTATGTAACGATGTCCCGGTCGGTAATTCATTCCCTTGTCCCCGTTCGGTGTAGGGATGGATTGTTGTTCTGAGGACAGACTACGAATTTCAGTTGGCGATGCAGGTATTACTGGATATTAGGGTGACTGTGATGATTGTTGATTATTTAGCTGCATTAGTTGTGGATTGTTATTGTGCATTGGTACTACATAATTTTTAACCTCATTTATTGTTCATATATGTTTTTCCTGTTATATATTTTATCCTGCTGGTTTTCTTCGCCCGTCCTTGAGCCTTCATTTCTGGTACTCGCTGCGGTTGGCCTGACCAACCCTGGATTGTTCCCAAATTGCCAGTGACCGACCATGTAGATCTTTCAGACTTGACTTAGAGGATGTGCTTCAGTTTCAGACCACGTAGGGACTGTATGGGAAGGTATTATTGTCTATATTTTTTTACTGTAGACTTCATAATTATCATATGAGTATTTTCTTCTTTTCATATGGTTCTATCTCTTGCAAAATATTTTATTGTTACTGCCTATGGATATGAGATCGGATTTAGGCCATAGATTGATTGCATGCTAGGATACCCAACAAGTTTGACAGCTGTAATCGCCGTATGACGTCTTCGTATCTTATACGGTGTAGCTGACCTATGTCTGTCATGCCCCAGTCCCGTAGGACCAATCGTCCTCACTAAGGCGTGATGCTGTACGAGCCTAAATTGTGCTCGTGCAAGGCAGTTTTATAATGGACGATTATAATAGCATGCGACGGGGTCGTCGCACAGAAATCCCACGTAGAAACATTAAATATACAAGTCAACAAAAGCATTGAGACAAAATCAGAGTCTTTATTGATAATGAACATAAGATTAGAAAGGCGCGTAGCCAAGATTACAATCACTCAAGCTCACTTTTCTCTCTGATTACAAGTCACTCAGCTCTCTCTCATCTCTCAATATAGTTGACGAGCCAACGAATGCTACAGATAGGCGATGTCCATACATTATGTCCCGTATAAGTCCAGACTCCATGCGTCCGCATGCCTCGAAACGCCAAGGAACTCCGTGCATCGGCACATCCAAGTGAGCTCCGCGCCAACGAGCTTTTATATGAGCCTACACATAAATACTGTATGGGTATCAGTACTCAACTGTACTGGTGGTGTGAGCTCCTCGCCCATCCATACAAAATCGACACGTTCATTTACTTTGTGCAACATAATCCCTTTATGATTGTCTCTATATTCTTGCCTTAGGATCTATTTTAGGATATAGATGTCTGGTCTATTTGTGTCTCTAGACCATCATCGTGCTATCGCATCGATAAATTCTTTATCCTTGTCGCTAGACCATTCTCTTGCTAGCAACATCAACGTGCCGACTCGTTCTTGCCTTATGGCCCATACTTTGGGACGCAACAACATGATTCGTTTCATCGACTTGGTTCGTGCTTCAACATCGAGGTCGTGTCTCGCAACTTAGCATGACTTAACCAAACTTGCCTTACGACTCTTCTTGACTTAACTCGAAACGACTCAAGTCTGACTTATGCAACTCTATGCCAACGACTTAATACTCGACGTCGCATCTTGTGCCGAAGTACGTATCTTTGCTATAGGCAAATCTTAGCTTCTTAAGACTTGTGTTGCAACAGTGCATACCGTCTTTATCCCATTTGTGTCGTGCTTGCACTTTCTTTTATTCGACCGACACTGTGCATGCGGATTGCCGCTCAACACGCCAACTTATCTATATGAAAGGTCACTGGCAATTTAAGCCATCTTAGACATGTAGGTGGTACAGACGAGACCCTTACAGCTGAGGGTAGCTAGCCATGCTCAAGTTCTCGAATCATTGGCCGCGTGTTCTTGCCTTACTACCCTTCTTCCCTCCTAGGTCGATACGGTCTTTGTAATGCCACAGTCCCAAAATACTTAGGACTAAGTACGTAGACATGCCAGCTGTATACATACGAAGTATACTCCAATGTATGGAACCCCCGTATGTATACATAAGCTGCAAAATACAGTAAAACCATGATAACTAAATCTCATCCACAAAATCAGAAGAATAATGATATAAATCAACTCAAGAATTTGTCACTTATACATGTAGTTGGGCGGAGACAAATCCATTATCAACTATTTTTAAAAGAAAGAAATATACAAGAAAATGATAGATAAAAATGACAAGATGAACCAAGGGCAATCATCTTCGAAGGAATGGAGAAGATCACGGCCTTGGCTAGAACATCTGTGAAAAGTCACAAAGCACACACACCTGGAGAGATAACCAGGTCCTCAGAGGGACGTAACAAGATACAGAAAGAACATGCCATAATAAACTGAATATATAAAATGTCACAAGCCACAAGTAAAGTAAAATAGTCCCAATCATAACAAGATACATAAAGGAACATGGGTGACTTGACATGGACTAGGTTTACCTAACCATCTAAAGTGTTTATGAAGTTGAGAAAAAATCTTTCGCCGCATGAGCCCTGGCTGTAACTAGGATCTGGTATAGTCCCCACTTGGGCACCAGTGACCTAAGCGCATGACTTTCAAAAACGACAGTGGCCAACCTGAGAGGATGATCTTACCCCAAGCGCATAATGTTCAAGAACGTCAGTGGCCAACATGAGGGGGGTAAGCATACCCGTATCTCTAGCGAAGCTTTCGGGTTACAAGGGAATGCGTAATAGAAGCACATACGACAAGAAAATGTTCTTTCCACCCGTTGCACCTATCGAAGTCTCATACGCGATCATATACCTCTAATAACTGCTAAGTCTCCTAACATGCCTCTATTAGCAGTTAGACCTAACGCATGTGTACGGGTGTTCAGCCAACACGCAAGTACCTCAACATGCTACTCATCTCACACATATCTCATGGTACAACTATGTCAAGGTTTATACAATACACTACAGTTGGTAGTCCCTTAACTCTAGGTCCATATGCAATCAAAGGATAATAAGCAAACTAAAGCTAATATCACTGAGTAGGTAATAAATCAAGAATTGTAATAATGGTACAACTACAAGAACCTGGAAACAAATAAATAGTGATACGCAAATAACTAAAAATGCAGTCTAAATATAAGCAGTAAATATGGCAAGGTATCTTGCCTGAGGTTGTGTGCAAAAGAGCGACGTCCAATAGGTCGAACCGTTAGAATTGTGAAGCAATGAAAGCCAAATCTCGCATACGTCCTCAGATGCTGAAATAAACACCACAAATGTGTTCAGAATATACGATATCTAGGAAACGCCTGTCTAAAATTGCAATTCTGAATAGGGGCAAAATTGAAATTTTGGGTCAAAACGATGTCCGTCGTAGGACCCATTTTGCACCGAAATGCGTGCTAGAATCTACGGTCTCTAAAGTCGTCAAACTACATGTCTAAAGGTCCAGTTTGAGGAGACGAACCCAACCGTATGTCCAAAGTTGGATTCTGGTGGGATGTGCACAATTTTTCCCGTTGGAGAGGGTCGCGGGCCCGCCAAATAGGTGTTCCGGTCGACCTTCTCAGAATTGAACCAAACTTGGCATACATGGCCAAAAAAATGATACGGTCCTACTGGCACAAGTATTGTCTCAATTTGACGAACATGCACAAAGTAATTGAGAAATTTGTAAAAGGTCGATACAGTAAATTTTGACGGATACGCATCAAATTCGTCGCGCACCCGCGACCAATTTGAATTCCGTCAAAGTCTACACTGCCACGAAGTCGATACGCACCTTTCCATGCTTTTGGTTCGCAACCACGTCGTCCGGTTTGGCGGGACGCACGTCGTATCGAGCAAGTTTTCTAAATTTGTAGTTTTCGAAAACATAGTTTTCTTCAATTTTGAAATCAAATAACTTTTCGCATACTTAATTAAATCTAGATCTATAAAAAGAGTTTTATTCTCGTATAGGTTGTCTAAAACTGTTTGGAATTGATTCACAAAAACTCTGAGTATTTAGTTGAGAAAATGCCATCAAAGTTAAGGCCGAAAATGCTCTAATGCCCTAGTTTTGCTCAGTTTTTTTGACGATATTTGTGTTGAATTTCTGTGCGAACAAATAGGTTAACTCCAAATCCCTTTGAAGGGGCTCGAAGTGGGTCATATTGGGTTCTCGTAACATTTTACGGATTCGAAAGTCAACGAGTATCTAGGAAGAAATCTGTTCGCGAAGGGGAGTACCTCAAGTAACAGCGAAACAATGTCCACTCCTGTTTGCTGTCGGACATACCGTGCCGCAGATTTCTGTTAGCCGCGCTAGGACTGGGGGAGGGGTCGCCAAGTTTTAGGGTCGCCCTGGGTGGTCACGAGATCGAGTGATTTTTTTTCTTTTTTTCTTTAGGGTTCGATAGAATTCCTTCTCTCGATCATTGCTGTTGCTTTATATGGCATCAGGGATTGGGGCAACTTGGTTACTATTCCCATAAGGGAACAATAACGAGGGGTATTAATATATATATATATATATATTCAAAAACTTATCATTTGTTTTTTATATATATATCTATGTATATATCTATATATATCCAATAAAATCTCCATAAATCCTAATAAATTTTTTAATCTTTTCTATCCAAATATTTAATGTATTTAAATATAGGTACATATATATTTAAATTCTTTTGACAATAAAAAATAGAAACCGATAATAGTAACTTAAGAATAATAAATATGTTTATTTAATCATAAAAAAATAACATTAATAATAATAAGATATTAGAATAATCAAATGGTGGCCTTGGTGGACTTATACCACACACCCTTATCCGGTCTAGAATATTGTACAAATATTGGAACACATTATTAAATAATAATAATACTAATACTAATATTTGTATAAATAAACATTTAATTAGAAAATATACATCAAGTCTTAAAATAATTGAAGAAATATTTGCACACACATAAAATATGCCTACCTGGCCATCTTTGGTCACACCACATGCCTACTTGGGCCTGGTTTTGGTTCAGGCCCAGATCGGGCTGGTTTGGACACACCGGGTCATCTAAAACCAATACATAAAATAATATCTTATTAAAAAATGTTTTAAATGAGCCAATTCACAACTTGTCCTGGTTTTCCTAGTTTGGACATCACCATGGCTAGGCTTCCCCTAGCATGACTAGTACACTAGTCAAGGCACACTGCTACATTTTTCGTGCCAAAGTTCATGGTCGTCTTGTGCTCCAAAACTCAACAACAGCTAAAGTCATCTTTAATAATTAATAAAATCATAAATTGCATAAAATTTATTTTTAGGTCTTTTTAAATGAATTTTTTTCAAAATTTTAGGGATTTTGCATCCTACCCAACTTACAAGAATTTCTTCCTCAAAATTAAAATAAAATTTAATATATAAAATAAATAAAATAACGAGGCTAAATATGAAGGGAGAGTAAGTACATGATCGTACTCGGGTTTAAAAAGATGGAGAAGGTATTTGTAGCAGAAATCCAAACAGTTACCATATTCTACCAAAGAGGGTATTCTTAGTCTTGCATTGATCTTGGGTATCCAGTCGTTCGAGAGAATGGGTCGAAATTGCATGGTTAAAAATCAATTGGAACCAAAATGGCATATGTGGTTTGTTCTAAAGGAAGAATGCATCCTACATGTGGTAAAATTAAAATGGAGAACAAGAAGGTTTGTTTGTACGGGACATGTATGTCATGTGTGTGGAGTGGCTTGTCCAGTTCATGAGGGTAAAATTTGCTGAAAGAAAATGGTTAATGTTGTGCTACAAATATCAAAATCACAATAAAGGTATCAAATGATATGGATAGATATATATGCTATAAACCAATAATTTATTAGTCCCGTTGGAACCAATTATTGATTTGTATTTTAGTCTATATTAGCTGGACATGATACCAAAAATTAATTTAAACTATATCTACTAGGTGAGGGTAATCTAGAAATGGTTCCAACTCAAGTGGTTGGGCAAATTTCTCATAGGGTTGGTAAAATAGGTTCTGTAAGTCATGAGATGCGTCTTTCGTGACTTTTGTGTTTAAGTAGCACAAGAGGACTCAATTAAGTGGCACACTAGTGGCATGTGCGTAGTGGGCTTCGAGTAGATCACAACCATATATTGGGTCAAAAGATTTGAGTCGAGGTTGGATCCCTAACTGAAGTCAGAAAGGACAATGGTATTATGGTAGGGGTTATAGCTGGCGTTTTTGACTCGAAAGTCGTATCATAAAAACAGAGTACAAGGGGACATATTTTGGTGGGACATGATATATCTTCATGAAGGTGGAGTCGTCTATGTCTCGTAAGTGCAATTTGTTAGAAAGTAACCGCCAGTCTCGTGCTCCGAATATTATTGTCACGGTAAGGGATACCAAAAGATTTAAAAAGAAAGTGGGAGTTCATAAGTCACTAGTTATCATCCCAATGGAGATCAACTTATTCTGATCAATTAGTAAACTAGTAACTCATACAACTTTAGAAGGCTTAGAATCTATTCACTCCAAATTTCTCTTTTGTCTAAACTGTGGAGGCCTAGTCAAGTAAGGGTTGAGTTGAGGCATATGGGTTGCTGGTTAAGCCAAGAATCAAGAAAAATATTTGTAGACTCACAATAATTGATTTCTAGAGATTTGATAGTCTCCTAGGTGGTGTATTAACCAAGGGTAAGATCCTACTCATTTTCAAAACTCAAATGACTAGCAGGTCATGACATTAGTTTTAGGGTCAAGGGGAGGACAAGTAACTCAAGGCAAGGTTGTAGTCACATGGCCAGCTGATGGTAACTTCACTTGTGTATACAAATATTATGGCCATGGGGGATACTCTGTACATATCTATCAAATACAAGCGTTCGTCTTTCTAATCAGTGAAAGACAAAAGCAATAAAGAGTTCAAGAAAGATGTCGTCGAATACAATTATGCGATTCAAAGGCGAATGTATAATTTCAAGAGGAATTGTCAATGCAGTCGCGGATGAGATCCTAAATACCTCTATATCTCAATCCACATAGTATAATCATATGAAGAGCGAACCAAGTGCACTATGGTTGATCAGACCATAACACATTTATTCTAATTAGACAACATACTTGTGGGCGTCCCCAGTATAAATATGTCCCGAACAAGCTCGATAAAATATAAGCTTGCAAAACTAGGCTATAAATAGCAACATTATTTATGATATTACAAAGTATGAGTACGGGAGATAATGATAAAGCAGTAATAAATAGTTCAAGTTTCATAAAGATCTAAGTCTTGTCCGATGTTCCTGCTTATACAATCGTCCTACTGTCTCTTGTATCAGGCCTTGGTTGACCAATAAGGTATGGACTACTAAAGCTCTATCTTCTAGCTGAACATATCATCCTACACTAGCATATATTCATTGTCACCCAGTTACACTTTATTAATAGGTTACAAGGACACGGGTGGTAAGCCGTAGTCATACTACCCAACTTATAAAAGTCAACTACTAAGGTGATTGAATAATATAACACGTATAACTAGTATGAGTTATCTTCCTACCCTCTTTATCAAGCACGAAGGAAGAAGGTAAGATTTACAGTATAAAGGAATAAAGCAGAAGGAAATCAAGGTAGTAGGACGAAAGTTCAGAATTGGAATCAAAGGAGGAGATCATGCATGTGGATGAGATCCTAGACTATAATCCTATGTATGCAGGCTCACATCGGTACAGTAACATAACCGAAGTGATAAACTCGACATGCATGGGCCACCACAAAACATGTAACGCCCCGGTCCCAAAATAATTAGTACTAAGTACGTAGACATGCCAGTTGTATACATACGAAGTATACTCCAATGTATGGAACCCCCGTATGTATACATAAGCTGTAAAATACAGTAAAACCATGATAACTAAATCTCATCCACAAAATCATAAGAATAATGATATAAATCAACTCAAGAATTTGTCACTTATATATGTAGTTGGGCGGAGATAAATCCACTACCAACTATTTTTAAAAGAAAGAAATATACAAGAAAATGATAGATAAAAATGACAAGACGAACCAAGGGCAATCATCTTCGAAGGAATGGAGAAAATAACGGCCTTGGCTAGAACACCTGCGAAAAGTCACAAAGCACACACCTGGAGAGATAACCAGGTCCTCAGAGGGACGTAACAAGATACAGGAAGAACATGCCATAATAAACTGAATATATAAAATGTCACAAGTTACAAGTAAAGTAAAATAGTCACAATCGTAACAAGATACATAAAGGAACATGGGTGACTTGACATGGACTAGGTTTACCTAACCATCTAAAGTGTTTATGCAGTTGAGAACAAACCTTTCGTCGCATGAGCCCGGACTGTAAATAGGATCTGGTATAGTTCCCACTTGGACATCAGTGACCTAAGCGCATGACGTTCAAAAACGACAGTGGCCAACCTGAGAGCATCATCTTACCCCAAGCGCATAACGTTCAAGAACGTCAGTGGCCAACATGAGGGGGTAAACATACCCGTATCTCCAGCGGAGCTTCCGGGTTACAAGAGAATGTGTAATAGAAGCCCATACTACAAGAAAATGTTCTCCCTACCCGATGCACCTATCGAAGTCGCATACGCGATCATGTACCTCTAATAACTGCTAAGTCTCCTAACATGTCTCTATTAACAGTTAGACCTAACGCATGCGTACAGGTGATCAGCCAACACGCAATTACCTCTACATGCTACTCATCTCACACATATCTCATGGTACAACTGTGTCAAGGTTTATGTAATACACTACAGTTGGTAGTCCCTTAACTCTAGGTCCATATGCAATCAAAGGATAATAAGCAAAGTAAAGCTAATATCACTGAGTAGGTAATAAATCAAGAATTGTAATAATGGTACAACTACAAGAACTTGGAAATAAATAAATAGTGATATACAAATAACTAAAAATGTAGACTAAATATAAGCAGTAAATATGGCAAGATATCTTGCATGAGATTGTGTGCAAAAGAGAGACGTCCAATAGGTCGAACGTCAGAATAGTGAAGCAATGAAAGCCAAATCCCGTATACGTTATCGGATGCTGAAACAAACACCATGAACGTGTTCAAAATATAAGTTATGTCTAGGAAATGCCTGTCCAAAAGTTTAATTCTAGAACAGGGGCAAAATCATAATTTCGGGTCAAAACGATGTCCTCCGTTGAACCCATTTTGCACCGAAATGCGTGCCAGAACCTACTATCTATAAAGTCGTCAAACTAAATATATACAGGTCCTATTTGAGGAGACAAATCCAACCGTATGTCCAAAGTTGGATTTCGGTGGGCTATACATAATTTTGCCCGTTGGAGCGGATCGCGGGCCCGCCAAATAGGCATTCCGATCGATCTTCTCAGAATCGGACCAAACTTGGCATTCAGGACCATAAAAATGATACGGTTCTGTTGGTGCAAGTTTCGTCTTGATTTGATGAACGTGCACAAAGTAATTGAAAATTTTGTAAAAGGTCGATACGGCAAATTTCGACGGATACGCATCAAATTCGTCGCGCACACGCGACCAATTTGAATTCCGTCAAAGCCCACATGTCCACGGAGTCGATATGCACCTTTCGATGCTTTCGATTTGCGACCACGTCGCTCAGTTTGGCGGGACGCACGTCGTATCGAGGAAGTTTTCTAAATTTGTAGTTTTCGAAAACATATTTTTCTTCATTTTTGAAATAAAATAACTTTTCACATACGTAATTAAATCTAAATCTATAAAAAGAGTTTTATTCTTGTATAGGTTGTCTAAAACTGTTTAGAATTGATTCACAAAAACTTCGAGTATTTAGTTTAGAAAATGCCATCAAAGTTAAGGCTGGAACTGCTCTAATGCCCTGGTTTTGCTCAATTTTTCGAAGATGTTTGCGTCGAATTTCTGAGCAAACAAATGGGTTAACTCCAAATCCCTTTGAAGGGGCTCGAAGTGGGTCATATTGGGTTCTCGTAACATTTTACGGATTCGAAAATCAACGAGTATCTAGGAAGAAATTTGTCCGCAAAGGGGAGTACCTCAAGTAACATCGAAATAATGTCCACTCCTGTTTGTTGTCGGACATGCCGCGCTCGCCGTTGGCTACGCTGGGACTGGGGGAGGGGTCGCCTGGGTTTAGGGTTGCCCTGGGTGATTATGAGATCGAGTGAGTTTTTTCTTTTTTTTTCTTTAGGGTTCGATAGAATCCCTTCTCTCGATCATTAGCGGCTACTTTATATGGCAGCAGGGGTCGGGGCAACATGGTTACTGTTCCCGTAAGAGAACAGTAACGAGGGGTATTAATATTTTTTTAAAACTTATCATTTGTTATATATATATATATATATATATATATTATAAAAAAAATTATTATATATATATATTATATATATATATATATATATATATATATATATATATATATATATATATATATATATAAATTCATTTTACAATATATATATATATATATATATATATATATATATATATATATATATATATATATATTTATATATATATATATATATATATATATATATATATATATATACAATAAAATCTCCATAAATCCTAATAAAATTCTTAATCTTATCTATCCAAATATTTAATGTATTTAAACATAGGTGCATATATATTTAAATTCATTTTACAATAAAAATTAAAAAAACGATAATAGTAACTTAAGAATAATAAATATTTTTATTTAATGATAAGAAAAATAAAATTAATAATAATCAAATATTAGAATAATCAAATGGTGGCCTTGGTGGACTTATACCACACACCCTTATCCTGTCCAGAACAAATATTGGAATAGATTATTAAATAATAATAATACTAATATTTGTATAAATAAACATTTAATTAGAAAATATACATCAAGTCTTAAAATAATTTAAGAAATATTTGCACACACATAAAATATGTCTACCTTGCCATCTTTGGTCACACCACGTGCCTACTTGGGCCTGATTTTGGTCCTGGCCCAGTTCGGGCTGGTTTGGACAAACCGGGTCATCTAAAACCAATATATAAAATAATATCTTATTAAAAAATGATTTAAATGAGCCAATTCACAACTTGGCCTGGTTTTCCTAGTTTGGACATCACCATGGCTAAGCTTCCCCTAGCATGGCTAGTACACTAGTCAAGGCACACTGCTACATTTTTTGTGCCAAAGTTCATGGTCGTCTTGTGCTCCAAAACTCAACAACGACTAAGGTCATCTTTAATAATTAATAAAACCATAAATTGCATAAAATTTATTTTTAAGTCTTTTTAAATGAAAAAAATAATATTTCAAAAATTTAGGAATTTTACAGTCTTGTGGCCCCAATCTACCGAATCGAGGGCGCGAAAACTTGTCGACAAGTTGTCCATGACCACGCACTTACGAGAACTTCTAGACTTAAAGTAAATGCATGGCCTAACCGTTGCAACTTACTTTCCTTTGGTTTACTTCTTTTCTTTTCCATACTTCTTTTGCAAAGCCCAAACCAGGCTTGCCTCGACGACTAACCTACAGTCCCGACATCTTTCTTCGACGACTAGCCTACAGTCCCGACATATTTCTTCTTGGCGACTGACCTATAGTCCCGACATATTTCTCCTCGACGACTGACCTACAGTCCCGACATGTTTCCAGTGTTTCCTTACTCTTATTGACTCAACTCATAAATGGCTAATTGATAGCCTTCAAGCATAACTTGAACAAAACGTGTTCTTCATGTGCCATAGACCGTGGCTAACTTTTCATTGAACCATCTGTGGCTCGTCCCTTAAACCGACTTGTGTTCTATGCAACACTACCGCCCAAGTCATACTTTATATGACGAGGGACTAGGTGACTTAACAACCGCAGAGAGCATGGGATAGTGCTTAGAATGACTTCGATAAGTCGACATAACTTTTTTCTAACTCAATCGTGCAACAACTTAACCGTTGGGACGAGCAAAGACTATGCGAAGCCTTGCATCGTAAAAATATGTACTAAGACTTAAGGGACACTTTGGCTATGCCAAGTATCGAACGATGGGACCGTGCATGCTTTATCAAGCATTTATGCGTGCGATGCCTATGACTTAGGCTAAGTTCATAACTTCATGACAACTTAAACCAACTTTCCTTGTCCCAAGCCATGGGACGAAGGATCGAGTGTCATTTTGAAAGCACATCGTGCAATACTTCTAAGCCGACCGTGGGACCTTTTCATATTCTAACTTAATCCGAACCGACTTCGGATTATTCGCTTAGCTATGTGGATTCGCCTCTTTTATTATCAAGTCTACTTGTGCATTTGGAAACTTTCGTTTTATTAGTGTGAAGGCCAAGCTGAGGCAAGTTCACTGAAGCCATCCACCTGAACGAGGAATCACCTCGACCGAGCGGGTCTTCGAGCAGCCGTTGTATGGCTAAGTCCGAACGTCGTTGGCGTTCTAATTCCTCCGAATGAGCTGAGCGGGCGGTGCATTACAACGTCGGTCCCCGTATTTCGGTACTGGGGAATGACAATGGAGGAGAGAGATTATTAATATTAGTATAAGAATATGATATCGATAATTTGTTTTTAAAAATCATATTTGTTTGTTTGACGGGAAAGTAAACAGCTAGATAATGGAGGGTATTGACTTAGAACATCTCAACACTTGAGGATATATTAGTGGTATAATATTTAAGTATATGATATTAAGTTGAACAACTTAAATATTTATTCTTACTTAGTTGAAAACAAACCAAAACTTTATATATGGAAAGCATTACATAGAATTTAAAAAATCGATTTGGTTATGAACTTAAGTTCTGGTCTTTAACATAACAAACATTTGGTCCATAAATACAATGGATCTAGCAAGATTATAATTTACATAAACCAAAAACACAGAGGGAGTGACCCAACCCCTAGACCCTGTAGGAACGAATTGTAAAGCGCAATACTCTAGCAGGGGGAGAATAGAGTAGGCAACATAAATTAGCTAATTAAAAATGTTAGCAACCAGATCACAGATAATATATCACAAGTAAGTAAATGAAAAGCAGAGATCAAAAAGTAAACGCGAATATGGTGATGTATACTGGTTTTTCTCTTGTGAGGACTATTCCAGTCGGAAGAACTCTAGCTTCCAGTTGAATCCATTATGGAAAAATACCGCAAGTTTTCATCCAAAGTCCTTGCAACTTCTACAACGCAAGCTTTTATCCGTAGTACTCGACCAACTTCAATTGTGAAGTGTCTTTCTTATATCAAGCCTCTGATTGCAATCTCTCTGAAACTTCTAGACCGTACCACACTGGCAAATCGACTAGAGGAATGTAACTGGCTTGGAATTTGAAAATGAAAGAGCTTAGAACACTTTGGAAGACGTATTAAGCTTAGAGAGAGGAGACAAGAGAGGTGTATTGAAATGAGTAAAATTCTTCTCTATTTATAGGTTTTCCAAAGTCAGAACTCGGGGTGAATTTGGACAGAATTTTGTGAGAGAATCTCGGCAAATAGCAGTTGCGTCCGTAACAGCAGGGTGACCAAGTTCAAAATCCAACGGCACCAAACGAACTCGGGGCGAGTTCGGTCCGAACTCGGGTCGAACTCTGTTGGTGTCTAGAGTATGGTTTTTAGGGAATTTTGTAAATCGGATTTTGAGTTTTGGGCTTTTGAAAAGTTTTAGCAGTTAGGAGCTTTTTATAAAATGGGCTATTTTCAAAATCATAGGATATTTTGAAAATATTTTAGGGTAGCCTATTTGTCAGTATGACTCAGTATACAAAATATTCCTAGACTCAATAAATATGAAAATTATATTCAATATTAAAATACACACTCATGTGGCAAATAGCTTCAGTCTTGAATAGTATGGTAGAAGTTCTCAGCAAATGTCCAAGTAGCCCTTATATCGAGACAGGGTTAGATCAATTATTAAAATTAGGTTCAACTATGACCAATGGGCCAACAATATCTCCTATTTTTATAATTGATAAACCTTGACCGATATAACATCTCGATCTTTGATTTGACATATAATCAAAATTGTACTTGTTCAGCACTGGTACTGTACTGTATCCTGAAAAGAAATTGTATCTTACAAAAGATGTTAGATCCTATTTCTTCTCCGTTGTCACTTAGCAAAATAATTGCAAAGAGCGAATCTCCTCCGCAATATATGCATAAGAATCCAACGTTGAAGAAATAAAAAAAATTATAGCAATAAACATGTATTTCACATGCAGTTTATATGTAGAAACATAAGTTAAGAGAGATAATACTACGTATAAACATAAAGATAGAGAACAGTCCAAACTAAAATAGAAAGCATGCTAAAGAAAAGCATAATAGATGTAACAAAATACATTATCTCAACAAATAAACTCTTAGTGCGAAAAAAGTGTTATCTTGGAATGTCGGAGCATTTCCAAGTAAACATAGACAATAAAAAGTCTGACAAGATAACATCTAGACAAAATGCATCGCATCTAGATCAAAAGTCCTTAGAGTCATCATCATCAGCAGCGCCAGCAGTGCCACCATGTCCAGATGGACCAGCTCCGGAAGTGCCAGCTCCAGAAGGGTGTGGAGTAGCACCAGAACTATAGTACTATTCATATGTGTTACCGGGCTGAAAGAAGTGACGAACTGCCTCATCCTCATAGCGGTAGCCCAAAACAGCTGGATCTCGGGGAAGAGAACTGGCAGAATGACCAGTCTGAACAAAATGTGGGTCCGCAAAAGAATTTACGAGAGCCTGAAACCGACTGGCATCATGGAACTCGCGTTCCCTAGATGTGTTAATTATAAAAGCTCGCAAATAAAAGAGATGCTGGTGGATACCCTCATAAATCATAGGTTAGATCTGAAGAGGTAAAGCAGGAACAGTAGGAGGACCAGGAGGGATGGCTGTGCTGCGACGAGACAGCTGAAGATACTTGGGCTCAGATTCTAGGGCACAAGTAGATAAGTCAATCTCAAAATACTGAAAGATGATCGGGATAATCATCGCATAAGCAAGGTTTTTGTTCCTTTTGCGACAACATCCCATCATCTGGATAATAGTTTTGGGGACAGAAAAATGAATACCCTTATGAATGTGATAAAGGGCAGACAACTCAAGGGTGGTAACATCGTCTTTTGAAGTAGATTTAGGCAAGATGGTGCAATAGACGATGTGATGCAATTTATAGTTGAATAAATTCATGTTGGCAGCTTTGAACTTAGTAGAACGAACATGGTTAAGAGAACAAAATTTGTTCTTGAAACAGCTCAAAGTTGTGCCTGCAAAATATTCAAATTTCGTGATATCATCAAGCGGAGCACCTTCGTTGGGGATGCCAAGGATTTTCTCTAAGAGGACATCATTGAATTATAGTAAGTCCATCGACACGACTTTTAACAGTGAAAGCGTTAGTAAAACGTATGAATAGCATTAGTTGTAATAGGATATTGGTGGGTGAAAAGTTCATGCAATCCTAATGCTTCAAAGTATAGACGATGCTCCAAAAATACGGTCCATTTAATCGGTGCGCCGGTGCATATTTTACGAACAGAGAAATCTGTAAACCATAATAGGGATTGGTCATGAGTTTCAAAGTATAACTTATTGTATGCTCCGTCAGCCGATTGATCCAGAGAAAAGGTTGATCCTTAAATAGGATCCGATGACGAGGCCTCTTCACTAGCCGCGGTCTTCTTCCTCTTAAAGGGGTTTGAAATCGTAGGCATAGTTTCTATGGAAAGATTGAAAACTATGAATTTGAAAGAGAGGGAAGGAGGAGGTTATACCTTCCAAGAATTGAGTATGTTGTAGAGGACGAGAATCTTCGCACGAATCCAAAGTTTGGATTAAAATCTCTAAGAGGATTGGGAGCAATGGCTTGGAGAAAAGCTAGGGTTTGGAGGGCTCGGGCACGGCTATTGCTGTGATTTGAGGTTTTGGAGAAGATGAATAGGAAGGAGGCTACCCATTTTTAATTAAAAACATATACCACCAACAGAACTCGGGCCGAATTTTATACGAGTTCGCTTGGGATTCTATTGAGGTGTTTTTCAATAGAAATAAATGTAGGCCACTTCCTATTCATCAATCCCTTTTCAATTAGTTAACTCCAAGTTTAGTTATTTTAAATTTTAATTAATATAATTAATATTATTTTATGAATTATTTTTTGTTACAGAGCGACTGTCTCATATTAGTTGTAGGGGTACTGTCCCAGCTAACAGAGGGTCATTGGGGAACACTTAAATATCGTTTCACTTTAGCCGTAGCCGTGGTGACAGACAGACCCTTTGTAGGCTTGTTTCGAAAACAGAGTTTGCATATTGAAAGATAATTGATAAAAAAAATTAATTAATATTGTTGACATCTAAAATTTCTATTTCTCGACATAAATAATTGAAACGATCTTTCTCTAATGGTTGTGTAAAGATATCAGCTAGTTGGTTCTCTGTGTCTACATATACGAGGTCTATATCTCCATTTGTTTGATGATCTCTAAAAAAATGATGTTGAATCTCAATATGCTTAGTGCGAGAGTGACATACAAGATTCTTAGTCAGATTAATAGTGCTAGTATTATCACAGAAAATGGGTATGTGTGTGTAAAGTAAACCACAGTATTCTAATGTTTGCTTCATCCATAATATTTGTGCACAACAACGTCCTGCGACGCTTGTAAAGTAAACCAAAGTAAACCAAGAGACTGAAGCCTTACCTAAGAAATAACATGCACCGCTTATTGTTTTTCTATCCACTTTGCATCAACAAAACCAGCATCCGAGTAACCGGTTAGGTCATAGGACGTGGTTTTAGGATACCACAAGCCGACAGAAGAAGTACCTTTAAGGTATCGAAAGATACGCGTAACTGTACACAAATGTGATTCCTTAGGATTAGCTTGAAGCGTGCACACAAGCAAACACTAAACATTATATCAGTACGACTAACATTTAAATAAAGTAAGCTACCAATCATACCTTGATACTTACCTATGTCAATCGGTTTGCCCTGTTCATCAATATCAAGCTTGGTTGAAGTCGCCATCGGAGTGCCAAGTGGTTTGACGGTTTCCAGGTCGAACTTTTTTAACAAGTATTTTTTGTACTTGGCTTGATTAATGAACATCCCATTGTTGGTTTGTTTAATTTGCAGGCCGAGAAAGAATTTTAGTTCTCCTATCATGCTCATCTTAAACTCATTCTGCATACACTTTGAAAATTCTTGACAGAGAGATTCATCAGTATATCCAAAGATAATATGATTTACATAAATTTAAATTAAAAGAAGATTTCCATTAAAAGACTTTATAAGCAGTGTAGTATCAACCTTGCCTCTTATAAAACCGTTATCAAGTAGAAAAGAGCTTAAACAATCATACCAAGCACGAGAGGCTTGTTTCAAACCGTATAAGGCTTTTTTCAACTTGGAAACAGAATTAGGGTTTTTGAAATCAGTAAAACCTGGAGGTTAAGCTACATAAACTTCTTTTATAAAATCCTTCAAAAATGTACTCGTAACATCCATTTGAAATAGTTTAAAATTATGAAAATATGCAAATACACATAACATGCGAATGGATTCTAATCTCGCAACTAGGGCATAGGTCTCATCGTAGTCGATACCTTCCTCTTGGTTGTATCATTAAGCTACGAGTCGAGCCTTATTACGAGTAACTAAACCATTCTTATTAAGTTTATTTCGGAATACCCAGCGGGTGCCAATGACCGGATGATCAATGGGCTTGGGAACAAGTTTCCAAACTTGATTTCGTTCAAATTAGTTTAATTCCTCTTGCATACCATCTAACCAAAAATTATCGCTACATGCTTCTACAATAGTTTTGGGTTCAAGCTGTGAAATAAAGGCAACACAGAAAACTATATCTTTGCTAGAAGAACGAGTAGTTACACCCCTGGTAATCTCATATACTACCAAGTCCTTGGGATGGTCAGCCAAAAACATCATTTTTTTAGCAAACTCTCAAGGTAGCTGATTTCGACTTCTGGTTCTATATGTAATTTGCCTGGAGGATCGACTGGTGCTATGTTTGAAGTTTCTGCAGGTGTTGTACTTGGTGTACTCATGTCTTCATCATCATCATCGATTGTCTGTTGATTCAGTTCGTCAAAAGTAACATTTATTGACTCTTTGATGATCATGGTTCTTTTGTTGAAGACTCGGTACCCTTTGCTCTTCGTCGCATAACCTAAAAAGATACCTTCATCGGTCTTTTTCGTCAAACTTTCCCAAATTGTCTTTAGTATTAAAAATAAAAAATTTGCTACCAAATATCTTGAAATATGGAACTGGTGGTGTCCTATCAAACCATAACTCATAGGGAGTCTTCTTCGATATAGGTCGAATTAGAACCCTATTGAGAATATAGCAAGTTGTATTGACAGCTTCAGCCCAAAAGTATTTAGGTAGCTGACTAAACTGGTTTAACATTACTCTAGCCATTTCAGATAGAGTCATGTTCTTATGTTCCACAACTCCATTTTGTTGTGGAGTTCTAGGACAAGAGAACTCATACAGATAACCGTGTGTATCACAAAATTGCTTAAACTATGTATTCTCAAATTCATCGTCATGATCGCTTTGAATACGAGTGATCATGAATCCTTTCTCATTTTGAACTTTATTGCAAAAGGAGACAAATTCAGACAATGTATCATTCTTGCGTGCAAGAAAATATACCCACATCTATCTAGAGAAATTATCTACTATTACAAAATAATATAATTTACAACCTAGACTAGCAATTCTACTAGGTCCAAATAAATCCATATACAGTAATTGTAGTGGTCTAGTAGTACGTATAGCGTTGTTGGATTTAAATATAGATCTGGTAGCTTTGTTCTTTTTACATTCACTACATACCTATCCTTCTTAAAAGTAATGTCTGTAAGCCCCGTACCAACTTCTTTGTGGATAGTCATAAAATTATGCCCATATTTGCATGACCGAGTCTCATATGCCATATTTGACTCTCATCACTTTTAACCATTAAGCATCTACCTGCTTTGTTAGCATCTTCTAAAAAAAGAAAACATATATATTGTATTCCCTAATACCTTCAAAGATAGTACTACCAGTTGAGCTATCAACTATAGTACATTTGTCTTTGAAAAAGTTAATACCATAACCATGGTCAGCTAAATGGCTTATTCTGAATAGGTTATGTTTTAACGTGGTAACTAGAAAGACATCTTTAATCACAAGATAGGGAGCCTTACAAATATTGTCGATACCTACTATATACCCTTTAAGATTATTACCGAAGGAAACGTATCATTTTTTCTTCTTTGACAGTGTTACGAAAGCGTCACCGGTCATGTGATGTGAGCAACCGCTGTCAAAAATCCATTTGCTTCTAGCACGTGAAGGGTGTTCCACCTACAAAAGAATTTACAGACGAAACTTTTAGTACCCATTTCTTGTAGGGTCATGGAATGTTAGTTTTCGGTATCCATGCACATATATTTAAATCAACAAGCGTTCTAACTCTACATACAGGAGAGATATGACCAATAGAGCCACAATAATGACATCTAGCATGTTGAGTGTTGTATGCAGCGTGTTGTGCATGATTGGCAGGTCTTGTTTTTCTAGTATAATAGAATGCATGCCTATTAGTCTTCTTAGGCAAAGGTTTGGTTTGGTTTGGTCTGATAGTATTGGGTTTGAAAGTATTTCGATGATTTGGTAAGTGACACGTGTTAAGGTAGGAAGCAGCAACCTCAGGCTGCTTTCCCAACCTACTTTCCAACTTTTTGGAAGTGTCATACAATGTATTATAATCAGCACTAAGTGCATCATTTCTTATTAGTGCTTAGTGAAGACTCTTCTTCTCTTTGAGTAGATCTTCCTCTAATTGGGTAATGGTCATTTCTTTCTCTTCGGATAGTCTTATGGTCTCGTGTAATAATAACTTAACAGAAGAAAGCTTACCTACCTCACTAGAATAATTAATACTTCTAACCTCAGCTAGTAGGTCGATAAGTCTTCCTATTTCACCTTTGTACTTTTTGAGTACCTTCTTAGAGTTTTGGTATTTGCTACGCAGTTTTCTGTAATCACCTAAGAGGTCACTAAAGGCTTCACCTAATTGCTCAAAGGTAAAATCATCATATATATCAAACAGGGGGTTAGTATTTACCTGATCGAATGCCATTAAGCATACATTTGTAGCGTCATCTGATTGTTCATCTTCTGAGTCGCTGGCTTCGCTTTCATTTCATATGCTTGTGTTGGCATACCTTTTGAATGTTGATTTCTTCAGGTAACCTTTGTCATACTTGTTACTTTTCCTGGTTGATGATGATGTTGTAGGATAGTCCTTCTTTATATGTCCTTTCTTCTTACAAACGTAGCAGATAAGATCTTCTTCGTTGTTGTTGCGGTTGTGTTTTTTTGTTCTTCTATTGAATATCATAAACTTCTTAAACTTTCTTACTAGAAGAGCTTGATCTTCAGAGTCAGAGTCACTGTCGTCGAAATTATCTTTAACAGTTCTTCTGTGTTGAGCTTTGAAAGCGATCGACTTCTCCTTCGGTGCAACATCTTCAAAGTCTTGAAGTCCCAGCTCGTGAGTGAGTAGCTTACCCATGAGTGTTTCAAGAGACATAGTTGTTAGGTCGTTCCCTTCAATGATTATCGTAGCCTTCGGAATCCAGTTCTTCATAAGAGCTCGTAGAAGTTTGTGAATCTTCTCATGGTTATTGTATTCCTTGCCTAATAAAGACAGAGGGTTTATAATATACAAAAATCTTATAAACATCTGAGTGACGGATTCATTTGGCTTCATCTGGAATACCTCATACTCTTGAGTAAGTATGCTAATTTTTTACTCCTTAACTTGTATCGTGCCTTCATGAGTCACTTCAAGAAGTTTCCATACTTCTTTTGATGTTGTGCATGTAGACACCCTGTTAAATTCAGTCTTTTCTAAAGTACAAAATAAAGAGTTAATAGCACGTGCGTCAAGACTGGCATGTTTCTTTTCAGCTTCAGTATACTTATCATAGGGTTTCTCATCCAACTCCCCTTCAACAAGAATACGTGCAGGCTTCATGTAGCCATCAATAACAATAGACCATAAGTCAAAATCTAGAGATTTTAAGAAGAAATTTATCTGTGTTTTCTAGTATATGTAATTTGTACCATCAAACAGTGGAGGTCTATTTGTGGCTTGGCCTTCACTTGTGAATTTCACAGTTGCCATGTGTGATATTGTGATCTATGTAACAACTATAATAATAAAGAATATAATAGCAGTGTTACCTCACTTTACCTGTATAACCCGCTCTGATTTCAATTTTAGGAACAAATTATAAAGCGTAATACTCTAGAGGGGTGAATAGAGTAGGCAGCAGAAATTAGCTAATTAAAAATATTAGCAAGAAGATCACAGATAATATATCACAAGTAAGTAAATGAAAAGAAAAGCTCAGAAAGCAAACACAAACATGGTAATGTATACTGGTTTCCCTCTTGTGAGGACTATTTCAGTCGGAAGAACTCTAGCTTCCAGTTAAATCCATTATGAAAAAATACTGCAAGTTTTCATCCGAAGTCTTTGCAACTTCTACAACGCAAGCTTTGATCCGAAGTACTCAACCAACTTCAATTGTGAAGTGTCTTTCTTCTATCAAGCCTTTGATTAAAATCTCTCTGAAACTTCTAGACCATACCGCACTGGCAAATCGACTAGAGGATTGTAACTGGCTTGGGTTTGAAAAAGAAAGAGCTTAGAACACTTTGGAAGACGTATTAAGCCTAGAGAGAAGAGAGAAGAGAGAAGAGAGAAGAGAGGTATATTGAAATGAGTGAAATTCTTCTCTATTTATAGGTTTTCCAAAGTCAACTCAGAGCAAATTTGGACAGAATTTGGACAGAATGCTTTGAGAGATCTCGGCAAATAGCCATTGCGTCCGTAATAGCAGGGTAACCAAGTTCAAAATCCAACGACACCAAACGAACCCGGGGCGAGTTCGGACCGAACTTGGGCCAAAATCTGTTGGTATCTAGAGTATAGTTTT
The DNA here is from genome assembly GCA_029216955.1 of Iris pallida. Lineage (NCBI taxonomy): Eukaryota > Viridiplantae > Streptophyta > Magnoliopsida > Asparagales > Iridaceae > Iris > Iris pallida. The sequence continues at coordinate 5,723,553 of JANAVB010024597.1, read as the reverse complement.
TGTGGAATTTTGTAACTCGGCTTTTGAGTTTTGGGCTTTTGAAAAGTTTTAGCAGTTAGGAGCTTTTTGTAAAATGGGCTATTTTCAAAATCATAGGATATTTTGAAAATATTTTGGGGTAGCCTATTTTCCAGTATGACTCGGTGTACAAAATATTTTTAGACTCAATAAATATGAAAATTACATTGAATGTTAAAATACAGACTCATGTGGCAAAACAACTTCAGTCTTGAACAGTATGGTAGAAGTTCTCAGCAAATGTCCAAGTAGCCCTTATATCGAGACATGGTTAGATCAATTATTAAAATCAAGTTCGACCATGACTAATGGGCCAATAGACCCATCATAGGTAATCTCTCATCATGATATGGAAAGGAGAAATTAGAATGAGTTTGCATTTTTTAATGAATTTCGTATCATTTCTCAAACTTTTATTTTTGAACATTTGTCAGTCTAGCATTTTTGAAATGTTAGTTTGAAATTCGAAATAAATGACACATCTTTTTAAAAAAATGTCTATCAAAGATGGAATCCGTTTGTCTCCTACATTGCATTTGGTATAAACGGATCCGTTTGGCTCCTACCTTGCATTTGGTATAAACGATTATGTGATGAAAACGTAACTATAATCCAAATTGACTCTGAACCTCACAATCCAAATTATCTTGGCTGGACTTTAGGAAGGCCGACCCAAGCCCACGACGAACAAGGCATGTGCCTTGGGTCTCACATTGGAAAAAGGCCTCTCATAAATATGGCAGTAGATGTTGTAATACCTAAATTATAATATTTTAGAAATCCTTCAACCTCACATTGGAAATAGGCAGCCGCGGGCACCGGGAGAACTATTTAGTACGACCTCACATTGGGAAAAGGCTCTACCCAATAGAATATAGAAAGTAAACCTAAAATAGAATGAATGAGAGGAGGCAGTTGAAGGGTTTTTTCTATATACGATTCCCAATTATTTCTTCCTTAATGGGAAAAGATTTGGTTTTCCCCCAATTATTACCTTGGCTTTGACATGTTTGGCTCCTTATCTTCTTCTTTAAGGCTACGTTTGGTTCACAGAATTGGAGCTTTGGGATAGGAAAGTGATTCATTTCTTTTGTTTGGATGCCAAAGGAAATGATGAGCAAAGGAATTTGATTCCAAAGAGGAGGAAAAATAGGGAAGAAAGTAGTTCCTCCCACCAATCCAAGTATTCATTTTCTCCCTCTAAGGATTCACTTCCCCTCTCAATTTCCTTGGTTTTTCCAAACATCGAAAAGAAAATTGATTGGAATTGCAATTTCCAAAGGAAAGAAAATATCATAGGATCAATTTCCTTTCCGCGAACCAAACCAGGCCTAAATTCTCTACTCTCTTGCTTTGTTTATCAAAAAGAAAAGAAAAATAATTCTTCTCCTCTCTCCCCAAAGTTTGAACTCTTGTACTCTCTCTCTGTGGCACTTGCTAAAATTTTAAATATTAAAGTGGTTGATTAGATTTGGATTTTGAAGTTTCAGATTGGTAAGATATTCTCCATATTAGTTCTGAATTGAAATTCTTTATTAAAAATTCATAATATCATTATGATTTTTATATTTTCTCATACTTCAGTTTTTCTTCTTTCAAAAATTGCAGACACATTAATTTGAAGTGTTGAGTTATTAGAATAGTCCCACAAGGCTAAAGACTTGGTGCTTGGATATTTGGATTCTCAAGTCTCAACACTTTTAATTGATAAATCAAGTTTTATCAATTATTGTTTCAAACTTTTATAGCTCTTCTGATTTTATAAATATGTCGACTAGGAAGTTTGAATCTGGCTATGCAAAACTTCAGGAAAGAAAAGAAAAATAGAAAATGTAATTCAATCTCAAAAAGGAGCTCTTGATAGGTTTGTTATTACAAATAAAGAGAAAAATATAGAAAATGCAGTAGGAAATGTGGTAGCAGATGTAGTTGAGAATATGGTTGAAGATGTAGTACAAAATGCAATAAAGAAAGAACCTAGTGAAGACAATGGGGATGACATGAAAAAGCAAAATGAAGAAAATGAAAATATAACTGCACAAACATGGAGAAAAGTCAACATTGAAAATATTGATGAATCAGAAAAATGGAAGAACATTGATACAAATATAGAAAACTTATTAGTAGAATGAGGTCTTACTTGACACTATAATTTTAATTTTATAATAGATGAGAACTCTAGACATTTCTCTACAACCCATTACACTAAGCATTTACCGAATGGAGAAACTTATGATAGAAAATGGCTAGTTTATTCAAAAGATTTAGATATAGTGTTTTGTTTCTACTGTAAACTATTTAATTCAAAAATAAGTAGAAGCCAACATGCTCATGATGGATTTCATGATTGGAAAAACCTTAGTGATAGGTTGAGAAGTCATGAATAGAGTATTGAGCATGTGACTAATATGAATAGTTGTATTGATTTAGAAATGAGATTATCAACAAATAATACAATTGATAAAAAAAATACAAGAACAAATTAACAAAGAGTTAGAACATCGGAAAGAAGTTTTAGTAAGAATAATGTCAATTGTTCAAACTCTTGCTAAAAATAATTTGGCCTTCCAGGGAACATGAGAAGCTTCATCAAAAAAATAATGGAATTTTTTAAGATTTATTGAAGCAATTGGATGGTTTGATCCAACCATGAAAGAACATATACGAAGAATAAATATTAGTGAAATTCATAAACATTATTTTGGTGCTAGGATACAAAATGAATTAATACGTCTGTTAACATCCGAAATAAATATAAAAATTTTGAAAAAAGTCAAATATGCAAAATATTTTACAGTTACGCTTGATTGTACACCAAATATAAGTAAACAAGAAAAAACGTCACTTATAATACGGTGTGTGGATATATCTAAACGTCCAATTATAATAGAAGAGCACTTTATTGAATTTTTAAAAGTAGATGTTATATCAGGGGAATGACCTTTTGAAGAACTTGATATTGATGATATTAGAGGACAAGGGTATGAAAATGACTCTAACATGAAGGGAAAAAAAGTGTACAAAATAGATTGTTAGAAACAAACCCAAGAGCATTCTACATTCCATGTGGTTGCCACAATCTTAACCTGGTGCTTTGTGACATGGCAAACTCATGTGATAAAGCTAAATCTTTTTTTGGGGTGGTACAACATATATATTCATTATTTGCTTCTTCAATGAAACGTTGAATTTTTTAAAAAGATAATGTGACTAATTTAAGTATTAAACCATTGTCTCAAACTCATTGGAAAAGTCGCATAGCAAGTGTTAGAGCAATAAGAGACCAAGCTCCACAAATAAGAGATGATTTGCATCAATTAATAGAAATTAGTAATTTTGATCCTAAATCGAAAAGTGATGTTGAAAATTTAGTAACATATGATTTAGAGAACTTTGAGTTTATTTTGGGCATAATGATTTGGTATGACATTCTATATGTTGTTAACAATATTAGTAAGAGTTTACAACATAAAGATATGGATATTGATGTTGCTATGCATGTGTTAAATGGTCTGTTTTCTTTCTTTGAAGATTATAGGAAAACAGGTTTTGAATCAGCTATGGTTCTAGCTAAAAAAAACTTGCTCTTAAAATGGAAATAGAACATATATTTTGTGTAAAACGTAAGACACTTAGAAAAAGATTTTTTGATGAGAATGTGAATCAGAATGATGAAACAATATTATCAACTGAAGAATCATATAGAATTGATTACTTTATATGCATAATAGATCAGGCTATTTCTTCTATTGAAAATAGGTTTGAACAATTTCGATTATTTGACAATATATAGGGCTGCAAACGAGCTAAGTCGAGCTAAGCTTTTGTAAGCTTGAGCTTGGCTCGACTAGAATTAATCGAGCTTGAGCTCGATTTTGAACTTTATAAGTTTTTATTTTTAAAAGCTTGAGTTTGGCTCGAGCTTGTTTATATTAAGCTTGAGCTTGGCTTGGTTTTAGCTCGAGCTTTGCTTGATAAGCAAGCTTGATTCAAGCTTGATAAACAAGCTCAATAAGCTCAAAATCACGCTCGTTAAGCTTGATTTCAAGCTCGCTCAACTTTATTTCAAGCTTTTTTAAACCCCCCTCCCCCCACACACAAAATTTTTTGGTTGTATCTCGTTTCCGGTTGAGTGCTCAAATAGGGGGTGACAAAGGAGTTGGTAATTTATTCCCACATCGGTTAGGAGGTGGGATCATATGGTGTAGATAATTGGGATTGGTTTAGGCTTTATATAAGAATTCTCTTTTAAGGCATATGGTCCCAATTCAATATCGCACCTCATGGGCCAACTCCAGTTTGAGTCACGCCGCGTTCCCAACAAGTGGTATCAGAGCCAGGTTACGGGGTTAGTTTGAGTGGCACTAATTGGTTCAAGATAGATAGTGCTGAACGTTCATACATATACACGGATATACAGGCTCTCTTCTCAGGGTGGAGTAGGAGAATCAACTACACAAATTAGCTTCAAAGGTGGGTTTGACGAGCCCAAGGTGAGGGAAGACATTATGGTTGGCACACAATGATTGTATGGATGAACGTGTCGGTTTGGTTGTAGTCGAACGGATCGAGATGACAATATATTGGATCTTCTGGGTGCTCGGCTGGCGAGAACGAATAAAAGGTAACATGAGTGCTAAGGTTGTTCGGCTGATGGAAACGGACAAACAGGTAACCGGGATGCTAAGGTTGTTCGGCTAGCGGGAACAGACAGATGTAGCAATGTGCTAAGGTTATTCGGCTAGCAAAAACGAACTAAGGTGGATATTGTTGGGTTATTGTCACGAGCCGCTCCCGAATATCCGGATACGGGTCGGACACATTCAGCCTACGCTATGAGACATAGCCTAGTAAGTTGTTATAAACCTTTAATCATCTTCAAAAATTATATTATGTTGAATAAGATTAATCACAGCAACTATATCGAGAGAAGCTAGAATATGCCAAAATGTTACTGAGTTACATTCCCAAAGCAAAAGTAACTGGAGACAAATCTAGCCAAATGAATGTTAACTAATTATTACAAACCAAGTTCAAAAGCGAATGTAAGCTAAGCTATAGAGTATTCCCCAGCGGGGACATCCTCAAGGATGTAGGCTAGCATCCCAGTGGCAGGTCTATAGTATGAATTGCAAAGAAACTACTCTGCAGACAATTCACCTACAACCATCCAATCAGGAAAAGAGCAAGTACAACACTACAATTTACGCTACTAATACATGGCATGATAAGAATGAAATGATAAAGAAGACATGGTTGGTTTGAAAGAAAAGGCAACATGCTTGGTTGAAAAATAAAATCAATATTCTATAAAGTAAAGACAGCATGTCCAAGAAATACTTGTAAAACAAAGATAATGTGTTTAGGAGATACTTGTAAAACATGTTCAGGCTAAATAAGTAAAGTGCGGCTTTGAAAAGCTAGTAGAAACGTGATCGGCTAAAATAGGACGGTAAAATAAATGCAACTGATATGGCATAAGCCGGTCCGGCAAAACCCACACGTGCACGATGTGTGAGTTAAGCTATCCACTCATATTATACTATGGGCTTTGATCATGTATTAACTAGACAATTTCCCCTTCCCAGTGTCGGTAATGTGTAAAACTTGCAACATGTGATACAATTCCTGTTAAAGAGGCTTGTTGCATGAGAAACATGTTATACTCGCAATCTTGGAATTCAAAGACAACATTAAATGAAAAGAAAATAAAATTGGTAACAGAAGCATGCAAATCATATCATGTACAGTTTTGTATGTTGTAATGTACTTGTCTTGATTTACCGAAGGATTGCTGTTAAATGTTGATTTGATGTTCAAAGTACTCAAGCCGTAACAAGGTATAATATTTTTTAGTTTAAAGGTTAAGTGCTAACAAGGTGTTGTGCTCTCTAATTAGGTCAAGTTACACTAGGTTCGGGTCACAAAGTCATGGCACACTATGCTTATCCTTGGTCATAAAGTCTAGCACAATAATTATATAAAGGTAATACACATCAAAATACTTTTAAACAGGTTAAATCTATAAGTCATGGGTTGCCATATTTTTCGAGGATTTAATATTAAATAAAATTATTTATTTTATTTATTAAGAAAATATTGCATTAAATGAGGCATGCCTTACCTTCGCTCAATTTAATAGTTAGAGGTCTCCAAATACCAAGTTACTATTTTTTACGAGGCAATTAGGTCAAAATAGGAAAGAAATTTAGTTTTCATAATTTTTGGGCTACTACAAGGATTTATAGAACTATTTGTATCAAAAACTAATTTAAAAATAATTATTTATAATTAATTGTTAACGGAAACAAAATTTAAATATGTCAAAAATTAGTCCAAAATCTACATGTAACTATACTAAAAATACTATAAATACATATAAATGTATTTATTGTTTTTATTTATTTAAAAATATAATTATTAAATAAATAATTTTGAAAAATATATAAATAAATAATAAAAATAAAAGTACAATTTATAAATATTTTACATCACACAAATACAATATATAATTATCAAAATACAAGAAAATACATAGATACATAAATACTACACATAATAATACCATAAATAATATAATATATATTACCCAAAAAAATAAGCTTAATATAGGATTCGAACTCGGGTCTGGTGACTTAGGTTTTAGGCTAGTCGCATTGACCAATAAGGTCTGGACAGTTTTTGTTTTAATATGGAAACCAATAAGGTGTAGACCCCACCACCTTTTTAAGTCATCTAATGTCAACCATTAAATTCCAAACCAACAGATGAAACATAGGGTGGTTCCATAATACAAAACCAGCCGACTGATTATATATATATATATATATATATATATATATATATATATATATATATATATATATATATATATATATATATACCAAGTATTATATAAATATATTCAACTTCAAAAAAGTCTTAACAGGGGGCTCAGGTCTGTCAGGACTGGATCGTAGGGCCGGTCAGGTGACCGCTGGGCCAAGATTGGTTTGGTGTCAGCATAAGGGATCCGCTTGGATTTAAACTATAACAAGGCACTATAAGAAAAAAGGCTTTTCTTGACGGCTTTTCCCCGTCAAGAAAGGGGTATCTTGACGGTTACGGATCCATCAAGTAGGCCGGAGTCAAGAAAAGACCTCCCCCCTTTTATTGACGGTCGCTGGCAGGGCTATTTTTGACGGTTTTTTAACGTCATATTAAGTTGTCTTCTTAACTGTTTTTAGCCGTCAATATAGTAGTTTTTTAAAACAGTCAATGTAGGTGAAAACTTTTCTTGACTACGGCTTAGATGACAGCTATTAGCCGTCAAGAAAAGACCTCTTGCAGTAGGATTGAGTTAATTGTTGACGTTTTTTAACCATTAAGAGAAGCTAAATTTTGTATAGCAAAAATTCCATTTATAATTATATATTATGAATCGAACACACATAATATCAATAATCCAGAAGATATACATACATGAAATAACTACAAAACCCAATGTTTATATTAATAAAATATATATTGTTCATACACCACAAACTTCCAATACATTCAACACGTCCAACCACAAACATCTAACACTTGTCCAACCACAAACATATCCAACCAAAGTATGTAGTTTCCATAAATCTTAAAATCCAAAACTAAAAATTATACAAATAAAACCAAAATATGTAGCAAACACGGCCGGACCACATCCCTCCCATATTCACAGCACCTTCATTTTCTATGTAGTTCCTGAGAGAAGAAGAGAAATATATTTAATCATTTATGTGCCCATATTTGTATAAATTAATAACTGAGAACAAAATAAAATAACCACGAGGCCTACAAGTCAATACAATAATAAAAATTTAGGAGTACAATATCATCCACACCCAACTTTTGTATATAAAAAATCAAAGGAGACCCAACAAACTGCCAACAAGCCACCAAAAGCAACAACCAAGTCGATATTTGTATCAACTGTTGGTGCTTTATTTACATGGAGAGAGCTTGCTCTCAACATGCCTTGTAAAATTTTAGTCCCACATTGGAAAAGCACCATGAGTTATCTCAACATATATACTTGGGTGTGTTGTTGAGAGATGCACATGGGGTGGTGACCCTAAGGAGGGAACCATGTGGGTGATTTTACTAGGAGGTAAGCATAAGGCTCCAAGGATTAAGCATTAATGCTTTTGTCATTCTCTTGGATTAATTCCACTTGGAGCTAAGCCCCAAAGGGGCTTAGCGACTCGGACTCGGACTCGGACTCGGACTCGGACTCGGACTCAGGCTCGGGCTCATGGGCTCATGAGGCGTAATGTGGCGTTTTGTTGGCGTACTTTGCACTTAGCACGTCAGTAGTTATGCGGCCATGCGGCTCATATGCTGCCTCATGCGGCCATGCGGTTCATGCGGCCATGCATGCGGTCCATGCATCTCATGCAGTTCATGCGGTCCATGCGGCTCGTGCGGTACATGCGGTCCATGCGGCCCAAGCGGTCCATGCGGCCAGGCTGCTGCTGCTGCTGCCGCATGGAGGGCTACGCTGACTGTGCAGATTTCAAATCGGTTATGGAAAGGGTGAATCAATGCGATTAATTCAGATCCTATCTTTGTGGGATTTGAATTAATTTCGTTACTATATTTGTGGGATTTGAATTAATTCAGTTCCTATCTTTGTGGGATTAGAATTAATTCGTTGCTATCTTTTTGTGATTTGATTCAATCTTTCCATAACTGAAGAGGCGGCTAGGGTTTCCACCCTCTCTCTATATATACTCTCTTCTGGCCTCCTTTGTGGGTACTACGAAAAAAAAAAATACAAGTCAGAAAAGAGAGAAAGAGAGGGAGTTGCTGCCGCCATTGCAAGTCCATCCGAGGAGTCAGAACAGAGGTGACATCGAGCGTTCCACAAGTTCTTCAAACTTGCTGGTTCCTGGAAGCAGATCGTGTGGGGCGAATCTTGCTTTGAGCAACCGTGTTTTGACACCCCAGCATTGTTCTTCTTCTCATCTCTCTAGATTATTGTAACTTGTTCTGTCCCAATTGCAACACGTTTGCAAGGAAGAACAAGAGATCTTCTCTTTACTATTTTTCTCCTTCATATTGTAATTTGGCTTTTTAGTTTTATTCGTAGATCTTGAGTTTGATCATCACAAAGTTTTGTGTGACATCTCAGAGTCTGGAAGAGAAAGGTGTACCTAACTCTTCAACTGAAAGATGTTGATCATGTTCTGTTGGAGGAAGAACCCTCTGTTCCAGACACTGGATCTACTGCCGCCTTCAACGCGGCTACCAAACTCCAGGCCAAATGGAGAAGGGAAAATAGCATCTGCAGGCTTATCATCCTGAATGCTATGGAGGACTCCCTGGCAGAATCCTACTCGAAGAAGGAACTTGCCAGAGACATATGGGAGTCTGTGGAAAATCTGTATGAAGAAGATAAGAACAGGAGCAAAATGTTTATGGTTGAAAAATATCACAAATTGCTCTTTGAGGACGAAAAGTCCATGTTACCACAGGTGAAAGAATTTCTGAAGCTGCGTCAGAAACTGGAAGACGAAGAGATGCCCCTTCCCGACAAGTTTGTCGTCGGAGGGATCGTCTCAAAACTTCCTGCTGGATGGAGTACCTTCTATGCAAGGATGCACAGAAAGAAGCTAGACATTAGCTTGGGAGATCTACTTCAAGAGATCCATGTTGAGGACGAGATGCGTTCTCAACAGAAGGTGGACACTCTGTCCAACCAGTTGGCTAAAGCCAATCTGGTGCAAACGAGGGATCCCAAGGGGAAGCAGGCGGCTTCTCATTCCAAGAAGAAGGACTTCACTAATCTGAAAGTGAAGGGTCCTTCTTTCAAGCAACAGAAGACAAAGTCCCACGTGACTTGTTATAATTGTGGCAAGAAAGGCCACTACAAGAGTGAATGCAGATCTAAGCCTAAACAATCAGAGAAAGGTGAGCCTAATAAGGTTTCATTGGTTTCTAACGTTGTTGCTATGATCGGATAGGTCACAACTGTGGGGGTTGACTCTGACTGGTGGATAGACACTGGTGCGACTTGCCATGTCTGTTCAGGCAATGAATGGTTCGTCATATACCAGCCGATATCTGAGAAGGTTGTCATGGCGAACCAGGCCCAAGCTGAAGTTCTGGGGATCGGGACCGTGGAACTGAAACTCTCTTCTGGGAACACTCTGACGCTTCAAGGTGTGAAGCATGTTCCGACGATTGCCAAGAACCTGATCTCTGGGAGCCTGCTCTGCAACGCAGGCTTGAGGATGGACATCAATGCTGGTCAGATGGTGATGTCCAAGAAAGGAACATACTTCGGGAAGGCTTATCAAACCGAAGGTATGTTTAAAATTCAGCTTGTTAACCAGTTTGAAGACATTAATGCAGTTGCATTTTCTGATTATTCTCTTGAGTTGTGGCATAATAGACTAGGACATGTTCATTGTAAGAGAATTAACAAAATGTCTAGTCTAGGACTTATCTCCAAATGTGGGGGTAAGGTGGAGAAGTGTGAGGTGTGTGCTCAGACGAAGATCACAAGGAAACCCTTTCATCGGGTCAATAGAAGCACAGATCTTCTGGAGTTGGTGCACTCCGATATCTGTGACTTCAAACATTTCTCTACGAAGGCCGGGATGAAGTATTTCATAACCTTCATCGACGACTTCTCAAAATATGCGTTCGTCTACTTGCTCAAGTCCAAAGACGAAGCTTTCGAGAAGTTCAGAGAGTTCAGGGCCGAGGCTGAACGGCAGACTGGACAACAACTCAAGAGGCTGAGAAGTGATCGAGGTGGGGAGTACAGGTCTCATGAATTCGCATCGTTCTGCAAAGAACATGGAATCATATACGAGACTACTGCTCCATATTTTCCTCAATCCAACGGAGTAGCAGAGAGGAAGAACCGGACATTAACAGAAATGATGAATTCCATGCTGCTCACTACAGGTCTTCCAAATGCTACTGGAGAGAAGCTGCATTAACGGCCACTTTTATTCTGAATAGAGTGCCATATACAACTTCGGACGTAACTCCTCATGAACTCTGGTTCAAAGTCAGACCCAACTTGAATGTCATTCGAGTGTGGGGGTGTCTGGCGTTTGTGAAGCTTCCAGATCTGAAGATTCAGAAGCTGGGGACAAGGACTACGAAGGCTATCTTCTTGGGGTATGCCGAGAAGAGTGATGCTCGGAGATTTCTTGATATTGAATCAAATCATATTATCGAATCTCGCGATGCTGAATACTTTGAAGACAAGTTCGCAAAAGACAAAAACATTGTTCTTTCGGACATTCCGGAAAATGATGTAGGTACTAATGAGACTGAAATCTCATACGAGCCAGTAGTCCAAGAAGAAGCTGTTGTTGATGGAACAACTCTTGCACCAGAACTCGCCGAGCCGTCAGCTAAGCGAGCGAGGGGACCGAAAGATTTCGGAGATGACTTTGTCACCTATCATGTGGAAGCAGATCCGCTTACCTATGATGAGGCGATGAAGACCAGAGATGCTATCTTCTGGAAGGAGGCAGTGAATGACGAGTTTGACTCTATCACCTCCAATAACACATGGGTGTTGGTAGATCTACCTGAAGGAGAAAAGCCTATTGGATGTAAATGGATCTTCAAGAAGAAGATGAAGGCAGATGGAACTATTGACAAGTTCAAGGCCAGGCTGGTCGCCAAGGGATTTTCTCAGAAACAGGGGATAGACTACTTCGACACGTACGCTCCAGTAGCTCGGATGACCACCATCAGGATGTTAATCGCTCTAGCACCTATACATAAGTTGGTGATACATTAGATGGATATAAAGACAGCGTTCCTGAATGGGGAGCTGACCGAAGAGATTTACATGCAACAGCCAGATGGATTTGTCGTCAAAGGTCTTGAAGACAAAGTCTGCAAGTTGGTGAAATCATTATATGGTTTGAAGCAAGCTCCCAAGATGTGGCATGAGAAGTTTGACAAAGTTATTAGGTCAAACGGCTACAGAGTCAGCGAGACAGACAAATGTGTTTACACAAAGTTTGCTGATGGAAGAGGAGTCATCGTTTGTCTGTACGTGGACGACATACTAATCCTAGGTACGGATATAGGCTGTGTCACAGAGACAAAGAAGTTCCTCTCAACCAAGTTCAGTATGAAGGACTTAGGGGATACAGATGTCATCCTGGGCATAAAGATCATCCGGACAGACACTGGAGTAGCGCTGTCACAATCTCACTATATTGAGAAGATGCTCACACGCTATGGGTATAAGGATCTTCCAGGGATCGATACTCCATACAGGTGTGATCAGAAGCTGAAGCCAAACTCGAGGGAAAGCGTCAGGCAGCTGGAGTATTCTAGCGTTATCGGAAGTTTAATGTACGCAACTACTGCCACAAGGCCTGACATAGCTTTCGCCGTGGGAATGCTGAGTCGGTTCACAAGCAACCCAGGGGTTGAACACTGGAAAGCTGTGAAGCGAGTAATGAGATATCTCAAGAAGACTCAGACATATGCACTGCACTACAACGGGTATCCGACAGTAGTGGAAGGCTTCAGTGATGCTAGCTGGTGTTCAGAGGTGGAAAGCGAGAGATCTACAGGTGGATATATCTTTTCCTTAGGTGGAGCTGCTATATCGTGGAAGTCGAAGAAGCAGACTGTACTCTCTCGTTCCTCCATGGAATCTGAATTCTATGCACTTGAAACTACAGCAGATGAAGCAGAATAGCTTCGGGAGCTCATGTATGATCTTCCAGTGGTTGGGGCTCAGATACCGGCGATACCGATATACTGTGACAACCAGGCAACTGCGGCGGTGGCATCAAATGACCTCTTCAACGGGAAGAAGAGGACTGTGCGGTTGAAGCACAGGGCAGTACACGATCTTATCAAAAGAGGTGTAATTGTAGTGGTTGATGTTCGGAGTCAGGAGAACCTGGCAGATCCGTTCACAAAGGGCCTCAAGCGCCAGTTGATCGATGACACAGCTTGTAAAATGGGCTTGAAGGCATTCTGATAGTGTGTCTTTGTAATCCTACCATAAAGTTTTATGCTATTAGTTCAAAGAGAAATCTACTAGGCATCTAACTTTTGGTTCAAAGAAGGATCACTGACTGGGAAACTATCAGGTAACAGTGGGTACTTGTTCTCTGGAACATGGAAGGGATACGGACCCATAACCACTGTTGTCTACTATGTATTTTTCTGCGGAAAAACAAATCCTGTGGAAGGTTGGCTTAAACGCCTTAATGAGTTCTCAGGCAGAGTGAATGTCTGGTGTGCTTTACAGGAAGCACGGTAGAGCAGCACTACAAGGAGTGAAACTCCATGCTACAGTGGGATGACTCCACCATGAGGTTTCCAGGTAGGGGTAATGCCTCGGCTTTGCAAGCCAAGTCGTAGCGGCGTAGCACCGTAAATAGGCAGGTAGCCTAATGCTGTATGACGTAATTAAAGAGTTGTAGACAACACTACAAAGGGGAGGATGGCCCCATGTTACAGTGGCACGACACCACGATGAGGTACCCAGGTAGGGGTAAAGCCTCGGCATTGCAAGCCATGTCGTTGCGGCGTAACACCGCAAGGAAGCCTTAGGCTTCATGCTGGGTAGTTTGGCACTACAAAGAGGCTTGTGACCTCATGCTACAGTAGTATGACACTACGATGAGGTTCCCAGGTAAGGGTAATGCCTCGGCTTCAGGCCATGTCATAGCGGCGTAGCACCGCAAGGAAGCGCAAGGCTTCATGCCATATCTCTTTAATAAAGAACTCACCTATAGTGTATGAAAAGAGATATCAGGCCGTCTCTTGAGGGTAAACTTGTAGACGCCCAAAATTATACACTGAAACCAGGCTGGCACAGGGCCTTTAATGTGCAGCCAGAAGCACACGTAACTACACTTTGTGAGTGGGAAGAATTACAACTGTGGTGCAGAATTCAAGGCGTAGTCCATTCTTGTATCACATTGTTATTTAACCCATGCGGGAAGATTCAAGTCGTCAGCGACATCTATCCTAATGCAAAATGGACAGTTACTGTGGGGAACGCTCAACCCTGGACACATATATATATATATATATATATATATATATATATATTGTGATATGTGGGGGATTGTTGGTGCTTTATTTACATGGAGAGAGCTTGCTCTCAACATGCCTTGTAAAATTTTAGTCCCACATTGGAAAAGCACCATGAGTTATCTCAACATATATACTTGGGTGTGTTGTTGAGAGATGCACATGGGGTGGTGACCCTAAGGAGGGAACCATGTGGGTGATTTTACTAGGAGGTAAGAATAAGGCTCCAAGGATTAAGCATTAATGCTTTTGTCATTCTCTTGGATTAATTCCACTTGGAGCTAAGCCCCAAAGGGGCTTAGCGACTCGGACTCGGACTCGGACTCGGACTCGGGCTCGGGCTCATGGGCTCATGAGGCGTAATGTGGCATTTTGTTGGCGTACTTTGCACTTAGCACGTCAGCAGTTATGCGGCTCATATGCGGCCATGCGGTCTTATGCGGCATGCGGCTCATATGCTGCCTCATGCGGCTCATGCGGCCATGCGGTTCATGCGGCCATGCGGCTCATGCGGTCCATGCGGTCCATGCAGCTCATGCGGCTCATGCGGTTCATGCGGCTCATACGGCTCATGCGGTCCATGCGGCTCATGTAGTTCATGCGGTCCATGCGGCTCGTGCGGTACATGCGGTCCATGCGGCCCAAACGGTCCATGCGGCCAGGCTGCTGCTGCTGCTGCCGCATGGAGGGCTACGCTGACTGTGCAGATTTCAAATCGGTTATGGAAAGGGTGAATCAATGCGATTAATTCAGATCCTATCTTTGTGGGATTTGAATTAATTTCGTTACTATATTTGTGGAATTTGAATTAATTCAGTTCCTATCTTTGTGGGATTAGAATTAATTCGTTGGTATCTTTTTGTGATTTGATTCAATCTTTCCATAACTGAAGAGGCGGCTAGGGTTTCCACCCTCTCTCTATATATACTCTCTTCTGGCCTCCTTTGTGGGTACTACGAAAAAAAATACAAGTCAGAAAAGAGAGAAAGAGAGGGAGTTGATGCCACCATTGCAAGTCCATCCGAGGAGTCAGAACAGAGGTGACATCGAGCGTTCCACAAGTTCTTCAAACTTGCTGGTTCCTGGAAGCAGATCGTGTGGGGCGAATCTTGCTTTGAGCAACGGTGTTTTGACACCCCAGTATTGTTCTTCTTCTCATCTCTCTAGATTATTGTAACTTGTTCTGTCCCAATTGCAACATGTTTGTAAGGAAGAACAAGAGATCTTCTCTTTGCTATTTTTCTCCTTCATATTGTAATTTGGCTTTTTAGTTTTATTCGTAGATCTTGAGTTTGATCATCACAAAGTTTTGTGTGACATCTCAGATCTCGATTGCATTAGTTTTCATCTTCGATCAAGCCCCCGGGACTAACATCGACAAGCAAGTATCAGTAAAACTCTAACCCACCAAAAGCAAAAACAAGTAAAAAATAACTAGTAATCCCAACCAAAGTAGATAATGGAGCAAAACTTAGATATCATACACCCAAAACAGAGAAAGTAAAATATATCAAAATTTTCAAAATAGACTCAGTGTTTATGTTAAGATTTCTACTTCATTTTTTTCCTTTGGACTGCCCCTGACTGGTAAAATTGACTCAGTGACAGTTGATATTTAACAAAAGATGAAGCTTTAGTAAAAGGAAAAACACAAACATACATACAAATGCAAACACACACGTGCACTTTAAGTACATATTATAATGAAAACATGATGACCTCTTCATGCTCTACCTCCATCTCTTTATGTGTCAAAGCATGTTTCTTTTCAACATTTTCTTTTATTTCTATGATAGTCTGCAAAGAAAAAAATACATCTAAGTAGAATATGACAGTATTGGAAATTGTATAAATATGTATGACTTAGGGTTTGACTTTGTTGTGTTTATGACAGATATTTCTCCCATATATTATAATTATATAATTATTTTAAGAGTAGATAATCTAGTTAATTATACCTAGTTTGATGTCTCTACCCTTCTATTTCTAAGTGCACCACATGGAGGAACGATACTGAACCAAAAGGGGTCTTCAAATAACATAGGAAAAAAATGACAGTCAACAAAATAATCCACTGATACTCAACAGAAGTATAACATAGAAAATATCTAGACATAAAAATTGATAGAGAAAGTATGGGCTCAAAGTTTAGTAAAGGCTTCTTGAAAAATATTTTCAACCCCAATGTGTAGCCAATAAACCATTTGTCCCATTATGAAATTGATACTCCAAGTTATACTGATACTCATAAATTTTAAGTGTGGTATCAGTACCCAAAAATTTAGCTCATTGTGTAAAATATATCAAAAATTTATACTGATTGCTCGAGGAAATGAAGGATCAAGGGATCGAACTTACTGTTGTGACATTCAACATGATAATTGATGCTCTGTGTAAAGATAGAATGGTTGCAAAAGTTTATAAATTATTAGATGTGATGATTCAAAGAGGTTTGGACCCCGATGTAGTAACATACACTACCTTAAATGGATGGAAATTAACTGATACAAGAAACTAGTAAATCATTTGAAGTTTTTGAGCTGATGCTCTTACGAGGTCATAAACCCGATACAGTTACTTACAACATTTTGATCAATGGCTTTTGTATGTGCGGAATGGTTGATAGAGCTCGATATCTTTTTGATGAGACGCCTTGTAAGGGCTTGCAACAAACACTTGCTACTTACAATATTATGTTAGATGAATTATACCAAGATGTAGCTCCCTTTTCCGAAAATTTGGAAATATTTTTATTTTTATTTATTTGATTTAAATAAGATTTTTAGAATTTTGTAAATAATTAATTAATTATTACGGTAGATAATTTTAACCAGGATTGAGTTTTGAAGTACCAAACGAATAGGAAGCATGTCACGGATAGTGCAGTGGCGTGCTTTGACTAGTGTATTAGCCCTGGTAGGGAAGGCCGAGCCATAGTGACATCCTAACTAAGAAAACCAGGCCAAGTTACGACTTAACCCTTACCGAAGATTGTATTTATTATCTAATTATATTATTGAGTTAGGAAACCCGGTTGTACCGAACCTGTCCAGATTGGGCCCAAGTCAAATCCAAGCTCATGCAGGCATGAAGTGGGACCACATACGGCCTTCTAGACGTGTTTGGTAAATGCAAATATCTTTGTATGTATTTTTAGGAAATTGGCAATTATTGTTTAAATGTTAGTTAATTGTTGTTTATATTATTTTTGTAAATATGGATTATATATATATATATATATATATATATATATATATATATATATATATATATATAGGAAAATATATATGGACATATATGAATATGTATGTAAATATAATATAACGAGGAATATTTTGTGTAAATATAATATGAAGAGGAATATAGGGACATATATATTTTGTGTAAATAATTATATATGTGTGTGTGTATATATATATATATATATATATATATATATATATATATATATATATATATATATATATATATATATATATATATTTTGTGTAAATAATTATATATGTGTGTGTATATATATATATATATATATATATATATATATATATATATATAAAAAATATATATATATATATATATATATATATATATATATATATATATATATATATATATATATATATATATATATATATTTTATATATATATATATATATATATATATATATATATATATATATATATATATATATATATATATATATATATATATATGAAATATATATATATATATATATATATATATATATATATATATATATATATATATATATATATGTATATATATATATATGTGTGTGTATGTTTATGTATATATAAATATGTATATATATGTAAATGTATACGTTTATATATATGTATATGTGAATATATGTATACATATATGTGTATATATATATATATATATATATATATATATATATATATATATATATATATATATATATATATATATATATATATGTATATATATATATATATATTAATTGCTAAACAAAAAGAGAAAAAGAAATAGAAAAAGAAAAAGGAAAGGAAATAAAACAAATTCAGCCCAACTACAACAGCCCAGGCCCAACCCCTAGGAATTCTAGCCAAGCCCGCAGGCCAGACTACTCCAGGTCGGGCCCACCCCTTTAGTCGACCTCACTAATTATATTACACAGGACCGAGCAATCCCAGGATAACCCGAGCGCCCATGCCAACCGATATAGAACAGAGGAGAGATCGAGAGCAAGTTCACGAAAACCCTAGCCTAACCATCGCGTCGCCACCCCAGCCACTGGGCGACCACCCTGGCCTCGCTTCACTGCGAGGCAGTCGCCGGCGGCAGGCCAGGCCGCGCCGCCGTGCGCGCTCAGGCAACAGCAAGCCGCACCAAGCAACAGCAGCAGTTGTAGCAATGAAGGCAACTTCGTGACGAAATTTCCTCCGTGATGCTCGATCATTTTACGAGCCACCTTTTCAAGTAAGACCCCGATCTATACACCTTTGTTTTCCTTCATTTAGATTTAATTTAGATGAACTGGATTGCCCGATGAATCGACGCAAAGTCGAGGGCTTTATCGTTCAAAAACAGAACGTATGACAGTCCATATACCCATGTTCGTACCTAGTTTCCAGGAAACATGTTCAATATTTTTGCAATCTAATTAAACATACTTAAAGACAACATGTAGGGCTTCATAATCTAATTTGTAGTTGCGAATTTTATCAATTGTGCACGAGGAAATCAGTTTACAAAGTTCGAAAAAAATAGGTTTAAAAATAGTTTTCAAAATTATAAAACCTTCGATACGACGTGCGTCCCGCCACTCCGGACGACGTGATCGCAAACCGAAAGCATCGAAAGGTGCATAACGGCTTCCTGGTCGTGTGAGCTTTGACGGAATTCAAATTGGTCACGTGTGCGCGACAAATTTGATGCGTATCCGTCGAAATTCACTGTATCGGCCTCTGTGTAAATTTCCTAATTAATTCGTGCACGCTCGTCAGATCAAGACAAAACTTGCGCCAACAGCAGCGTATCGTTATTCTGGTCCTGTATGCCAAGTTTGGTCCGATTCTGAGACAGTTGATTGGATCATCGTTTCGCGGGCCCTACGATCCGATTCAACGGGCGATTTTGTGCACGGTCCTCCGGAATCCAACTTCGGACATACGGTTGGGTTCATATCGAAAAACCAGATCCGTAGACATGTAGTTTGACAACTTTAGAGACCGTTGGCTTTGGTACGATTTTCGGTGCAAAGCGGGTCCAACGGCGGACATCATTTTTGCCCGAAATTACCGTTTTACCCCTGTGTCCAGAATTGGACTTAAGGACAGGAAATCCTAGCTAATTTGACTATTCTGAGAATGTTGGTGATGTCTGTTTCGGCTTTCGAAGACATTTATAGATTTTGGACTTTATGGCGTACCAATTGACGGTATCTTATTGGTTCTTCGCGCTACCACCAGGCAAGTATACCTTGTCTCACTCTACAGTTTATTTTCATGCTTATAGTACACCTGTTGTAGTATGTTATCTTTAGTTACCTTAGTTGTTATAGATTTATATGATACCGTGTTTACCAGTTTATTATCTTTCTTGTATATCAGTATTTCATGACTTGATAGTGTAGTTATACCAGGCTTGTTACGTCATGGATCATGCTAGAGTTGTCCTTACCTGTGTCGTGACTGAGTTGTACCGTGTCTTCACCTGTATCTTGACTGAGTCGTGTCTGCGAGTATGTGTGAGTGAACTGCTATTCCTTTGTCTTTCCCACAACCTGCGAGTCCACACACGGGGCAAGGGTTGTCCTTTGCACCTGCGAGTCCACATATGGGGCGAGGGTGACTTGTCTTGAAACTGACCTGCGAGTCCACTTTCGGGGCGAGGGTTGGTATTCCATTGATCTTCCAGCAGTTCATTTATACATACTTGATCCCGTATCCGTGTTCATAGTTACCTGTCAGTAGCCACATGTCAGTCTCCTGTCTAGTTCCTGTTTATATCCTGTATATATTATTGCATGATTAAACTGTTAGATAGGCATGTTTTATGTATCTTGCTAGTCCTCTGAGGACCTGATGATCTCTTCAGGTTTAGCGATTGTATAGAGTTAGTTAGCAGAGCGAGATGGTAGAGGATTGCGATACATGATACAGGTATTTGCTTATGATATTTCTTTATTATCCTCTCGTGCTTTATATTCAGTACCATGATATACTCTGCTTATTTATAGACTCATATCATTGTTAGAGTCTAATCGAACAATATGCTAATAGGCTGCAGACCATGACCCATACTTGTTCATTCTTGTTTATATGATTCATGTGGATTGAGATATAGTTTAGATTAGACATGATACACTATTCTGGACAGCTTATACATACTTGACACGGGACTGGAGTCCGCTCGATACGTAGCTGGATTGCTCACGCTCTCGCGTCCGAAAACCGGGTGTGGGTCGTGACACAAGCTGGAAGAGTTGCTGACGCAAAAGAAATACAAGATAAAATAATTGCTTATGGAACTTCCCTAGAACTCCACACCTATCATATAATATTACATGGACTTTGTAAAAAATCACCACACCGATGAGGCCATGAATCTGTTCGACACCATATCATGTCAAAAGGAAAAACTGGAAGCTAGGACCTTCAATATTTTAACTGAAGGAATGTTTCAAGATAGTAAATTTAATGAAGCAAAGGATCTCTTTAACTCTATTCTTACAAGTGATGTAGTACAACCAGATGTTGTAACATACACCATAATGATGAAGGGCCTTATTAAAGAAGGGTTCTTGGATGAATTTGATGAGTTGTTTTTGTTAATGAAGAAATATGGTTACTCTTCAGATTCTGGGACTGGGAAGCAGCAGTAGTAGCTGCAATTGAAGTTGTCTTTCATATAACTTTATTTTCCTCTTAGGGTATTAAATGCAGCTGATACATTCACTTCAATTTGAGTCAATTTTCACTTCAAGATTATGTATTTTGCTAAGAATATGCGTAACCAAGCAATTCAGATCATTTTTATGTTGTTGCTCCTTCCAATCTATTTTCTACATATTGTTTTAGTCTGATACCATCCAATATTCTTTCATACACACGAAAAAATGAACTCAACATTTGAGAACTTCATAGCATCTAATAGTATTAAGAGGGATATATTTTCCATTCCACAAACTACCTATCCCTGCAATCCCTGCAGCAAAGGCTGCTGCACATTTATGTGCATCCACTGTAGTTGCCGACTAAAGCTAATGATGATGCTTCAATTGCAGCTACTAAGCACATTAAATGGACAACCAATGTTCCTCAAGGAAAGAAGTGGATTACAAAGCATATTAAAGATTATAGCTAACACTTATCTTATAGAACCATTTCTTTCGCAATAACAATGTCACAGCAGAACATATAATAGGAAATTTTAAAGGGAAAAAAAAAAAATGAAAGGAGGAGGAGTTATACCTTTCGGCATCAACATTCGTAGCCCTCAAGAAGGCGGTTAGGTCGTCGAGCGCATTCTCTTACACCGGAGCATCGAATTCTCTATTGTCTTTAAAACAAAGGATCTACCAAAGAAAAAAAAAACGATCAGTTATGCAAAGTTTTCGATCATCAACATCAGTACTTACAATAAAAAATCCTAAAATTTCCAAACAAAGAATTTAAATAAAACTAGGTCAATTTTGACTTCGAAAATGCAAAGTAAATACAAAAAATGTCTTATCTCGTATCTACTGCGGCATGACAGAGGACTTCCCAGAGAGGGAACCGCTGCTTGTCATCGCTCGACGTCGCCATCCTTGTTGAAGTGGATGTGATCCACCTTTCCCTTCTTGACATGATAAATTTTAGAACTCCCTAAAATAGAACCAACTTCAAAGCCCTAAAATGATAAATTTTACAAATTTTCAGAAATCAAGAAATGGAACCAACTTCAAATCCCTAAAATAAAAAATTTCATAAATTTGTAGAAATCAAAAGAGGAAAAGTTCTTTTTTTATCTATCATCTACATAACCCAAAGAGAGAAAGAAATCCTAACAAAACCCTAAGAAATGGTAACTCATGTCCTCGAGGTCGACGTCATCATCGTCAAAATATGCCTCCTCGTCCAAAACAACGTTAATGGTCGATCGCGGCGTCGAAGCAGCCGAGCACGCCATCGTGCCTCTTCTTCTTCCTACTGCACCTCTTCTTCTTTCCTAGATCGCTCTTTCTTGGCGAGGGGGAGGACGACAGGAGATGGCATGGCAAAGTGCTCCGCTTCTTCGAAGACCGGGATCGGGACGGCTGGGCTCGAAGAAAAGGAGTAGGAGAACTAAAGGGAGAAAGAGAGGAAAGAACTCGAAGAGGAGATGAGGAGAAATGGAGAGAGGAGTTATTTCTGAGAGAGAATTTTTTTCATCGGGAGAAACTTTGCTGCTTCTCTCCATAAAAAATAACCACAATCGTCAACAAATATATACAATTTGAAAAAAATTCTATAATGGCAACCGAAAAATTAGCGCCAATTTTTTCGCACATACATTAATTGACAGTTTTCATCAATTCGTCAACAAAAAAAATTGTGTTTCTTGATGGATCCTCTAAAACCGTCAACTATTATGGTAAAAATTTGCCAAATTAACTTAAAATGTGTATTTTTTTGACGTATACCAAAAACCATCAAGATAACCACTATTGTTGATGGTTTTCGACGACCGTCAACTTATAAACCGTCAAGAATTGTCATTTTACTTGTAGTGAGGCTAGAGTTTACTTTCTTACCGAGGAAGAAGAAGAAGGTGGTCGCGGTTACGTCGAGATCATCATCGGCTTGCCGTCCTGTATTTGCTCGAGCATGTCGACACTGTATCGGCTCTTTCAGAATCGTTCTCGTCGAGATCGGGAAGGTGGTTCGTAGGTTGGCAACGAAGCTCTGCTCGTCGGTGCGGCTCCCGTGGCTCGGGGATGGCGAGTGCGGCACGGGTCGCTGGATTGCTCCAAAGGAAGAAGATGGTAATGCTTAAGTTTTGTCTCAATATTTTTTATAGAGAAATGAAGGGGATTTACGAATGGGAAGGGTCGGGGGTTACGAAATGTAAGAGGTTGGGACTTACAGAATGTAAGAGGTTGGAAGTTACGGAATGTAAGAAGTTGAGAGTTATGGAATGTAAGAGGTTGGGGGTTACCATTATTTGTTATTTTAAGATATTAATAAATAAATATTTTTTATCACTAATTGAATTCTCTAAATAATAATATTATTATTTTAACAACTTAAATTTTATAATTTAACTTTAAATATATAAAAAAAATAAAGAGTTACAAAACTTTTCTTATTGAAAAATTTCGTTCTCGAAATTTCCAAAGGTAGGGTACAAACAATCATACCTGGAAAAGGTAAGGATATTCCTTCCTCATCTTATCTTCTCTTCCAAGTCGACTCTCCTGGAGAGTGGTGCCTCCATGCAACCCTATAGTGCCCCGAAATTCGTGATACGTATTTTATACGTGATCGTATTTCTGACCAGTATTTTTTTATTTTTTCTTGACCAGTTAAGTTGTGGTATATTTCATACTTAGCATTGTAGTTTAATTGTCATTTATCATTCCTGGATTAATTCTGATTAATGGAGCTTGGTTTTATTTGGATAGGAGAAGGAATTGGTTTGGTTTGGTTTATTATGCATTAGACCATCTTAGCTAACCTCCACCCTCAACACAACTTATCCTTCCCCATTAAAATCCCCACCTAACACTCTCTTTCCTCATTATTTTCCTCCATTAATTCTTCTTCTTCTTCTTCCTCCACACAACTCTCCAACCCATTAGGCAAGTGCACCTTGCCACCACATGAGAACCACTTTTTATTTGTCCATTAGCTAGATTAGGCCATGGAGATCAACATTAGAACTTGACATTTTGTGATTTGGAGTTTCTATTGTTCTAGATCTAGGTTTTAACTATTTTCGGATTTACATAGTTTTGATCTATTTTGATTGGATTTTTGTGGGTTTTGATGCTTCCATGTGGAAGAGAATTCAATTTTACTCAAGTTAGAACTTTGAAAATCTAGATTTGGCTTTGATTTGACAAAGATATGAAAATTTGAATTTTGGTGTTCTTGGTGTTCTTCTCGGCCTGGAGTAGCAGCCTGCAGCCTGCGCTCTTTAGCGCAGTGCTGGATTGCGCATTCCCCTCGGCCAGTGCTTTTTAGCGCAGCGCCGACCGCGCAGCTTGCCCCTTGGCGAACTGCGCTCAATCCGACTGCGCATGGATTCATGCGCAGTCTGCCCATGCGCAGTCTGCCCATGCGCAGTCTGCTCATGCACAATCTGCTCCTGCGCAGTCCACTTCTGCGCAATCCATACTCTGTGCAATCTGACCCTGCGCAATTCATACTCTGTACAATCTGACCCTGTGCCATCCATTCCTGCGCAACCTGACCTCTGCGCAGTCTACCCTTGCGCAATCCTCCCTTGCGCAATCTAATCAGTGCGCAAGGCAGCCCCTGTACCCTTGGTCCATGCGCAATGACCCATTGTGCAGTACATCCCCTGTGCCCCTTTAACCCTGTGCCCTTTGACCCCATGCGCAGTCTACCCTTGCGCAAGGTAACCCTTGCGCAAGGCAACTCTTGCGCAGCTCTTCCATGCGCAGTGCATATCCTGCGCAGCCCAACCCCTGACCCTCTTGCACAACCCACTTGTCTATGATGAATTTGTTTATTTCTTGAGCTTGGCTCTTCTATAGCCCTGTATATTGATATTTTATTAGATATTTTACGCCCATTTTATATCCTTACGCCTTTTGTCATGAACTTGATTTTACTTAATATGTTGGAATGACTATTGTACATGGCACGATATGACAAAGAACTAGTATAACATGACAGTGACCCGTAATGGTGCACTCCTGACATGACCGACCTGACTTGATAGTGGCCCGTGGTGGCGCACTCCTGACTTGACATGACTTGATAACTTAGCTTGACTTGTCTTGACACCGTGGGTGTTCCTGCTTGCTTGTGCAATCCACTCGTATTGTCTTGCATCATGTCTAGGACGTGACTCCCTGGTTCCCACGGTCAGGGATTCATACTGAATCTGGCTAGGTTAATGACTAGATTGATCAATTAGTTCATGGAGAATTTCCCAGTTACCTGTTGCCCCTTTGGTCCCGGCCTTATATATATATACATGGGATTTGTTGCTATCCGTCGAGATGAGCGCACTTCCAGTCTGCCGTCGAGCGTGGTACCTTAGGACACATGTATCTTACTACAGTGTGTCTGCTATATCATGCTATCTTTTCCTTTTCTTGCTGGGAGCATTCAGGTAGTAACAAACAGGTAACCGGACTTGGAATTCTCATTGCATCTTGTTAGTAATCAGGTCTGTGATAACCCTAGTTAGTTAAAGTAGTAAGCCGTAGTACTTGCTTGGCCGTGATTGATTGGATGGAGTCTAGTCCCTCTTGTCCTGTCCTGATCCTGTGCAAGGTCATGACATGACATGATTACTCGTGCTTTACCTTAATCCTGTTTAATTGCAAGTCTTGAATTCACGTATTTTATCTTGTCGATAAATGGTGGGAGAAACCAAGTTCCGTTCAGATGAAGGGTTACAACCCCGGTCCTTGTTTGGTTTACGGGTTGTAACCTGGCTATCTAAATAGTCCCGTGGTCATCTCATCGTATATCAACCTGTCATGCCTTTCCATATGTTCTGTCTTTTATCGATTCTGCACAAGATTTGTCTTTTATATCTAACTATCATGCCTTTTCTTAAATTACTGTCTCTTGTTATATAATTATATTATTGTACTGATTGCTGGCTTTTGTTCTTATTTCGTGGCCTCCTTTGTGGCACTTGCTCTTTCTGGGGTCTGACCCAGCTGGTTTTGTATGGCCAGATACCGGAGCAGCAGCAAAGGATCTACCTGCTTTCCAGCCCGATGGTGAACACTAGACGGAACCCGGGCAACGAGTGGGTTTTCTCTTTTTGTTTCTCCCACTGTATTGTTAACTGATATTCTTTTGAGGCGTTTAGCCGACGAGCACTTGTTAGCTCGATGCACTTTACTTTCTGTCTGCCTACGGGCTGTAATCATGATTGGCAACTCGAGGTTGATCATGTATGACTTAACTCTTGCTAGTCCTTACATTTTGTACGACTAGCTTCATGATCATCTGGATATGTAATGTTTGGGATGCCTTACAATTGTATATTTGGTGGTCTGATATCTTGTTATTATCATTACTTGTTGAGATTGAGACAATAGCTTGATTTGACCCTAAGAGACTGATGGTTTGTAGCGTACCCTCACATAGCTAGACAGCCGTGACCGTATAGCGGGATTGTTGCCGTTCCGTTATACGTAGCTGGCTGTGCACGTCCCCGTTCTTTAGTATTCTGGTTCTGGGGCGTGACAAACCCGGACAAAGGGTATAATAGTGTTTCTTAACCTCTTCTCCCTTCGATCCAGTATCTCCATGGCTGCTCCGAGTATGTGAGGCTAGGTCCAACCTCCAGCTCTGAGTAATCCAACATGTGACTGCGGTCTGAAATGTACCTCCTTAGCTGAGAAACTTGGAAGACATTGTGGACGCTATCCAATTTTGGTGGTAATACAACTCTGTAAGCCACCTCTCCAAATCTGCTAAGTATAGGGAAGGGTCCAATATATCTGGGACTCAATTTCCCCTAGACCAAATGCGATAATCTCTCAAGTAAGAGATATCTTCACAAACACCATATCTCCATCAGTGAACTCCAAGCTGCTATCGGCCCAATGCTTCTGCCTTTCTTGGGCAACCTTGAGTCTGTCTTTGATCATCTTGACCTTGTCTGTAGCCTCTGTGATCATCTCTGGTCCAAGAATGATTCTCCCTCCAACATCGTCCCAAGATAGCGGTGTCCTGTATCATCATCCTTAGAGCGCCTCGAATAGTGTCATCCTAATGCTAGCTTGGTAGTTGTTGTTGTATGAAAACTCTATCAAGTGCAGATGATCCTCCCATGATCTGCCGAAGTCCAAAGCGCAAGTCCGCAGAATGTCCTCCAAAGTTTGTATCATCCTTTCAAACTGCCTATTTGTCTGAGGATGGTCTGCTATGCTGAACTTTAACTGAGTACCACGTCCTTCCTGCAGGCTCTTCCAAAAGTTTGAAGTGAATCGGTTGTCTTTGTCAGATACTATGTTGACTGGGACTCCATAAATTTGCACTATTTGTCTCGTATACAGCTCTGCCATCTTTTCAGTAGAAAGTCCTACTTTAAAGGGGATAAAATTAGCTGACATGGTCAGTCTATCGACTATGGTCCAGATGTCATCCTTTCCTTCTTGGGAACGAGGAAGCCTCGAGACAAAGTCCATCGTGATGTGTTCCTACTTCCACTGTGGAATGGGTAAAGGCTATAGCAATCCAGCTGGCCTTTGCCTCTCTGCCTTCACCTATTGGCAGACAAGACATTGGAAAACAAATCTGACAATATCACTCTTCATACCGTACCACCAGATATGTTCTCGCATGTCCTTGTACATCTTGTTGGCACAGGATGCATAGAATACTACGACTGGTGAGTTTCTTACATTATCTCCTCTCTCTCAAGCTTCTGTCAGGTACATACAGTCGGGGCTCAATGATCCATCGTCAGCTATACTGAAATCATCTAGAAGTCCTGCATCCTCCTGTACTTTGAGTTGACGAAGCCTAATATCAAGGAACTGAGTTTCCTTGATCTTCTCCATTAGGCTGGACTGGATCTGTATTCTCATCATATGCATCTCCGTCCCAGGTAGAATGATCTCTATACCAAGCTTCTCCAAGGCTTCGAGTAAATATCTGTCCCTAGTCAGATACATAGCCACCGGGTATCTGCTAAGTGCATCTGCCATAATATTGGCCTTTCCAGGGTGATATTGGCGGTCAATGTCAAAATCCTTCACCAGCTCTAGCCATCTTCGTTGCCTCAAATTCAGCACTTTCTGGGTAAGCACATACTTCAAGCTCTTGTAGTCTGTGAAGATTCACACACGCTCTTAGTATAAATAGTGTTTCTACAGCTTCTGAGCAAATATCACATATGCTAGCTCCAAATCGTGGATAGGGTAGTTCTTCTCATGAGTCTGTAACTGCCTAGATGTATAGGCAATTACTTTCCCATTCTGTTGGAGAACACATCCCAACTACTTCCCTGAGGCATCACTGTAGATAAAAAAATCATCCGTTCCCCAAAGGTAATGCCAACACTGGTG
The DNA here is from genome assembly GCA_029216955.1 of Iris pallida. Lineage (NCBI taxonomy): Eukaryota > Viridiplantae > Streptophyta > Magnoliopsida > Asparagales > Iridaceae > Iris > Iris pallida. The sequence continues at coordinate 5,695,237 of JANAVB010024597.1, read as the reverse complement.
CGGTCGTCAGTCTTTTCTTCAGCTCCTCAAATGCTACCTGACACTCCTCTGTCCAAATGTACTCCTCTTTCTTATTTGTCAGCTTGGTCATTGTGTAAACCCCCTAATTTTTTACTAAGGTAATATTTTTTAACTTTATTTAAATTTTATATTTTATATTTTATAAATATTTAATAATAATTTTTGTCAAAATAGGTCCACGATAATTTGGTTAAACCTAAAGAAAAATATTTATAGTTTTCTTTTGATTAATTTCTATTAAGAAAATCTTATTAATTAAATCCTAATTGATTACTAATTAGAAACTCTTTTAACTAAGAACCTATTGAAATAAAACCTAAGGCTTTCATTGAATAAAGAAAAAAAAACCCACACACCAGTACCTTACTGTGAGCTAAGGCCTTAGCTAAAAACCAAAGAGTAATAGATAGTAACAAAGAAATAAAGTGGTAATAAAGAAAGGAAGTGGTAATAAAGAAATAATGTAACCCCTCTTCCTGAAATCTGGAAAATATTTTTAGTTTATTTATTTGAGTTAAATGGTAATTTTTGGAATTTTATAAATATCTAGTTAAATAGTTATTACGATAGATGGCCTTAGTCATAGTTGAGATTTGGAGTACAAGGTGACTAGAAATCATGGCATGGATAGTATAGTTGTGTGCCTTGACTAGTGTATTAGCCATAGTAGGGATGACCGAGCCATATGTGAATTCTAACTAGGAAAACCAGGCCAAGTTGCGACTTGACCTCTATAAAGAATTTAATTAAGTTACTTGTTAATATTATGACTTTTAAGAAATCTGGTTGTCCAAAATAGTCCGAACTTAACCCGAACCAGACCCAAGTCCATGTAGGCAATTAGTACATCCAAGGACCCATCTAGACATATTTATGTAAGTACAAGTATTGTGTATTTATTTTTATGAATCGACAAATATTTACTAAATATTAGTTATACATATAATATAGATATTAGTAATATCAAAGGGAGTTTTAGGATATTTGTATGATTTTTTGGAGCTCAATAAAGAGTGTGCATGATAAGTTCACCAAAAATTTATATATCTACTATTGGTTTATTTTTAGCTGTTATCAAGATTTTTATTATTAATTATTAATGTTGTTGTTGTTATTAAATAAAATTATTTATTATTATTGGTTATTTATTTCATTGTCAAATAAATTTACATGTATATATGTACATGTGTTTGTAAATAGATTCTATCTAGATAAATATAATATTGAGAATTTATTTAGATTTTATGGAGATTTATTGTATATATATAAATATATGTATGTAGTGATATATTTATAAAAGAAAAGAAAAGGAAAAAAAGAAGAAGAAAAAAAAGCCATATGCTACTGTTCCCTTGCAGGAATAGTAGACATTCAAACCCGAGCCAAAGAGGCCCAACTGATCTCCACGTATATACATATACGCAGCAGAGAAAAGAAGAGTGCAAAACCCTAATCGAAAACCCTAACCCAGTCGCGCGTCCTTCCCACTGCATCTCCCTGGCCTCGTACCGCCTCCGGTTGGCCAACAACCACCACGTGATTCGCCGGAGCACCGGCAAGTGCCGCCACAGCACAAGTGGTTGACCGAAAAACAAAGGACCTTTGTCTCTGACCGACATCCAGGTACCTATGTTCTCGATCAAATATCTATTCACCTATTTAGTCATTTTCGATTTTGCAAAATCCTACGCGTAGCCTACCTAACCTGCTTCGATGTCCTTCAAGTATACTTATCTGTAAGGACTTAAGTTACTCGAAAAAGTTTGACAAAATTTCCAAAAACCCACATAAATCTATTTTTGCATTAACATTATGTTTAGATTAAACCCTCATTTTGGAAGGCTCATTATTAGCAAACCAATAGTAATTTATGTAATCCAATTAAATAAATATAAATACAACATATACAGCTTCTAAATGCTATTTACGGATCTTGATTTCATCCAGTATACATCAAGATAAATCTGTTTGAAAACCACTAAAAATATGGTTAAAATAGTTTTGAAAACTTTGGATTTCTCCCGAAACGGGGTCTGTTCCAACAAACCGGGCGACGTGGTGAGAACCCATGAGCATCGAAAGACGCGTATGGATGTTATCGACGTGTGGGATTCGACGGAACTCAATTTTGCTGCGTGTACGCGACGAAATCGAAGCATATCCGTCGAGATATCCCGTATCGGCCCCTTTGCAGACTAGCCCATAACTTTGTGCATGTTCATCATTTCGAGATGAAACTTATGCCAACATAAACGTATCATTTTTATGGTCCTGTATGCCAAGTTTGGTCTGATTCTAAGAAGGTCAACCGGAATGCTGTTTGGCGAGCCCGCGACCCGGTCCAACAGCCGAATTTGTGTTCGGTCCACATAAATCCAACTTTAGACATACGGTTGGGTTCGTATTGTCAAACCAGACCTGAGGACATATAGTTTGATGACTTTAGAGACCATAGGTACTGGAACACTTTTCGGTGCAAAGCGGGTCCAACGACGGACATCGTTTTGATCCAAAATTACCGTTTTGCTCTTGTGTCCAGAATTAGACTTATGGGTAGGCTATCCTAGCTAATTTGACTATTCTGGAAATATTGGTCGTATATGTTTCATCCTTCGATGACTGTTGTGAGAGTTTGACTTTTGTGGCTCATCGATTAACTGGATAGTGTTGGTTCTACGTGCTACCACCAGGCAAGAATACCTTACCGAACCTATACAGTATTTA
>JANAVB010024597.1:5619992-5687492 GCA_029216955.1 Iris pallida | reverse complement strand
CTTAGGTTCTTTTATTGCTATCCGGATCAGAATAGGAGTGTGATCGGAGGTTCCATATTGGAGCCCCTCCGTTCGAACGTGCGGGAACATATCGAGCCACCTGGTATTGCACAGTGCTCGATCCAATTGGCATACAACTCTATTCGTGGAGGAACTGTTACTCCATGTCCAGATAGATCACGTACGCTCCATACATATGTGTCCCAAACTGAGGAGGCAGTCCTTGAAGTCAGCCAAAATAGGTGCAGGGACTTGGCGTCCTCCCATCTTCTCACTTTCCGACTGCATAGCATTGAAATCCCCACAGAAAACTAGCAGGAATTTATCAGCTATTTCAGTCGAGATTTTTATGATATCCTTCCAGAGCTAAAATCTCCGAGCTCGATCGTTCTGGCCATAGACAACTCCCAGAGCCACTTCCAGTCCACCTTTGTTAGTAAGAAACAAAAGTAAAAGTTGATCAGATTTGAATTTTACCTGACAATCCCAGTGTTGCGTATCCCATAGAGTCCAGATGTGCGCCACCCCGCATTTCTCCATGTTATGTATACTGTCCTACTGCGTCGGAGTCCTTTTGCGAATTCTATCTTCCTTCTTAACTTTGCTTTCTAGGATAGAAACAATCGAACATTTGTTACTGCGCACCGTATTGAGAATCTCTCGCCACCGTCCCACCGAGTTAGCACCCCTCATATTCCATGTTATGATAGACATGGGTAAACTATTGTGGGTGTCCCCTGATAGTTCGCGAAACCCCCTGGGACTAGGGGGCTATGCTACTCAATCCGTTTGAGGGATTATTAGGTGTGGGACTACCAATCCCATTTATCTCCTCCACACAACGTCGCCATACAGGGTTCTCCTTGGTCAACTCCTTGTTCCCTTGGAGGCTACCTTCCTTAGACCATTCCCAGATCGTCCAAACAGACTGTAGAACAAGCGAGGAAGCCAATGTTGCCACCTTCTTGACCGCCCTGTCTTGACTAGGTGTTCCCTGTCCCTGGATTGTACTTTGTCTATACTACCGATCACCTGGAAGCTTTGATGGGGGCTTTGAACTCCCCGTCGATACTTCTTCAAAGATGACAAATGCCGTTGACATATCCGGATCCGTAACCCTATCTTCTGGCCCATTCCGCTTTCCTAAGATGGATGGTTGTGCTCTCTCCAGGTTATCAGCCATATGCTCCTCGGCTGGCTCCTTGTGACCGTATGGATTGGTCTCCTGGAGCTCATCTGGAATATCCATGTTCTTCGCTTCATGCTGTTCTTCTTCTAGGTCATGTTCTCCCCTTTGTTCTATTTCCTCCTCTCTGCCCGACGCTGGTTCCTTGCATTGTTCCTTGGTGTGCCCAAAACACTTGCAGTTATCACATGAAGGAGGAACCCATTCATAGTCGATGTCTTGCTCAATCCAATTGTCGTTGGGGAGAACAATACCACTTTCCTTGGCAATACATCATTCACCGTTATCTCCACGAATACCCGTAGAAAGGAGAGCCGTTGACGGCGTACCGTAAGGATATCCGTTCTAATGGGCATCTCGACCATGTTTGCTATTTTCATAATAGAAGGAATACTCCATAATTGTGGAGAGAGCCATGGAAGCCGAATACAAATAGGAACTGATGTAAGTCTATCTTTCTCAAAGTTCGACTCTGGCCTCCATCTTTTCAGAACCACCAGTCGGCCATCAAAGGTCTACGGACCACCCTCTAGGACTCGCTCCAGGTCCTCTTCTAATGAAAATTTAGCAAAATAGAAACCGTTCTCTCTCGAGAATAATTCTAAATCTCCTTTAGGTCGCCACTAGCAGAGCGCATAAGCCCGTAGTTGCCCGTAGAAAGGCCGGTTCCCCATAACATATAGAACGAGAGTGTTCTTCCAATATTCCTGAGTTTCTTGTAGGTCGTCATCTGTTATCTCGACTACCTTCATGCCGTTGATAATACTCGGTTCAATGTATTGCAGGTCCGTCTCTTCATGATTCTTTGTAGGTTTGCATAACTCAGCCCACGATACGGGTGGGGATTGTCCGCCTATGCTAGTCGTAACTCTTCCACGGATGTGGTCTTTAGATGCCAATCCCCCCTTCGGCCTCTCAGCCCCTCTCCATTGAGCAAGGCTTGTTTTCTTTGTATGAGGATGTGACAGAGCAGTAGTTCCCCTGTTGCGCCTCCATACTTCCTTCTCTCGGGACCCATGAGATCTCTGGGTACCAATTCTATGTGGGTTAGGCGGCTTTTGATGAACCGAACCACGCTGCACGTATCGGGGCCTCTGCGACCAACCGCTGGAACTCTGCCCACCCTCTCTTTGTACCCGATCCTTCTCCTATGTCGGCTTTTGTCGACGCTGCCTGTCCACTGTTGTCCACCCTCCAGCCATGCCTCTTCTTTCTTGATCGCTTCTTTCTCCTTCTTCTCTGACCGCGGCTTCATGGCTGGCTTCCCCGCCGTCTTCCTCGGGGAGGATAGAAGGGGAAACCCTAGGTCCGGTGGCTCTGAATCTATATATATATATATATATATATATATATATATATATATATATATATATATATATATAAAGATTAATTCTATGGTATAGTTATATAGATTAAGAGTAAGAAGCCATTAACCTAGACTTAATATGTAAGTATTAAGTTGTATAGTTAGTTGGCCATCAAGTACATATATGATTAATTAATATATTAGATTCTTGGTTATTTTTAGGACTGGGATCTGACTTTGGACACTAGCCTTCAGCAATTTCGGACAAACCCCCAGGAAGTGTACCTTGCCAATGTTCAGTTCTTGTGGTACTTTATTTTAGTTACATTCTTGTTACATATTTAAATTAGTTTATAATTGCTACCTACGTAGGATTTGGTTGATACTTTACGTCCGAGCATATCCGGATGTCAATGTCCGTACGCGGATGTCACGTCCCGAAACCAGAATACTGGAGAGCGGGGGACAGACACATCCAGCTATGTACATTGAAGTGTAACCCACCTCGATGTACGGTCACGGCTGTCTATATGCATGAGGGTTTAACTACAAGCCAATAGTCACTTATGGTCAAGAATAAGCCTAGTGTCTCAATCTTAAGCAAGTAAATGTAACAAGATGGGTAGATCATTAGACATACAAAGTAAGGGCATGCGCCTAAGGGCATGCGCCCACATGTATGCTTCTAGGACTAAACACATCACGTAGGGTATATGTTATGGAAGGAATACACAAGAGAGTGCATGCGCCCATTTCCTATGCGCCCACAAGCATGCGCCTATAGTCTATGTGCCCACATGAGTGAGGCAGGGAGCAATGGGAGGCTAAGTCAGGAGCCATCTATACTGGTCATGTGGGCGCATAACAAGGGCTATGCACCCATAGCAAGGGGACACTGACTTAACACATATTGAAGTTATGTGCATAAGCAAGTAAAAGTCATGGGCGCATATAAAGCCATGCTCCCACACTGTGGAAGGCTAGGAGCTTGGGCTCATATATAGGGCTATGCGTCCAAGGCTGAAGTCATTGTGGGCACATAAAATGCCATGCGCCCATACTGTTCTTCTTCTCCAATCCGAGAAGAAGAACCATGGAACCCATGAACTTCCAAGGTCCATAAATCACTCAAAATAGGGTTTTCAAAGGTCCAATTTTGGTAAAATCCAATTCTCTACAACATAGAACAATCAAAACTTGAAAACAAAGAAGTTTGAGAGATCAAAACCCAAGAAAACCAAAATCTGTGAAAACTTAGATCTACAAGTTTTAATCCACCAAAACCAAAAGTGTTAAAAACTAAAGGGTCTTGGAATCTTGTAGGGAAGACAATAGAACAATAAGAATAGAGTTCCTCTATGAAGCAAGTTACACTTGTCTAAGGTGGTTGGAGAGAATTAATGGAGAAGAGAAATAAATGAAAGAGTAACGAGAAGAGAGAGAGGGAGTGGAGTTGGGTTATAAAAGGGAGGTTTATCGTGATGAACTACTTGGCCCAAACCAAGCCAAAATAAACCAAGCCGAGCTAAAGTAAGACCAAACCAAGCTAGACAAGCCAAGATACGAGTCAGAAATCCATACACGTATACTGGAAATACGTATAACGAAAAACGGGAGTGCCAACTCTACCTACCTTAAAAGAAATCTGTCCTCAAAATTTAATCAAGAGGCTAGAGATGTTGAGGCAAGCTATACTAATCACGAGCAATCTATGACTAGCAGTTAATCTAGCAATCATTCATACAAGCAAGGAATTAAAAGCATAAGGCATAAGGAAGACATTATACCTTATGAGTCAAACATGTGTGGATATCGCGATCGGATATCATCCTCACGCTCCCACGTTGACTCACCCAAAGAGTGATGACCCCAAGCAACACGGACTAAACTAATAGTCTTGTTCTTGAGTATCTTCTCTCTCCGGTCCAATATGGATACGGGTCTTTCCTCATACGAAAGGTTGGTACCAACAACCAATTCTGAATGATCAAGGACATGACACAGATCCGAAATATACCGTCATAATTGGGATACATGGAAGACATCATGTACCTCCCGTAACGACGGCAGAAGAGCGAGACGATAGGACACATCACCTACCCGCTCAAGAATGTCGAACGGCCCTATATACTTAGGACTAAGCTTTCCCTGTACGCCAAAACGAATGACGCCACAGGTAGGCGAGATCCTAAAGTATACATGGTCGTCGATAGAAAATTCAAGGGGACGTCGATGAGAATCGACCCAATGACGCTTGCGATCTTACGCAATTCGAAGATGATCCCTAACCTATCTGACCACCTCGATAGTCCGCGTAATTATCCCTGTACCAAGCATCTGCCGCTCGCCTATATCATCCCATGCTAGTAGGGATCTGCACTTTCTGCCGTACAAGGCCTCAAAGGGCGCCATCTGGATACTGGCCTGGAAACCGTTGTTATAGGAGAACTCCACGAGATGCAGGTGATCTTCCTACGAGCCACCAAAGTCGAGTATACATGATCGCAACATATCTTCAAGAGTCTGGATCGTGCGTTCTGACTGACCATTTGTCTACGAATGATAAGCTGAACTGAACTTGAGACGAGTCCCCAAACTTTTCTGAAGACTCCGCTAAAAGTACGATATAAATTTTGAATCTCTGTCGGACACAATACTGATTTGTACTCCATGCAACCTGACTATCTGCCTGAGGTATATCTCTGCAAGATGATCCGTCGACTGGCCGATTCTGAAAGGAAGAAAATGAGCTACCTTGGTGAATCTGTCAACTATAACCCAGATAGCATCTCTCCCAGCTGGGAATTTAGGTAACCCAGTTACAAAATCTATGGTGATATGCTCCCACTTCCATTCTGGGTTTGGTAAAGATTGAAGAAGTCCAGTCGATCTCTGATGTTCAGCCTTAACTTGTTGGCAAACTAAACAATGAGAGACAAACCGGGCTATCTCCCTCTTCATGTCATTCTACCAATAATGCTGACGGATATCATGATACATCTTCGTACCGTCGGGGTGAATCGAATACTGTGAACTGTGAGCCTCTTCCATGATATCACCACTGGGTACACAAAAATGCCTTTTATATCGAAGTATACCGTCCTCATGAATACATAACTCTACTCTTTGTCCTGCTACACATTCTGCCCTAAGCCGCTGAAGCTTAGAATCCGTTGACTGAGCTAACTTAATCCTCTCAACTATACTAGACTGAACTTGCATACTGGCCGTCAATGCCACATTGGTAGGAAGAACAACTTCAATACCCGTCTTCTGAAGATATGATAACAACTCTGGCTGTGCTGTTAGAAAATAAACTCCGGCTCTTCTGCTCAATGCATCTGTAACAACGTTAGCCTTTCCAGGATGATACTGCAAGTTGATGTCATAATCCACAAGTAGCTCTAGCCATCTTCTCTGACGCATATTAAGATCCTTCTGGGTAAACACATACTTAAGACTCTTGTGGTCGATGATAATCTCCACCCAATCTCCATATAAATAATGTCTCCTAAGCTTGAGTGCAAAAACCACCGCTGCTAACTCCAAGTCATGGGTTGGGTAATTCCTCTCATGATCACGAAGCTGACGTGACGCATAAGCTACTACCTTACCATGCTGCATCAAGACGCATCCCAATCCCTTGCCGGAAGCATCACAATAGACTAAAAATCCTCCAGTCCCATCTGGAAGCGTGAGAATGGGTACCGTCATCGATCCTTGCTTCAACTTCTCAAATGAACTCTGACACTCTACTGTCCAAGCAAACTGCATATCCTTGCGGGTCAACTACGTCAATGGTGCTGAAATCCGAGCAAAGTCTGATACAAACTGCCGGTAATAGCCGGTCAATCCGAGGAAACAACGAACTTCTGCGACGGTACTGGGTACTGGCCATGTCTCTATGTCCACTATCTTCTGGGGGCCCACTTCTACTCCACCTCTGGTGATGATGTGATCTAAGTACGAGATACGATCCAGCCAAAACTCGTACTTACTGAACTTCGCGTACAACTGGTGCTCTCTGAGAATCTGAAGAACTACACGAAGATGCTGCTCATGCTCTGCCTCATTCTTGCTATAGACTAAAATGTCGTCTATAAATACTATCACGAACTGGTCCAAATAGGACATTAAGATACGATTCATGAGGTCCATGAATACGGCTGGCGCATTGGTTACTCCAAATGGCATAACAAGGAACTCCTAATGTCCATATCTGAATCTGAATGTTGTCTTCGGGATGTCTTGCTCTCTGAATCTGATCTGATGGTACCCTGACCGCAAGTCAATATTCGAGAATACTGCCACTCCTCTGAGTTGATCAAATAAATCATCTATCCTTGGTAGAGGATATCTATTCTTGATTGTTACAGAGTTCAAGGTACGATAATCAACACATAATCTTGATGTACCATCCTTCTTTTTTACAAGAAGTATCGGGGCTCCCCAAGGTGATCCACTAGCATGAATGAATCCCTTGGTTCTAAGTTCTTCAATCATCTTGTACAAGGTCTTTAACTCTGAAGGTGCCATCCTGTAGACTCCCCCTGACACTGGTGCCATCCCTGGAAGCAAATCAATGGTGAACTCTATCTCTCTCTCTAGGGGAATGCCTGGAAGCTCCTCGAAAAATATATCAAGAAACTCTTCTACTACTCTAGAAAACTGAATAGCTACTGCTATTGTCATCCGCAAGACTGGTGGAGAAGGTTCTACTTTGCCTCTGGAAAATAAAAACTCCGGTTCACCGAAAATACCAAAAATAATCCTGCCATTATGGCATTCTATTCTTGCATAATGATTCTTCAACCAATCTATTACTAGGACCACATCATAGTCGGCCATCAAAAATTCTATCAACCTAGTGGGAAACTCTCTACCGCTAACTACGATTCGACACGAGGAAAAGACTATCTACCCCCACAAGACCGTTACCAGTAAGTATATTGAGCCTTACTGATAATGACTCGTGCTCCAGTCCTATCCGTATTGCGAATCGTGCAGACATAAATGAATGTGATGCACCCGAATCAAATAAGATTGATGCTGGAAAAGAGTTGACGAGAACAGTACCTACCACCACCTCACTTGATGCCAATTCTTCTGCTACGATCAGAGCCATAGCATGACCTTGTCCTCTTGGTGCTGGTCCCCTATGCTGGAAACCTCTCTGTCGGTTCTGAATCTGAGCTTGGACATACTGTTGATCCTGAGACGACAATGGCCTTAGAGGCTGGTACTGCTGCTGCACTGGTGTTGGACCCCTAACCGATGGACTGGTTAGGTTTGATGACGATGAACTGGCTCTATTCGGATAGGACCCTATCTTATGGTCCGGTGCCCCACAAGCCAAGCACAATCCCTGTACTGTGCGACATTCTAATACTACATGTCCAGGCTTCCCACAATGAGAGCAGCCCATTGCGGAAGACTGCTTCTACTTCTGCTGCCGAGGATACGTCGGTGTCGAGTTCTAAACCGACGAGACTGTGGTCGCCCTCCTAGTAGCTTCAATAGTCAAAGCCCTAGCTGTCGGGGCTGGTGCTGATGACTGGGACATCTACCCATGAGACATCTTCCGTCCTCCACTTCTATCTACAATCCTCTGCGAAGTATACTCATGCCTCTTTGCTGCTCGTAAGACGGCATCAAACGTCTGTTGCTCAAATTGCTCTACCGATATAATGATCTCTAGGTGGAGACCCTGCTGGAATCGCTGGGCTCGATCCAATTCGGTTGCCACCAAGGTAGGAGCAAACCGACTGAGTCTAGAAAACTCGGCCGTATATCCATCGACCGTTCTAACCATCTGCTTAAGATTGGTAAATCTCGTCTGCAGGTCATACCGAATTACTGCATCGAAGTACTTCGTTTGAAACTTATTACTGAATACTGTCCACAAAATAGGCGTTGGTAATCCAACTGCTAATATCGCCCACCAGCTGCGGGCTAAGTTCGATACCTGCAGGCGCTCAACGGCCACCTTCTCTTCCTCAGGAATCCTAGCTGCCTCCAGGATAACTTCTATGTCCTGAAGCCATGCATCAGCAGCGATAGCATCTTCACTGCCGTCAAAGAACGGAGGTTTCAGACGCTTGAAGCTGTTGGCCGCGTTGTTCCCTTGGTAACCAACTCTGTCCATGGCATCTTGTACTGTCTGGTGCAAGGCATCACCCCGACGATCTTAAGATGCAAGCAATTCCCTGATGAATCCTACTAGGGTTCCATTGTCAAGCTCTGTAGGCTGGACTGGCTGAGCTGGTGGCTCTTGACCCCCGGTAGGCATGACTCTGGAGGCTACCCCTGAATGTTGGGCTTTGTCTCCAGGTTGCTATTGGTTCACTGGAGGTGCTCTGCCTTGCTGATATGTAGGACCAGAAACAATGTCGCTGAAGAAACGATATAGGGAACAATAAGGAAGGATCATGATATATCGAGAATATAAGCATGTGATCAGGTCAATATTTCGAAAATATTAGAAGACAGGAGTAGAGATCAAGGGCGAGTGCTGATTGAGACATCTATTCCGTGAAACCCTCACACATCTTGATTTATAAGACCTGCATGGGCCACCAGTTAAACCGTGTCACGCCCCGAATCCAGAATACTGGAGAGCGGGGGACAGACACAGCCAGCTACGTATATTGAAGTGTAACCTACCTCGATATACGGTCATGGCTGTCTAGATGCATGAGGGTTTAACTATAAGCCAATAGTTACTTATGGTTAAGAATATGCCTAGTGTCTCAATCTCAAGCAAGCAAGTAAATGTTACAAGATGATAGATCATCAGACATACAAAGTAAGGTGTCTCATATATTACATATTCAGATGATCATGAAGCTAGTTATACAGACTAGCAAGAGTTTAATTCATACATGATCAACCCTAGGATTTGTCAATCATGTTACAGCCCTCAGTCAGACAGGAAGGTAAATTTAACACGAGCTAACACTTGCTCGGCGGCTAAACGCCTCAAAAGAATAATTTAAAATAGAGTGGGAGAGCAAAATAAAATCCACTCGTTGCCAAGGTTGCGTCTAGTGTTCACCATCTGGATGGAAGGCTGGAAGATCCTTGGATGCTACTTCAAAATTTGGCCATATAAAACCAGCTGGGTCAGACCCCAGAAAGAGCAAGTGCCACAAGGAAGGCTTCATTTAAGAACTAAAACCAGCATATTAACACATAAATACATCAATGATAACAAAAGACATGAGTTAGAGAAACAAGGGGATAAACGATAAGATAACTAAAGGACTATTCCAGTAACCAAGTTACAACCCGTAAACTAAACAAGGACCGGGGTTGTAACCCTTCACCGGAACAGAACTTAGTCTCTAACCAATTATCGATAAAGCAAAGCATAAATGGTAATGTGCTGAAATAACCATGTACTAGCCTTGTCTAGGCAAGACTATACTAGACTCCATCAATCAATCACGGCCAAACAATGAGTACGGCTTGATACTTTAACTAACTAGGGTTATCACAAGCCTAGTTACTAACAATATGCATCGAGATGTTCCAACAGCCACAATCCCTGCAGTCTTAATCCAGGTTATCCAGTCGCAAGTTGAGAGAGTTGAATTAGGTGACTTGGGGGTGCAACACATGACAGTGTGCTGGAAATGTTTTCTACTCGACGACAGGCTATAAGTCCAATTAGTGCGCCCAGATAACGGGACTGCCTGTAGCTGGAAAATCTCTTCATGGACTACTTGATCAATCTAGTCATTATCCTAGTCAGATTCAGTACGAATCCCTGACTGTGGAAATCAGGAATTCATGTCCTAGACATGATACAAGACGAGACATGTAGCTTATACAAGCACAACCATCCACATTGTCAAGACAAGAGTTACTTAGCAAGTCAAGATAGCCGTTGTAACAGCATATCAAGATTTATCATGTTAGGTTACTTATCATGATTACTTGTCAAGAGTATGCCACAACGGACCACCATCAAGAATTATCATGTCAAGTTACCTGTCATGAGTGCACCACGATGGATCACTATCAAGAGTTATCACGTAAGGTCATAATGTCATGTCGTGTTCATGTAAGTGCACCACGGCGGGCCACTATCAAAAAGTTGTTAGAGAGTGTACGTGCCATATCAAGATCATGTTTAAAGCTCAAAGTACATGTGCAACATGGAAAATAACATTATATGACTGGTCAAGTAAAGAGTACAAACAAGTCACAATTTACACTAAGGACCATGGGGACAAATACGGACATTTGTAAGAGATGGCACAAAGGGTCAAAGGGGTGTCATAAAGAGCATGCACCCAAAAATGTATGTGCTGAGAGTGGCATGCGCCAAGGCTATGCGCCCACATGTATGCGCCTAGGACTAAACACATTATATAGGGCATATGTTATGGAAGGAATGCACAAGAGAGTGCATGTGCCCATGTCCTATGCGCCCACAAGCATGCGTCTATAGTCTATGCGCCCACATGAGTGAGGCATGGAGCAATGGAAGGCTAAGTCAGGAGCCTTCTATACTGGCCATGTGGGCACATAACAAGGGCAATGCGCCCACAGCAAGGGGACACTGACTTAACACATATTAAAGTTATGTACATAAGCAAGTAAAAGTCATGGGCGCATATAAAGCCATGCGCCCACAATGTGGAAGGCAGGGAGCTTGGGCGCATATATAGGGCTATGCGCCTAAGGATGAAGTCACTGTGGGCGCATAAAAAGCCATGCGCCCACACTGTTCTTCTTCTCCAATCCGAGAAGAAGAACCATGGAACCCATGAACTTCCAAGGTCCATAAATCACTCAAAATAAATCAAAATTTAGATTTTCAAAGGTCCATTTTGGGTGAAATCAAATTCTCTACAACATAGAACAATCAAAACTTGAAAACAAAGAAGTTTGAGAGATCAAAACTCAAGAAAACCAAAATTTGTGAAAACTTAGATCTACAAGTTTTAATCCACCAAAACCAAAAGTGCTAAGTACTAAAGAGTCTTAGAAGCTTATAGGGAAGACAATAGAACAATAAAAATGGAGTTCCTCCATGAAGCAAGTTACACTTGCCTAAGGTGGTTGGAGAGAATTAATAGAGAAGAGAAATAAATGAAAGAGTAATGAGGAGAGAGAGAGAGTGGAGTTGGGTTATAAAAGGGGGGGTTATCATGATGAACCACTTGGCCCAAACCAAGCCAAAATAAATCAAGCCAAGCTAAACCAAGAACAAACCAAGCTATACAAGCCAAGATACGGGTCGAAAATCCGTACACGTATACTGGAAATATGTACAACGGAAAACGAGAGTGACAGCGAATATTGGGTATTGACTTTAGATATAGCATTGTACTGATTATCGTGTTACTTGGGACACGGTGGACCTAGGACACTGACACGATCGTGAGACAGAGTCCTAGACAAGAAAAATTCGTGGTTTTGACTCTATGATAGGTTACAGGATTATCTACTCTGGACAATTGGCAGTGTTACTGGACATGATATGGTAGACTAGTACATGAGGTGGGAAGAACATAGACAGATTCATCGGGCAAGAATCTTATTGACCACACTAACCTTTACAAAATCTTATTGACAAACATTTCTTTATATATATAAAAATATATAACTTATGGAAATAAAGAAGGACAAGAATTTATTTGGGATATAACTTCATATAATATAGTTTTCAGAAAAACCCAAAAGATCCAACAAAAGTACCGTTAGCACTTTACGATTTCGAAAATACTTCATATCAAATTCACGATTTTTAAAATTT
This sequence comes from Iris pallida, assembly GCA_029216955.1. Classification (NCBI taxonomy): domain Eukaryota; kingdom Viridiplantae; phylum Streptophyta; class Magnoliopsida; order Asparagales; family Iridaceae; genus Iris; species Iris pallida. The sequence continues at coordinate 5,675,234 of JANAVB010024597.1, read as the reverse complement.
AAAAAATTCAGAAAAATAGAAATTTAAAATAATTCAAAAAAATATTTCAGAAATTCGATTAACGGAGGTTACAATACGGTTTCCAAATTAGAATGTGATCCCCCACATGAAAGACTATATTTGAAAGGATTCGAAAGTCTTGTTATGAATAGGATAAATCTATAAGCATTGTAATTAAGATAAATAGAAATCCTATAGAAATTCTAAGGTTGCATTGAGGCGGAGGAAGTTTCAGTTGAACAATATAAAAATTATGATAGTAGGCATTGGTCAATAAATGAAGTTACCACTGGAGAGTGGCCGAAAGACCTTACTAGAAAGATTTCTATCAAAGGGATAAGTGATATTTGGTTGTACCATAGTGTGACCTTGGGATAGGATGTAGAATGGATATGACTGCGTTATACAAGACATACCTCTAGGTAGAAGGTAAATAACTTTGAAAGGACCTATCAACAATTACGACTAGAAGATTAGTCAATAGGTAAGTAATTGCCAAGGTATCACATATAAGCATTGTCTAGCATTAACATACCCCATTACCTAGTATACAAGCATAGAAGGGTTAGGCGTATTTGTGATTATTAAATAGCTTTCTATAGACTAGAAATGATGAGTTGTTAATCATACTAATAAGGAGATTTGATAAAGAATGACATAGTGATTAGGAATTGATTTTTGGTACTCCTGGATTCTGTAGATAGATCTAACTAAGGACTTGAGAAAAAATTTAGGAATCTTAGTTGAGTAGAGTAGAAAATCGTGGAGATGTTGAACCCTTTTCCACAACACAGTTCAGATAGGAATTCTAAAAGAATTGTAGTTTCAACAATTGTGTTGGAATAAGATGCACAAAGGAAATAAAGATAAAAGAATCGTAGGAGCAGTCAAGGATGGCTAGGATAAGTTAGAATCGAGATAGAAGACCTTTATGGTAGCATAATTTAGACCAAGAAGTTTAGCTAGTCTCATCCTTCGGAAAACTTGATAGATAACCTATATTGACATAAGTGATGTCCGTCATCTTCAAACGTTTTGACCATTTGAAGTCCAAGATCTTTCATGTAAACAGAAGTATAGTCCACCATCGACCTGTTTGACCAATTAATAGGAGCAAACGTTTTTATTTCCAAGGTTGACTTGAGATCGGGATACCATCAGGAGAAGGCACGAAGAGAAAATATTCCAAGGACATCATTTGGGACCCGCTACAACCATTATAAATTTTGGTGATGCCTTTTGACTGAAAAATGCACCTATTGTATTTATGAGTTGGCTAAACATGGTGTTTCCTTAGTAGCTGGAACAATTATAGTAGTTTGATTACATTTTGTCGTATGATAGAAGCTATATTGGTAGCATATTTCATAGGAGGGTAATTATCTAATGATAATGAGTAGGATAGAACATATCTACTAGAAAGGCCGCCTAGAATAGAGAGGCATCAACCTTTTATAGCAGTTTCAGTTTAGTAGAAAGTCCCTCTTAATTAATGGACAAATATTGCTATCCCTGCCAAAACAGATAGGGTGAACTAGAGGTTTTACATATCCATAGAGATTTATTAGGAGAATAAGAATATAATTTTTTTTGATGACTAGAAATACGTTCTTAGAGGATATACAGTTGAACCCTAGTTATAGTTTCCTAAGCTAAAATATGACAACCCTTGTGGTAAACTTTAGAAAGTATGACTTACGACTTTTGTTATGGGTAGAATGGTTTGCTAAGCCATGTACTTAAGACTGGACCTAAGTCTAATTAGAACCATTATCGTGTGAGTTTTGTTTGGGGGATATAGTAGTTCATGCTTTACAGGACTAGATAAATAACTAAGGTGGGTAGAATTTTATAAATACTTTCCCAAGATGTAAGTCGGAACATAGTACAGTATAAAGCCTAATCCTAGCGAGCAACCCTGGAAACATTAGACTAAAACCCTACTACCTTTTGCTTAAGATAAAGTCTAGAGTAGAAGTACTCTAGAATTAAAATCGAAAGATTATATCAGGCTGTTAGGTGGCCTAAGAATATTGGATAGGGTAGGCAAATTTGAGTTAGACTAGTCTTAAAATGAGCGCTAGAAGGCCAGGACAAGAAGGTTGACCAACAACTTTATGCATTTGACTAGCTCAGCCTCAACCTTTACCTAGCTTATAGGTGAAAAAGAAAGAAGTTAGGGCATTGGTAAAATTATTATCGATTGCTAAGAAGATGTTATATGACTTATAGGAGTATAATGAAGAGCTTAGAGGACTAATAGAGATCATGGATTAACTGTAAATTTGTCTATCTATATGGTTAGTCATAGATAAAGACTCAAGAGCCAAGTTAGAAGCCTTACCTCTAAATTAATAACCCATTAACATTATAGGTAGTGTTGGAGAAGTGGTATATCGTCCTGTATTGCCCCATCACTAGAGTGAGTGCATGATGTATTCAATATCTCGCAGTGGAGGAGGTATGTGACTGATCCCAGTCATATGGTTGACCATTCCAAGATCACAGAGAGATCATTTCATATGAGAAACAGCCAGTCAGGATACTAGATACTAGTGAGAAGATATTGAAGGGGAAGGTTATCAGATTAGACCAGTTGCATGGAAGCATCACTCCCTAGGAAAATTTACTTAGGAGCATGAAGATTCCATACGAGAATGTGTTATCTGCATTTATTCTAAAACTAACTTTAATGTCATAACTTTATAAGTTCTAGTTCTAATTATATCTTAAATTTCGGGGTCAAATTTCTCTAACGGGGGAAGAATGTAAACCCCATGATTTTTGACTAATATAATATTTTTAACTTTATTTATATTTTATAAATATTTAATAATAATTTCTGTCAAAATAGGTCCAGAATAATTTGGTTAAACCTAAAAAAAATTCTAGTTTTCTTTTGATTAATTGATATTAAGAAAATTGTATTAATTAAATCCTAATTGATTACTAATTAGAAACTCTTTTAACTAAGAACCTATTGAAATAAAACCTAAGGATTTTATTGAATAAAGGAAAAAACCCACACACCAGCACCTTACCGTGAGCTAAGGCCTTAGCTAAAAACTAAAGGGTAATAAATAGTAACAAAGAAAGAAAGTGGTAATAAAGAAAGGAAGTGGTAATAAAGAAAGAAAGAGGCAAAAAGAGAGAAAGAAGCATCAGCTTCTCCATTCTAGTAACTCCCAAACCCAACACCTACCATGCTGTGTTACCCCAACCTTTCAATTGCCTCTCCCTAGAAACAGTCGACCCTTCATTTCCCATTCCTTACTTTGTAACCTCTTTTTTTGTATATAAAAGAAAAGGAAAAAAACAAAATCAAAACAAAACTCAAACCTCCTCCATCACCTCCCCTGACCTCATTATACTAGTGGTACTCATCCGCGTACACGTCGCCGGGAGTATCCCCGAAGCTCGCCAAGATACACCAGAGATCTTAATGGTAAAGTTTTAACTCCCTTTCTTTTATTTCTTGTGTCCAACATTTAGTAGATAAAAAAACATAGTAGCATGCATAGCCACCCACGTGAGATAAGGAAATAAAAAGATCATTGAAATTAGAACTTAGTAATTAGAAAACAATTGTAAAAATGGCATTTAGTAGCATTCACCAAGTAGTTAATGTATACTTTTTATTAAGAAAAGAAGCCTAGCTATTGTATGCACAGATACGTGCACTAATTAATTCCACAACCATTAGTAATGTCCATTTTTGCATATAACCCCTTCCTTTCAATCAATTACCAACCAAACCATTTCCATCTCCCTTCATTTCTTTAACTATGATATTTTTAATAATCTCCTTTACTTTCATAATATTTGAAAAACTAGTATATATATATATATATATATATATATATATATATATATATATATATATATATATATATATATATATATATATACCACCTTATATAAGTAAGGGTACAATACACTTAGGGAAGATTAGTTCTATGGTATATTTATATAGATTTAGAGTAAGAAGCCATAAACCTAGACTTAATATGTAAGTATTAAGTTGTATAGTTAGTTGGCCATCAAGCACATATATGATTAATTAATATATTAGATTCATAGTTATTTTTAGGACTTGGATCTGACTTCGGACACTAGCCCTCAGCAATTTCGGACAAACCTCCAGGCAAGTGTACCTTGCCAATGTTCAGTTCTTGTGGTACTTTATTTTAGTTACATTCTTGTTACATATTTAACTTAGTTTATAATTGCTGCTTACGTAGGATTTGGTTGATACTTTACGGCCGAGCATATCCGGGTGTCAATGTCCGTACGCGGATATTGGATATTGACTTTAGATATAACATTGTACTGATTATCGTGTTAGTTGAGACACGATGGACCTAAGACACTGACACGATCATGAGACAGAGTCCTAGACATGACAAATTTATGGTTTTGACACTATGATAGGTTACAGGATTATCTACTCTGGATAATTGGTAGTGTTACTGGACATGATATGGTAGACTAGTGCATGGGGGTGGGAAGAACATAGACTGATTCATCGGGCTACCTGATAGATACACGTTTAGTCATTGTCTCTATAGCCGGGACATGACTGTTACCCATACTCATATAATGTGTTCCCTGTAGCAGAGCTTCAGTATTTACTCATACGCCTGAGGTCCCCCGACACGGTACCTTTGGCGCAGTAGTCCAATGTACAGAGCTTGTTCTCACTTGTATTTCACTTAGACTGGATTATATAGATACCCTTGTGTAGTTATTTAGAGTACTTTCATTTACCGTTACTTGGCATGTTGTATTTTTATACCTTGTTATGTCCCCCGAGGACCTGGTGATCTCTCCAGGTAGTCGCTTCTGTAGAGAAAGTTCGTTGATTCGGGGGTGTTACTGTGTTTGACTCAAGTATATATTTGGTTGATATTTTTACTATGTTTATACAACATTATACCTATATTTTTTCGTCAATTTATTCTACTGACACGGCCTAGTTTTGCAAACTTTATCCTTTGTTATAAGCTTGTTCAGACATTTGTAATAGAGTTTGAACAACTTTATTATATATTGTCTATTCTTGTTTGTCTGTAGGATCCAGTGTGTTAATGCATGACCAACATTAGTACACTTGGTCTTACAAAGTATTTATCTTCAGTGGATTAAGATTAGAATTATCTTAGTGAAATAGAGATATAACTACATGACTTAGACAGCTTATACGTACTCAAGCTGGACTGTAGTCCACTTGATACATAGTTGGTATGTTTACGCACTCCTAGTCCTACGTATTTTGGGACTGGGGTGTTACACATAGGCTCAGCCACTTTTGCAAAGCCCTTCACGAACTTTCGGTAGTAGGCAGCTAAGCCCAAAAAACTCCTGATCTCTGTAACTGACTTTGGAGTGTCCCACATCTCGATGGCTGTAATCTTCTTCGGGTCCACTGCAATACCCTCTCATGTGACCATATGACGAAGAAACTCCACTTGGTCAAAGAAGAACTTGCACTTTGATAGCTTGCCGTATCGCTTCTCATTCCTCAAAATCTCTAGTACTATTCGTAAGTGCTCAACATGTTCCTCAAGAGTCTTTGAATAAATAAGTATGTCGTCAAGGAATACTATAACAAACTTATTCAGATACTCATGGAAAACCTTGTTCATAAGGTTCATAAAGATGGCAGGTGCATTGGTGAGTTTGAAGGGCATAACTAGGAATTCATACTACCTATATCTGGTGTTGAATGCAGTCTTCATAATGTCTTCAGCCTTCACCTTCACGTGGTGATATCCGACCTCAGATCTATCTTCAAGAACACCTTTGCCCCGCTCAACTGATCGAATAAATCATCTATCTGAGGCAAAGGATATATGTTCTTGATTGTAACATTAATCAAGTCCCTATAGTCGATGCACATTCGAACTGTACCATCCTTCTTGGGCACAAAAAGAAATGGTGCTCCTCATGGCGATGCTTCAGATCTGATGAAGCCCTTGCTCAGCAATTCGTCGATTTGGTCCTTCATCTCCTTGGATTCCTTATGATTCATTCTATAGCAGCTTTGAGATATTGGTTTTGATCCCGGAATCAGATCTATAGAGAACTCCACATCTCTATTAGACGGAAGACCTGAAAGATCTTCTAGAAAGCCATCCATGAATTCCGTGATGATAGGATGGGGAGGTACTTTCTCTTCAACTATAGCAGCAAAGTTGATCTCGCCCATAATCTCTGGCATAACTCTTCTCACTCTAAACTCCTTCTTTCCTGAGGGACTAAACAATAAACTACCCCTGAAACAATCTATGACTGCATGTGAGTCACTAAGCCAGTCCATTCCCAGTACAACATCGTACCCGGAAAGAGGCATTACAAAAAATTGGGCCCTAAACTCTCTCCCAGCTAAGACAATAAGGCAGCTATACATATCATTAATGGATATTGCTCCCCCTCTAGTTATAACTCTACCAATTCCCTTAGTAGGTATAGTGATAAGGCTATGTCTATGTACAAACTTAAGCGATAGAAAACTATGTGAAGTGCCAGAATCAAATAATGTAGTAGCTGGATAAGAATGTAGTGAAATAAGACATGTAATGGCGTCAGCTACTAGCTCATGCTCTGGCTTCTATACTATTTTCAGTACTGGCTCTGGTGCATCTATAGCCATAGCATAGGCTCTCATATGAGCCGCTCTCTGTTGCTGCTGTTGCTGTCCGAACCTCTGCTGCTGAGTCGGGAGTGGTGCTCTAGGTACAGCATTGTCACGACCCGCTCCCGAATAATCGAAAACGAGTCGGACATGCCCAGCCTTCGTCGATGGACACGATGAAGTAAGTTGTACAATACTAAGAAAAACTCCAAGTCACAATGTAATGTAAACAATCACAGAATCTATAACATCCCAGAAAGATCACCAATATCCATCAAATTATACAATGTTATCCGGAGACAAATCCGGTAAAATATACAATAATAAAATCAAATTACAAAGTACAATATCCAGAAAAACTAAATGAAATAGATCCTGCAATATCCAATGACACCATTATGCTCTATGTGGCCTCAAGCTCACCTGCAACGTATCCTGTCAGAAAAAGAGCAAAGTACAACCCCGACAAGAACAATATACAATGTAATCTGTAATACAGAATACAAGGTGAAACCAGAATACGAAAGATGAAAATGAAACAATAGTACCAGAAATGAAATATAAACTTTAGGCAATTGACACGACAATCAATATGCAAAGACGATAAACACGACAATCAATACAAGTGTGACATTTTAAAATATTAAACTAATGTGTGACCGGCTTAAGGACCACAGTCCACAATAAATCAATTCACAATCAATTCTACAAGATCCGGCTTAATCGTACGTGAAGTATACGATTAGGCTATCCACAATACCTATATTGGGTGTGGTCACACAAAAGTTAATATTTTTTCCAATCCTCGCAATAAACAATGACTCACTATGCAATGAACATGGTACAAGACAATCGTGTGTATTTTGTGTCCGATATGAGAACATGACACATGAATGTAAGACAGAAACAAAGTAAAAGGTCGAGTCAGTGTACTTGCCTCGCTTTGGAAGTACGGGAGTAGTACTGCATGAATGTTCACCTGGTATATTTGGGTACAAGTTATCAGGTTTACAGATATTAACTAAATTATTGCTATCTATATCCATTTACTAACTAGCTAATATTTTTAGAAAATAATGGAAACATTTTGCTAGTAAAATATTTATAACTATATAAACTTTAGAAATATTTTTTTACTAGAATTATTTAGCAAGAAAATACCAGAACATTTATTATTTAGGAAATATTTAATCCAAAACCTACTTAATAAATGATATCAATATGATATATGATACCAGCTTTTATTAGCAAGACAAATATTATACTAGCAAATAAAATTACTTAATATATGCTAACAATTTAATATTTAGAACATATAATATTTAGAAAGTACTTTAGGCCATTCATTAAACTTATTTATTAAAGCTACTGACAACTACTATTAGGAATTATAACAAGAATTTAATTAAATCCAGCCCAAAACAAGCAAAACCTTAACTCTCTAATTTGTAGGCTTCCTGGCCCGACCACACTCAAACCCAACCTGATCCAACTCTAGATTATAATACTGGCCCAACATTCAAACTACTACAAATCTTTATCAACCCAGCTCAGCCCAATAAAATGTAATTATTATAACAAATTTAAACAAAAAAATCAGTTGTTCTGGCCTAGAGTCCAACCTATCAGTTCTAAAACTGCTCACAAAAGGAAAATCAAGTGAATGGTTTCTAGCTAGTCTGCATTATTTGAAAATTAACCCAGGTTGGCTCTTCGTTTCCATAAGCCATGCCACCTGACTCTTCGGTTCTACGAAAGGTCAAGGTTGGCCTCTCAGTTCCCAAGGAGACACCACTCAACTTCACAAAACTTTTGGTCCTTACTTCATTTTCTCTCACCCTCCATTTCCTATCAGCCGACCAACTCTTCACTCCTCATCTTCTTCCTCTCGCTCTCACTATGATACCTAACCCTAATAATCCTTCCCCTTTCTCCTTTACAGTAGTTCGAACCCTAGCCTCCACTTCTTCTCCAATTATTCATCAGCCCAAAACCCTAAATCCATTTCTTCCTCAAATACCTAGATCCAAAACCCTAGCAGCAAGAAGGAGAGAGAATGAGAGATTGAGGTGGAGTTACCTCGACGGCGGTACAAGACAACGGAGATCCGACCACAACGGTGGTCTCGACGAGGTTTGACGGCATCGGCTTCAGATCTGGAGGTGCTCGACACTGCGTCAGGCGACGGGCGACGAGGAGATGATCGGCCTCGAGCACGGTGAGGCACCGGCGGGTGATGGTCGCTGATGTGGCGATGCTGGCCCCAAGGAATGGTCATCGACGGGGTCGAAGGACTGGTGGCATACTTTGGCGGTGCTCCGGTGGCTCAATGGTGCACGCGTCTCGAGATGATGGATCGCTTCGAGATGACTCTACGTGACTCTCGAAGGGCAGCACGTTACTCGAAAAGCTGGCTCGTCCTTCGAAGGGTCGCACGCGAGCTTCGAAGAGTGCACGGTCTTCGAGAATACAAATCAGTCGAGGAGAGCTCGACAGTCGAGGCTCTGCTGCTTTGATTGGAGTGGCGGCTCCGGTACTATTAGTGGCCTCTGGAACACGACGGCAAGGCTGTCGTTCGTCGACGACGACTCCGACGAGAACAACGGTGGCGGGAGGTGGTGCACGACGGCGCTCAGCTAGTGAGCAGAGAAGAGAGAGAAAGACTAGTGTCAGAAATATGTCAGTGGTGTCAGAAAAATAATAATAAAATATTAAGGATTTATACAGTATTTATAATAAAATATTTAGTGGCACAGTTGTAATTAAATATAGATATGGGGGTAATGGTTAAAATGTTGGACAGTGGCAAAACTGTGATTATGGACAGATCTGGGTGTTTTAAGAAAATAACTTGTAACAGATTTTCAAATTCAAACATTAACATATTTTCAAACTGCTAACAAAAATTAGTTAATAATTATACTAGCCTAATAACAGAATTGTAACCAAAATGTAACAACTAATTAATTAAAGACCCACTAAATAACTAACTACCAAAATCTGTTACAGTATTTCTTCGAAATAAAAAAAATCGTATATTAATTAACAGAAAAATAAGACAATTAATATTTTAACATAATTAACAGTTAATAATTAATTGCAAAATTACTTAGTATTAATAACAATAACAATAACAATATTGTAATTAATTGGAAAAATACAAATTAGTATTATTTAGTATTTTTGAACATTAGTGAAAAATTTGAGTTTTAATCATACTAAGGAATTCAAATTAATAAACCAAAATGAGACCAATTTAATTAACATTTATTATTATCAACAAATAACAACTATTACTATCTTTACTTCTCAGGAAAAATAATCCAACAACTAACCTCCATAAAACAATTAATTACTAAAAATGATTTCTAATCATTAATAAAAGACAATTTAAGATTTTTGAAGATAAGTTTTATCTAAGATTGAAATTCATTTAACTAACCAAATTCAACACAACATTTTCTTTTCTTAAAGTCAAGAAAATTGTAAATAATTCGAAAATAGATTTAGGGAGTTACAAGCATGTACTGGTGGAGATCCTCCTCTGGGTTAGGCTGAAGGACACTCCCGAAGCTGATGTGCAGAAGATCCACAGGCCAGCCATTGCCCGAGTTTCTTCCGGCAAATGTTAGCTACATGTCCTGGCCTCTTACAGAATGCACAAATAATGGGAGCCTGTCTCTGCTATTGCGGTGTTGGAGCTCTGATCGGTGGACGGTATTGTTGCTGCTAGGGTGCAGATGGTCGATAGGTCTGCTGCTGATGTACTGGTGGACGGTACGTCTATTGCTGCCAGCGCTTAGCAGGGCCCTCATGGTGGCTGGTGCTAGCATATGGACTCTTATTGCAGTCTATTAGACGCTGATCTAAACTGTGTGCTACCTCCAGGCTCTTATAATAGCACATCATTCCATTGGCCGTCAGTAGGGTGCTAATTTTTGGAGCAAGTCCATAACGAAACCTATTCGCCATCTCCTTAGGGTCTTCAACTAAGCTGGGGGAAAAATGACTCCGATGGCTAAACTATACAGCGTACTCCTCAACTGAGCGGTTCCCTTACTTTAGGTTCTGGAACTGACGTCCTAGTGCCTCCCTGGCTGTAGCAGAGAAGAACTTCCTCTTGATTAGAGTCTTGAACTGCTCCCAGGTAACTTCTCCCGTGGCAAAACTCGGCTCATTCCTGAACCAAGTTCCAGGTAAGTCCGTCATCATAAACCCCACTGCCTCGACTTTGAGGTCATCAGGCAGTCTAGCTGCATTGATCTTCCTCTCACAAGCATCTAACCAGTCGTCGGCATGGATGATGCCCTCGATCCCCGCAAACTCCTTCGGACCCAGCTTTATAAAGTCTTGCACGGTCCCAACTCTGGGCTGAGGCTCTCTAGGTGGTGGTGGGGTAGTTGTACGCTCTAAGCTCTGTTTGAGCAGGGCGGTCTGCTACTGGTGGGTCACTAGGAACCCTTAAAATAAACTGAGGAGCTGGTTCCAATCTAAGGTGACGGTAGCCTGAACGGGAATGAGGTCTGGTGCAGGTGGAAGATTAGGTACAGGTTGAGTCATGGGAGTCTGAATGATAGGGTCATTGCCAGCAAGGATAATAGGAACACCATGGTTGCCAGGTGATGGGGTAGGTTGTACATCCCCATATGATCTAGTATGAGCAGAAGAAGCCTCACCCTCAGAAGCTCGCGAAATAGTCATTCTCTGGAATACAAGAAAAGTAATCTATCTAGGCAGAAGAACTAAAATAATAATCCTAAGTATATATACTACCGGTCCTATGTTGTGATGATTCTTCTTAATCTAGCAAGTCTCCTAATTAACACTCTGTCCTAAGTGTTATATCACGCCCCATATCCCGCATACTGGAGAGCGGAAGAATGACTCAGCCAGCTACGTATTACGGGTAGATGAATACCGTATAATACGATCAATGCTGTCTACAAGACAAGGGAATGCATACTACATACAAGTCTTATTAGGTTTACTCAACCTCTATTGTCCCAATCATTTAATGAAAAGCAGTAAGTAGAGAACATGTAAGAATAAGTAGTACGACATCCAAAACGCTCAGTCAAAATGTTCTTGAGATCTGGCTTTACAAAACATAGCGAGATGATATAACAAGGTTTACATAATCGTTATCAGCTGTAGTCTGACTTAGTTACAATTATTTAAAAGTAAGTGCAAGACAATCCGACTAACATGTCAGTACCAAGCGGCAAAAGTAAAGTAAGTAGCAAAACAAACAGGGGAGCAAGGAACCCACTCGTGTCCTCCGGCGATCATCCCTCTAGTATTGACCATCTTGGGAGTGGAAGTAAGCTGAGTCCTCAGGAGCTGGCTCTAAATCTGGCCATGCAAAACCAGAGAGGTTAGACCTCAAATAGAAAGTACCACAAGGGAGCATGACATGAAGAATTAGAACCAGTGAAAAGAGTTAAGAATATGATAAATAAGTCTCTGCTTGCTACTGGGATTCACACAACATTATGACACTTCAAGCCAACTTTCCAACCAAACAAGGACAGAAGTTGACCCGTCATGTCCTGACATTCCGATCATCTCAGTAGTTAACAGAGTAGGTACAGTACACAAACAAATCAATTTAAACGGCAATACAACTACTACGGCTTGCTAACTGTAAGTTATTGTCCTAGAAATATGCAATAAGGGATTCCTCAGTTCTTACTATGTACGAGCAAGGCTAGTCTATCCAATAATCAATTGTGCCAATCATCAATTAGACGTGTCCTAATGGGATGCCCGTCATCAATATGCAGAAAAATATAAACAGATACCACTCCCTGCCCGTATGGCAGATTTACAGTATCCAAGGGAACCAGTCGGCATGTCGGGGCACTAATTGTCCCAAGATGGCTGTCATGTAAGAACTCGGGAATCCATTCTCTTCATGCAATAGTTATTTTATTTAACTTAATAGTCCCTACGTTAATTGAAATCTCATGTCGTGGATCATGATCATTCTGAAAGAGTACTTCCGTACATAAAACGATATGTATAACTCTACAATGATGCCCGTGCGGTTAGGTTGTAGATCTTACATAGCATAATACAACAATCAAACCTAGCCACGGAATAATCATGCCTTGACTGTAAGGTACACCTGATACTTTTGTAGAAAGAAGTTGAAGTCAGCACGTGTCCATATGCCAATGTTCGGGATCGGCTAGTCGATCGTAATAGTTCATGGTTCATACATGAACGTGTCTCATTCAATTCAATAAGGCGACTAGCCAGTCTTTTAGTTCAAACTAGGAACGCATGATCAATCATTTAGTCAAGGTAACAATCAAGTTAATTCGTGACAAGGCATGAAAGTTAAACTAGTATTTAGTATGGTCGAGTCTATAACTCTCAGGGTTAAGTACCAGTGATACAGGATGCCTACAAGCTAATCAATACACGGGGCACACTCCACATAACATATGTATTAAATACTAACATGCATCAAGTGGCACAATCCAGCGAAATGTGCGAGATAAGACGAAACGCTCGAATTCGACGAATCGCGCGGGATAAGACAGATTGCGAGATTTTATCATGCAGTTGCGGGACTCATGCGGTCCGTAGGACGCATACGGTCCGTAGGACGCATGCGGTCCGTAGGACGTATGCGGTCCGCAGGAGCAAGCGATCCGCAGGACCACAGGGCCAAGAACTAATACGGTCTGCAGGACCCAAGCGGTCCGTAGGACTCATACGGACAAACTCATGCGGCCAGACTCATGCGGCCAAAGACTGCATGCGGCCAGACTCATGCGGCCAAAGACTGCATACATCCAGACTGCATACGGCCAGACTCATGCAGCCAAAGACTGCATGCGGCCAGACTTATACGGCCAGACTCATACGGCCAAAGACTGCATACGGCCAGACTCATCTTCTCCAAAATCTAAAAAGGATGGCCAACGAACTCATAAACTTCAAACTTGCACAACTCGGCCAGAATAGAACAAAATTTAACTTTTCAAAGGTCAAATTTGGGTAAAATGAAATGCTCTACCACATGGAACAACTAGATTTTGAAAAAAAAAATAAGTTCGATAGATCAAAACCAAGAAAAACCCATAAAATTTGAAACTTAAATTCTAGATCTACACACAACCATCCATGGAAATCAAAAACTTCAAGACCTAAACTCGTAGAGAAAGAGGAGAGGAACAACATGGACTAAAAATAAATGGGGATGCATGAAATCCCTCATGGTGTGCAGATGTACTTGCCTCTCCAAATTGGGTTAGGGTTTTGGTGGAGGGAATGAAATAAAAGTTTATGAGGAGAGAGAAAAGAAAAGGTGTATGAATATCAAGTCAAGTTTGATCTCCACCACCCATTCCTTCCCATACAATCTAGGCTATCTACCCCTTATCATGATGAACCAAGCCAAACCAAGTTGGTTCAACATGAACCGAAATAAACCAATAGCTAAGCAAAAGCAAAAAAATAAAATACAGCAAAATATTTAGCATGTAATTAAAGGAATTAAATACAGAATAAATGCATGATAAATACTAAATAAATACAGTCAAGTAGTACACGTATTAAAAATACGTATCCCGGAAACGGAGAGTGACATCTTTACCCTCATTAGAAAAATTATGTCCTCGAAATTTCAAATCCAAGCAGGCTAAAAGCATCAGGGCTAGACTAATCCAACTACATCAAGCAATTTCTATCAAGCAAGCAATCATCTTACAATATTAATAGCAAGTAATATATCTATATTTATCAATCTACTACATCAAGCAATTTTTACCCATAGGGTGATAAGCATGAGGAATCAAGACAATCAAGGTATACGGAAAAAAATACCTTGTGAGTCAAATAGGTGTGGATACCGTGATCGGATATCATCCTTACGTTGCCACGACGACTCTCCTAAGGAGTGATGACCCCAAGCAACACGGACAAGGCTAATTATTCGGTTCTTGAATATCTTCTCTCTTCGGTCCAAAATGGACACAGGCTGTTCCTCGTAAGACAGGTTGGTACCAACAACCAACTCAAAATGATCGAGGATATGGCTTGGATCTGATACATACCTATGTAACTGAGATACATGAAACACATCATGTACCTCTCGTAACGAAGGTGGAAGGGACAAACGATTAGCAACATCACCTACCCTATTGAGGATAACAAATGAGCCCACGTATCACGGATTCAACTTTTCGTGAACACCAAATCTAATGATACCACGAGTAGACAAGATTCGCAAGAACACATGGTCCCTAACAGAAAATTCTAACTGGTCTGCCCAATGATGATGCTGATCTTACGCAACTCGAAGTCGCTCTCTAATCCCCTTAACCACTTCAACCGTCTTAACAATCACCTCTGGGCCTAACATCTTCCTCTCTCCGATATTATCCTATGCCAATAGTGACCTGTACTTCTTACCCTATAGTGCTTTGAATGGTGCCATCTGAATACTGGCTTGTTAATTGTTGTTGTACGAGAATTCGACTAAGTGCAGGTGACTCTTCCATGATCCTCCAAAATCTAGGGTGCAAGCTCGTAACATATCTTCTAAAGTCTGAATTATTCTCTATGATTGTCCATCCCAAGGCTCTGATGTAAACTCTTTCAGAAATGTGATATAAAATGGGTATCTCTATCTGACACAATACTGACAGGGACCCCATATTGCCTGACTATCTGCTGCAAATACAATTCTGTCAACTTTTTTGTAGATTATCTAACTCTAAAAGGAAGAAAATGTGCCACCTTCGTAAGCCGATCCACTATCACCCAAATAGCATCATTGCCACTTGGTGATCTTGGTAAACCGGTCACAAAGTCCATTGTGATATGATCCCACTTCCATTCCGGGATAGGAAGCGGTTGTAATAATCCAGCTGGCCTCTGTTGTTCTGCCTTCACTTGCTGACATATTAAACAACGGAAAATGAATCTAGCTATCTCCCTCTTCATTCTGTTCCACCAGAAGTGTTGCTTGATATCTTTGTATATTTTGGTCTGTCACGACCCGCTTCCGAATAATTAGACACGAGTCGGAAATGCCCAGCCTACGTTGGAAGACTCAACGTAGTAAGCTGTACAAAGCTAGAGAAACTAACAAGTCAATATGAATAAGTACAAATCACAGCATCTATAAACGATCCCAGAAAGATCACCATAATCCACAAGTCCATATAACGTAAAGGTAACAGAGTCAAAAGGAATGAAATACGCTATGAACTCTAAAAACAATATCTAAGAGTAAAGCTAAACAGTCTAAACCTGAAGCTTCTAGCTAAGTCATGTCTCCATCCTGCTCAGCTAAGATCCGGACTCTGGCCCAGAAGATAAAACAATATCCTGTAAGTACACCTGCAACATATCTAGTCAGGAGCGGAGTAAAGTATAATTCTAGGTAATGAACAAGAGCATCATGATATAAAAAAGAGTACAGAAGAACATGTAAAGCACAGGAAAAGAACATAAAAGTACAGGAATATAAATTACAGGAAGTACAGGAAATAAAGTACAAGAATGTAAACCATGAACCTGAAGTACAAGACATGACATATGGACAATATTTGAAATACAACTAGCCTATGTGACCGACTGGGATAAGTACAGGAATAAGCACAGGAGTACAGGAATAAGGGTAAGGCTTAGGGCCCGCGTGCACAGTACGAGGCTTAAGCTATCTACATGAACATCAGAACATGAGTTTGGTCACTGTAATGCCTGTGTTCGTATTACGTATTTTGGGATACGTATACGTATTTTATTCTGTATTGCCTGATTCCTTGTTTAGCTCTCAGCTTGGTTTAACTCTTAGTTTGGGTTGGCTTGGTTCGGCCGGCCCAATGCTTGGTATCATGGGCCAAGGGTGGAACACTTTAGCCTATGCTTCTCCTTCATTTCCACCACAACCCCCCTCCCCCCTCTTTATTATCCCCACCAACCTTCTCTCTCCTCCATAATTCTCATTTTCTTCTCCTTCCCCCACATTACTCTTCTCCACCAACCAAGAACACCATAGGCAAGTGCAACTTGCTTCCATAAGAGAACCCCTTTTGATGGTTTCATTAGCTTCTCTTTATGATTCTAAACCACATTAGAACTTGTCATTTTCCATTTTGAGGCTTTAATTCTTGTAGATCTAGAGTCTTGCTATTTTCGGATTTTTGGTGGTTTTGATCTATCAAACTTCCTTGTTTTCAAGTTTTGATGGTTCCATGTTGTAGAGAATTTCATTCTACCCAATTTTGACCTTTGGAAAGTTGGATTCGGACTTGTTTTGACCAAGATATGGACAATTGAAGCTTAGATTCAACTTTAGAGTTCTTGCTGTTCTTGCCATTTGGAGAAGACAGTGAACAGTGAGCTAGCTTTTTAGCTTACGCCACTGAGCTGTACGCTGTTCTTTAGCGAGCGTACGCTAGCCTTGGTACACTGCTCTTTAGCGAGCGTACGCTAGCCTTGGTACGCTGCTCTTTAGCGAGCGTACGCTAGCCTTGGTACGCTGCTCTTTAGCGAGCGTACGCTAGCCTTGATATGCTGCCTATTGGCAGCGTGTCTTTTGCGTACGCTAGCGTGAGCGTGCCCTAGAACCTTTCGTACGCTAGCTCAAGCGTACGCAGTCTTGAGCGTATGCTAGCTTGAGCGTACGCTGACCTGTAGCTTGAGCGTGCCCTTGTGTACGCTGACCCTTGCGTACGCTTCCCATTGGAAGTGTATGGACCCTTTGGTATGCTAGCTTGAGCGTATGCTGACCTGTAGCTTGAGCGTACGCGTGCCTTGGTATGCTAGCTTATGCGAGCAAGGTGTACGCTGGCCTGAGCATAGTTTGACCTGAGCGTATGGCCTTTGGCTGACTTGGTCTCATGTCAGCGTGTCAGATTTGGTTTTATTTTCCTTAAGCTTGGCTCTTTTATAGCCCTGTATATTGATATTTTATTAGATATTTTACGCCTATTTTATATCCTTACGCCTTTTGTCCTGAACTTGATAATTGCGAATTTACTTGATATGTTTGGAATTGATAATTGAGCATGACCCGATAGTGACCCGTAGTGGTGCACACCTGACATGAGTAACCTGACATGACCTGATAGTGGCCCGTCATGGCGCACTCCTGACAAGTACACTTGACCTGATAACCTGACATGTTATACCTTGATAAGCTGTTGCGACGGCTACCTGACATGACATGACCTGTATAAAAACCTGGACACCGTAGGCGATTGTGCTTGTATAAATAATCCAGTCTTATCTTGCATCATGTCTAGGAGGGGACTCCTGAGTACCACGGTCAGAAGTACCTATTGAAATAAACTAAGGGCTAATAACTAGATTAATACATTAGTCATGAAGAGATTTCCCAGCTACAGGCAATCCCGTTACCTGGGCACGCCTTGGGATCTGTAGCCTGCCGTCGAGTAGGGCACATTTCCAGCACACTGTCATGTGTTGCACCCTTCAAGCTACCTAAGGATACATTCGTTTCCTGGACGATGTACCCACCTGAATTCAACTCTAATCTTTTAACCCGGGGAACCTGGATGGTCTGCAGGGCTTGTGGCTGTGGAATAATCTCACTGCATCTTGTTAGTAATTAGGCTTGTGACAACCCTAGTTAGTTAAAGTATCAAGCCATAATTCTTGCTTGGCCGTGAAGTGATTGGATGGAGTCTAACCTGTCTAGTCTTGCCCTGATCCTGATCCTGTTTCATATTACTGCATGACCAGAATGCTTGTATTTATTTTACCGATAAATGGTGAGAATTCCAAGTTCTGTTCAGACGAAAGGTTACAACCCCGGTCCTTGTTTGGTTTACGGGTTGTAACCTGGTTATCTGAATAGTTCTATGGTTATCTCGTCGTATATCATCCTGGTGTATTTCCTTTATTTCTAGTTCTTACTTTATTTATATCTTGTGCTGATTGCTGGTTTTAGTTCTTAAGTGAAGCCCCTTTGTGGTACTTGCTCTTTCTGGGGTCTGACCCAGCTGGTTTTGTGTGGCCAGATTTCGGAGCACCTCCAGAGGATCTACCGACCTTCCTGCCAGATGGTGAATACTAGAAGGAATCCTGGCAACGAGTGGGTTATTTTTGGCTCTCCCACTCTATTATAAAAAAAATATATTCTTTTGAGGCGTTTAGCCGACGAGCACCTGTTTAGCTCGATTGCACTTACTTACTGTCTGCCTACAGGCTGTAACATGATTAACAGATCCTAAGGTTGATCATGTATTACTAAACTCTTGCTAGTCCTAACATTTTGTAACGACTAGCTTCATGATCAGCTGAATATGTAATATTTGGGACGCCTTATTGTTGTATATTTAATGATCATACATCTTGTGACTTTTACTTACTTGCTTATGATTGAGACAATAGGCTTGTTCATGACCTTAAGAGACTGCTGGCTTGTAGATAAACCCTCATGTATCCTAGACAGCCGTGACCGTATAGCGAGGTGGGTTGCACTTCAATATGCGTAGCTGGCTATGTCTGCCCCCGCTCTCCAGTATTCTGGTTCTGGGGCGTGACAGTCACATAGCTAGTGTATTTTCCTATTTCGACTACAAGTAAGTACAAGAACATGAAGGTACAAGAGAACATGATGCTCCAGTGCTCAGTAGTATAAAGATGATCTGTATATCCACCTGCTAATGGGTACAAGTTGGTTAAGGTCTACATAAAGACATTAGCTACTTACTGGTTAACTTAGCTTAATATTTCTCATTATCACTAGGTTAGTTATAACTAGTTAATGAATACCTATTAAATATTATATGAGAAAAGAATTTAAATCCTATAAACTATCAGTTTAACCATTGTTCTACTAGTAGGCCTCCCATAGCCTGGACCACATTTTATAAAGAGATATTACAAGACATAATTATTATAGAGAAACCTTATAGTTTTTAAAATATGGTTATCAATCCTATATATATCTATAAAGAGAAATAATAACATTCAGTCTCACAGTCTCATCTTAGGAGAAAAATGAGAGTCAAGATAGCACACATAAATAGAGTGCTCATTACCACTCTATTAGGAATGGAAGTTAACCTATCTATGCTCTACTAATAGCAGTTAGTAACTAAAATACTTGCTTAGAACTTTCCATTATTACAATTGAACTCAGAACCCAGCAATTTACAAAGTCAGGGTCAGCAAAACTCTAATTCAACACTGCTACACCACAATTTGTTCCCACAGAAATATTAAAATGGCAGCTGTGCAAAAGAATTTCTAACTCAGCATGCATAGCCTGACTCATCATTCCTACAAGCCAACCCAACCATAAACTAAACTCCAAGCAACAATAGGACCCCAAAAGATTCAAGATTAAATAATACCAACATAAAATATAACCAAACCCAGACTATACCAACATACCAGCTCAGGAAGTATACATAGCCCAACACTAGTTTAAGTTTACAGGCTACAGAAGCTTTTCTCTACCAACTACCATAGCTGACTCCTTACTACCAGTCCAGTCTAACCTCTACAGTTCACAGGAGCCCCAACCCAAGCATCTCATTTAATATAACAACTCTTGCTATTCTACTGGTCTGAACGCAAAATTTGCTCAACAGTATCAAATATAAACATAGGCCAGCAACCAAACCACCACTTCATATACTATGCACCAACTAACCCAGAAACTACAAACAAAACCGAAACCAACAAAATCTTACACAAACATAAAACCCAGCACGAATAATTCATAACAACCAAAGCTAAATTATACATCAAACAAGTGTATACTAAATTCCAGTTCAACCTAACAATCTACAGAAGCTGACTCAGCTACAAGCTTCAACCAATTTGAACTTTCTTATTCGCGCCAAATCTTCTTTCATCCCAGTTGACACTCAAGGCTTGGTCACGAACTAACTTGGGCACGCAGACACGAACACACATATCTGAACTCAGACAAAGCTCTAGACACTCACACACAGATACTGCTACACACTGCAGCTGGCGACAAGACACATCCTGGACACGATTCAACCAATACTCCCCATTAATTCTAAGTACATAACGATGCATTTCCATAATCAAGAAGTGTAGGACGTTACCTACGAAGGTTGACACCAAGTGTACGTACAAGGATACGTTCTCAAGAGTTGGACACAGCCCCCCCCCCCCCCCCGAGTCCAATTCTGTTCGATACCTCCTCCGAGACAAAATTGTAAACACCTGGTGTTCGAAAATGAATGATCAGCTCATAATTTGAAGTAAACCAAGAATAGGACCATTACAAATCTCTTCAAAGGAAAATAAATCAAGAATCGACAAAATCCATCAACCATTGACTCGACCATCCGATCAATTTGGTTCCAACTGAAACTCCAGATTGATCAAGAGTCGATCGGAACTAGGGAAAAGGGAGGAACGGCGATTAAACAGAGCTTACCGAACTAACGACTGCTCCCGCACCATTAACGTTGTCGAGAGGGATGAAGAGACATCGTCGGAGTAAAAGCGTACAGTCGTCGGAAGAATTACTCAGCAACTCATCGTGGAGGAGACTCTCGCCAGAGCTCGTCGTGCAGGTTGAAGAGAATGAAGTCACCGAAAAGATGACTCACGCGGCTGCCGTCGTGGAGGAATGATGTCGTCGGAGGGGTCCTACATCTAGCCATCGCACCGCCGGCTGGTGGTCTCCATCTTCGCCATGGCTGGAAACTAGGGTTAGGGTTTCAGGTGACGCCAAGATTTGGGGAAAATGAGAATTGTAGTAGGGAGCTCGGTTGTCGAAAAGAAATGAGAGTTGATAAAATAAATTCCTCTCTCCTCTATTGAATATATAGAGTGGGCTGAGGAAAGAACATTTGTAATTTAGAATATAACAAATGGTTAAATTACAGATTGCCCCTAAATTTTGTTATAGAAGTTGTTATGAAGGTTGTTAGGGGGTGGGGACCACCTAAGTTAGTTATAACTAACTAGGAAATTAATTCAAATCCTTTCTTCAAATTAGATAATCATAATTAAATATTTGTAAATAAGAATTTATTTAATAAATCAAACTTAATTTAGAGAAAACTTTAAAATTCTATAATAGTGGAAAGGTGGGGTTACAAATCTCCCACTAGAAAATTTTGTCCTCGAAATTCAAAGGCACAACACGATACATAAAATGACACAAGCTTTTAAAATTGGTCAGGCACGAGTGTGAATACGCTCATTATTTTATCAAAATTTTGAAATGATTTAGCATGTCAAAATAAATAAAGTGGCACAATTTGAAAATGGTCAAAAATTGGTCAGCACGAAGTGGAACAAGGTCTAATTAATAGCAAGTACGATAATTTCACACAGGGAGTTGAAATAACACGATCTAACCATGATCAAGAATTTAAATAAGCACGAGATGAGATGAATTTTAATTACGACTTAGAGGAGTAAAACCATGAAGGCACAATCTTTTAAGCACAATCTAAATTGAAAGTTTAGCGCGATTGAAATGGAGCAATTTAGAAAAATCATGATTAGATAGGCATGATTAAGATCAAGGTTTAGACAAAACATGATATAGGTATGATTAATAGAAAGAAAAAAATCTGGTGGACCGGAATCAAAATCTAGCAAGATATATTTTTTTGTTAAAATCAATGACCCAACGATAAAATGTAAGGGGAATTACAAGGGTTGATTTAAGAAAGCGCATGGGAACACCCAGGAGGTATTGGTGAAAGTGTAAGGATTTATGATTCACAAAAAATCAATAATTATAGGGAAAGGGACATAGTCTCTATGGTATTCGAAAACATATAGATATTTGAAATCACTTTACTCAGAATCCCTACCCCGCCAGGGTATACCTGGCTGCAGTGAACTTCGGCTCCATGACTCAAATAACGATATGTTACCGAATATTCTATCCACCATATCTATTTTCCAACAATCATCAACGAAGCAACCCAAGAGATTACGACATGAAGAATTTAGAACAAAGTCTCCATAATACTCGAAACCTATGAATGTCTGAAATCACTTCAACTTAGAGTTCCTGCCCCGCTAGTGCGCTGCTGGCTGCTGTGAACTTTTGATCTCCACAATCCAGATAATGGTTGCAGCGCGCAACTGCCACGTCCTAGTAGGTCATCGAATAGTCTTTCAACTTTATCCATAGAAAAATTTTAAGGAATCAAAATGAGTTTCAATAGTCCAAGTCACAAAAATGGTGAGGTTATCTGACTATTAGAATACAAGGATTTATTAGGTACTAAGAAGCAACAAGGGATCCAATCAAAGAGTAGTGAGTACAAAAGGGCAACCAGGGAGATTTAAAATCTCGAACAGTGAATCAAATTTTCAAATAATAACCAGAATCTCAACTGATATCTGGAATGGTAACAAAATTTTGTATATGGAACGTTATTCCGAAGGAATAACAGAGTCTCGAAGGATGAACAGAAGCAAGGTATCAGATAAAAGACAAGGTTGCAAAAAAAGAAATAAAATCTCGCATTGGAAACGAAGTTCAACAAAAACTCAGGTAACAATAAAATCTTGAACCGATCTCGAATATCAAACGAAATCTCCAATAGAATGCAAAGTCTCAATAGAACTAAAATATCACAAAATTGCATATAGAAGGTAATTCTCGAATAGAAAAACCTCGAACAAGAAACAAGGTTTATGACTAATGAGTAGAGACAGAGTATCAAGTAGAGAATAAGAAACAATGCATCGAATGGCGAATATGAAACAAGCGAAATCTCAAATAGGAAACGGGGTCAAACAAGGTCGTGAACAAAACAAATTCTTGAATAGGAACGAGTCATGAATAATTCTCATAGGGAACGAGTCAAAATCTCAAAATAAAAAATAAAGTCTTCAAACAAGTCTCAAATAGAAACAAGATTCGAACAAGGTTTTGGAATGGGGACAAGTTCTCAACGAATCATGAGTAGGAACTGAATATTCAACAAAGTCTTGAATAGGATTGGAATCTTGAATAGGGAACAAAATCTCGAACGAAAGCAAAGTTCCGAAATAGGAAACAATATCTCGAAATAAGTTTCGAATATCAACCAAGGTTTCAAAATAGAAAACAAAAGTTTCAAGAAATGATCTAGTTGCTAAGAGAAATTTAAGGAAAGACTGGATTGCGAATCAAGATACATGGTTTTCTCCAACCATGTAAAAGAAACCTTATGTCTTCAGTCTGTCTTCAGTATTCCTCCGGGACTGGAATCTCTTTAATCTTCTTCAACTGTCCTGACGTAGACTGGTCCATATGGTAGTGCTCTATGTTATTGCTGAATCTGGAGAGGTGGGTCCGCTTGCTGTAGTCCTGGTGCTCCTCGTGCTTGTCCTTGGGCAGTATGATCAACGTTCTCCGAGCAATCCTTGACTTGATCGGCAGACGATCCGCAATACAAGCATAGCCTCCGTCTTTTGCGGCACTCTTCATAGTGGTAATGTCCTGACGACAACAGAAATTGCAAGTGATCATCGTCTGAATTTGAATCTGATAACGCGGTTGAAGAGGCACTGTCTGAGTGTGGCGACACTTTGCTGATCCATAGTAGTTGCTATCTTCATCATAAGTCTTCATGTTTCTCCTGAGCTTCAGCTTCCCATCGCGTCCTATTGTCCGTGTTATGTTCTGAATCTCTTGGCTGGTAGCTCAAATCTTCAGAGGAGTCGGGTCCTCGGAGACTTGGGTGATCTTCAATGGCAGCTCCAGGTTCTCGATCTGCTCCTCGGTACAAAATATGCGCTCGGTGTCGGGGAAGTCCAAGGATCCGAGAGTCTGGAAATCAGAAGCCCTTCCTAGCTCAGAGAGTGTATCCATAAGTCTGGCTTAGAAAAGGAGGGCTTGCTCCCTCTGGGTGTCAAAGAACTCTTGAAACGTCTCCATCAACTGCGTACTACCCATGGGGATAGTAGGGGCTATAGAAGGTAGTGGCAGCTCGAAACCCTCAAGTGTATATGGATCAATAGTTCCGGCGTCGCGTGCTTGAATTATTTGAAAAATAGAAAACTGTTAAAATGTCCAAAAGCTAAAAACAACAAGTGTTTATATAATATTAATATACCCGATGTACCCGATTTCTTATACTGTGATCAAGTTTCTCTAGTGTAATTAAGTCCCCCAATAGTACTCTAATACCTAGGTACTATTAGGACTGACCTGCATGGGCCACCACTAAAAATATGTCATGACCCGTTTCTGAATAATCGGACACGAGTCAGACACGCCCAGCCTACGTTGGAAGACTCAACGTAGTAAGCTTTACCAAGCTAGAAAAACTAACAAGTCAATATGAATAAGTACAAATCACAGCATCTATAAACGATCCCAGAAAGATCACCATAATCCACAAGTCCATAAAACGTAAAGGTACCAAAGTTAACAGGAATGAAATACGCTATAAACTCTAAAAACAATATCTAGGAGTACAGCTAAATAGTCTAAACATGAA
The DNA here is from genome assembly GCA_029216955.1 of Iris pallida. Taxonomy (NCBI): domain Eukaryota; kingdom Viridiplantae; phylum Streptophyta; class Magnoliopsida; order Asparagales; family Iridaceae; genus Iris; species Iris pallida. The sequence goes on along the minus strand of JANAVB010024597.1, from coordinate 5,650,166 downwards.
GCCTCTAGCTAAGTCATGTCTCCATCATGCTCAGCTAAGATTTCGGGCTCTGGCCCATAAGATAGAACAATATCCTGCAAGTTGTCACGACCCACACCCGCTTTTTGGATGCAAGCTCGTGAGCAAGCCAGCTACGTATCGAGCAGACTCCAGCCCAACTCGAATACGTAAACGCTGTCAAGGCTATGGTATACTGCCAAATCATGGCAATTCAATCTATATCCCAAATCCACAAGAGTAACATAAACATGAATGAACAACTATGGGTCGTGGTGTGCAGCCCACTAGCATATATGTTTGATGAGACTCCAAGGAATATAACAAGAGTCTCCAAACTGAATCCATAAGCAAGATATCGCATGATAAGGAATGTAAAGCACGAAAGGATAACAATGTAATATTACTGCCAAATATATGAATCATGCATCACAATCATCCACCATTCTGCTCTGCTAGCTAACTCCATACAATCGCTAAACCTGAAGAGATCATCAGGTCCTCAGGGGACATAGCAAGATACATAAAAATATGCCTATCTAGCAGTTTATCATGCAATAAAGAAAATACAGAAAATAAATGAAAAAAGACCAATCAACACGAAAATATGACTATACACGACTGGAAGAACCACTACCCGTAAACGAACTGCTGGAGAAGAACAAAAGAATACGATATCATGATGTCAACGAATAACTAATAGAATACTCAAACCTTTGCCCCTAGTGTGGACTCGCAGGTTTGAACAACTACTAACCCTCGCCCCTAGTGTGGACTCGCAGGTTAGGTTCAAGAAATTACCCTCGCCCCTAGTGTGGACTCGCAGGTGCGGACAGATATCTACTAACCCTTGCCCCTAGTGTGGACTCGCAAGGTAGCTTTACGAAATTCAAGATACAGATAACTACTAACCCTCGCCCCTAGTGTGGACTCGCAGGTTAGCTTCAAGAATCCAAGGTACAGCAGTTCCGTTATGACTTATTCATCCTATGACATGATGCAACTCAGTCCAAGTACAGGTGATGACACGACATGACCCAATCAAGATACACAAGAGAACCAATCCAATATGAACCACAAAATTAACTATAAACAAGGACTATATATATACTAGCATGCACGATGTACAAATCACATGTCAATAATCAACTAGTAAAACTATATAATAGTATAAATATGCATGTAAATAAACTGTAGAGGGAGGCAAGGTATACTTGCCTGGTGGTAGCGCGAAGATCCAATAATATACCGTCAACTGGTACGCCATACAGTCCAAATCTCACAACTATCTTCGAAAGCTGAAACAAACATTACCAACATTTTTAGAATAGTCAAATTAGCCACGATTGCCTGTCCTTAAGTCCAATTCTAGACACAGGGGCAAAACGGTAATTTCGGGCCAAAAATGTTGTCCGTCGTTGGACCCACTTTGCAGCGAAAAGCGTGCCAGAGTCAATGGTCTCTAAATTTGTCAAACAACATGTCTACGGATTCGTTTTGATGATACGAACCCAACGGTATGTCCAATTTTGGATTCCGGTAGGCCGTGCACAAAATCGTCCGTTGAATCGGATCGTAGGGCCCGCAAAACGGCGATCCGCTCAACTGTCTCAGAATTGGACCAAACTTGGCATACAAGACCAGAAAAATAATACAGTCCTGTTGGCATAAGTTTCGTCTCGATCTGACGAACGTGCACAAAGTAATTAGAAAATTTGCACAGAGGTCGATACGGTAAATTTTGACGGATACGCATCAAATTCGTCGCGCACACGCAACCAATTTGAATTCCGTCAAAGCCCACACGTCCCCGAAGCCGATACGCACCTTTCGATGCTTTCGGTTTACGACCACGTCGCCCAAATTGGCGGAACGCACCCCGTATCAAATTTTTTTAATGTTGCGAAAACATATTTTTCGTCAACTTCATCCTAATTTTAAACAGAAAATAACCAACAAAAATTAAATCTAAAAATAGGGTTTCTATCTTGGTTAGGTTGTCAAGAAGTTTGTTCAAGTAGTTTTCCAAAATTTACGATAATCTGGTCGCAAATTGACCGCAAACATTGGACGTTGGGGTCATTTCTATACCCAAGAATTTGAGATTTTTCTCGATTTTGGAACTCGATTTTCAACGCGCACAGTACGAATTATTGAATTCTATTTGAACGAGACTGAAGGTGTATAGGTTGTCTACATACCTGTGCAATCGGTTTGTAAAACGATAAATCGTGGTGTCGGAAAATCGGCCTTGAACAGGGCTCTGCTGGTTGCTACCTCTGTTGTCCTATTTTCGTGCACGTGCATGTGCGCGCAGCTCCGCCTGCTCCCGACGACTTGTGCGGTGGCGTGCGGTCGTGGGTGGCCGCCCAGTCATCGGCGAGGGCTGCGCTGGGTTTGGCTGGAGTCGGGGTTAGGGTTTCGTTTCAATCTCTCGATATACATTTATATATATACTCTGCGAACCGAACGGGGGGGTCGGCTATTACGCGCTGGGCTGGGATTTCCTTCCGCTTGCGTTGGGCTGTAGTTGCTTCTTTTCCTTTATATTAATGATGCTTGCTGCTAGGCCGGGCTGGCCTTTGGGGAAGGGTTGGGGTTTGCTACTGCTTGGGGTCGGGTTGGGCTGGCCTGGCTTGGGCCCGCTGCTGCTCCTGCTTTCTATTCCTTTTATTCTTTTTTCTATTTCTATTTATTAGCATATATATATATATATATATATATATATATATATATATATATATATATATATATATATATAAAATATATATATATATATATATATATTTTATATATATATATATATATATATATATATATATATATATATATATATTTTATATGTGTATATATATATATGTGTGTGTGTGTGTGTGTGTGTGTGTGTGTGTATGTATATATATATTATATAGGTGTATGTGTGTGTATATATATATATATATATATATATATATATATATATATATATATATATATATATATATATATATATATATATATATATATATATATATACACACCCGTATACATATATATAAAAAAATATATATTTATATATACATACACATTTATATATGTATATATATATTTGTATATACATACACGTGCATACATATATAATATATATTTATATATACATACACATACACCTATATAATATATATTTATATATACATACACATATAAATATATAAGCCATATTTAGAGAATAATATAAAAAATGATTAACTAATATTTTTATTAAATCCTAAATACTAAAATTTGTAAATAAAAACTCTAGGTGTACCCACAAAACACTGTGTCTGTCCATTACGAATATATTTATACTCAATTATATATAGCCCAAAAATCTCCAAAAGTCGACTAAGATGTTTTTAAGGAAATCATTTGACATATTTCAAAATCAAATATTATTTAAAATATTAAGGATATATATATATATAATATGTATAACCAAACTTTTATAAAATTTCTACTATGCCATTAAAACAAATACCCCTTAAAATATTTCCACACGGACGTCTTTTATCATACTGCATTACTACATGGGCTTGGGCTTGGTACGGGTCCAATTCGGACCAGTTTGGTACAACCGGGTCACTTAAACGTCAAATAATATTAATAATAAATAATTAAACTATTTATAATGGTCATATCACAACTTAGCCTGGTTTTCCTAGTTAGGACATCACTATGGCTCGGCCTTCCCTGGCATAGCTAATACACTAGTCAAGGTACGCCACTGCACTATCCGTGCCGTGATTTCTAGTCATCTTGTACTCCAAAACTCAACCATGGCTAAAATTATCTACCAAAATAATTAACTAAATAATCATTTATAAAAATCCTAAAAATCACCATTTAAATCAAATAAATAATAGAAAAAAATAATTCAAAAATTTTCGGGAAGGAGAGCTACACAAGTACTCCTGCAACATATCTAGTCAGGAGGGAAGCAAAGTACAATTCTAGGTAATGAACAAGAACATTATGATATGAAAAAGAGTACAGGAGAACATGTAAAGCACATGAAAGATATGAAAGTACAGAAAGTACATGAAATAAAGTACAAGAATGTAAACCATAAACCAGAAGTACAAGACATGACATGTGCACAATATTTGAAATACAACTAGCCTATATGACCGGCTGGGATAAGTACAGGAATAAGCACAGGAGTACAGAAATAAGGGTACGGCTTAGGGCCCGCGTGCAAAGTACGAGGCCTAAGCTATCTACATGAATATCAGAACAGGGGTTTGGTCACATAGCTAGTGTATTTCCCCTCCCCGACTATAAGTAAGTACAAGAACATGAAGGTACAAGAGAACATGATATCGTGTCACATCGTGTCATCAAGAGAAGTACAAGATATGAATATAAATGCACAAGACCATAGAATGTACTTGCCTTGCTACGGTGCTCAGCAGTATAAAGATGATTTGTATATCCACCTGCTAATGGGTACATGTTGGTTAAGGTCTGCATAAAGATATTATCTACTTACTAGTTAACTTAGCTTAATATTTCTCATTATCACTAGGTTAGTTATAACTAGTTAATGAATACCTATTAAATATTATATGAGAAAAGAATTTAAATCCTATAAACTTTCAGTTTAACCATAGTTCTACTAGTAGGCCTCCCATAGCATAAACCACCTTTTATAAAGAGATATTACAAGCCATAATTATTATAGAGAAACCTTATAGTTTTTAAATATGGTTATCAATACTATATATATATATATATATATATATATATAAAATTTTGTATATATATATATATATATATATATATATATATATATATATATATATATATATATATATATATATATATATATATATATATATATATCTTTATATATATATATATATATATATATATATATATATATATATATATATATATATATATATATATATATTTTTATATCTTTATATCTATATATATATATATATATATATATATATATATATATATATATATATATATATATATATATATATATATATATATATATATATATATCTTTATATATATATATATATATATATAAAGATAAATAATAACATCAATATATATTAATATATATATATATATATATATATATATATATATATATATATATATATGTATATATATATATATATATATATATATATATAAAATATGTATAAAAAAAAAAAAAAAAAAAAAATATATATATATATATATATATATATAATATATATATATATATATATATATATATATATATATATATGTTATATATATATATATATATATATATATATATATATATATATATATATATATTATATATATATATATTTTTTTTATTTTTTTATTATTTTTTTTATATTTATATATATATATATATATATATATATATATATATATATATATATATATAATAACATCAATATATATATATATATATATATATATATATATATATATTGATGTTATTATATATATATATATATATATATATATATATATATATATATATATATATATATATATATATATATATATATATATATATATATATATATATTCGAACAAAAAAAAAATTATATATATATATATATATATATATATATAAAGATAAAAAAATATATATATATATAAAGATAAATAATAACATCCAGTCTCACAGTCTCAGCTTAGGAGAAAAATGAGAGTTAAGATAGCACACATAAATAGAGTGCTCATTACCACTCTATTAGGAATGGAAGTTAACATATCTATGCTCTACTAATAACAGTTAGTAATTGAAATACTTGCTTAGAACTTTCCATTACTACAATTAAACTCAGAACCCAGCAATTTACAAAGTCAGGGTCAGCAAAACTCTAATTCAACACTGCTACACCATAATTGGTTCCCACAGAAATATTAAAATGGTAACTGTGCAAAAGAATTTCTAACTCAGCATGCATAGCCTGGTTCATCATTCCTACAAGCCAACCCAACCATAAACTAAACTCCAAGCAACAATAGGACCCCAAAAGATTCAAGATTAAATAATACCAACATAAAATATAACCAAACCCAGACTATACCAACCTACCAGCTCAGGAAGTATACATAGGCCAACAATGGTTTAAGTTTACATGCTATAGAAGCTTTTCTCTACCAACTACAATAGCTGACTCCTTACTACCAGTCCAGTCTAACCTCTACAGTTAAGAGGAGCCCCAACACAAGAATCTTATTTGATATAACAACTCTTGCTATTCTACTGGTCTGAATGCAAACTTTGCTCAACAGTATAAAAATAAACATAGGCCAGCAACCAAACCACCACTTCATATACTATGCACCAACTAACCCAGAAACTACAAACAAAATCGAAACCAACAAAATCTTACACCAACTTAAAACCCAGCACGAATAATTCATAACAACCAAAGCTAAATTATACATCAAACAAGTATATACTAAATTCCAGCTCAACCTAACAATCTACAGAAGCTGACTCAGCTACAAGCTTCAACCAATTTGAACTTCCTTATTCGCGCCAAATCTTCTATCATCCCAGTTGACACTCAAGGCTTGGTCACGAACTAACTTAGGCATGCAGAGACAAAAACACATATCTGAACTCAGACAAAGCTCTGGACACTCACACACAGATACTGCTACACACTTCACCTGGCGACAAGATACATCCTGGACACGATTCAACCAATACTCCACATTAATTCTAAGTACATAACGATGCATTTCCATAATCAAGAAGTGTAGGACGTTACCTACAAAGACTGACACCAAGTGTAAGTACAAGGATACATTCTCAAGAGTTGGACACAGCCCCCCCCCCCCCCCCCCGAGTCCAATTCTGCTCGATACCTCCTCCGAGACAAAATTCAAACATCTGGTATTCAAAAATGAATGATCAGCTCATAATTCGAAGTAAACCAAGAACAGGACCATTACAAATCTCTTCAATGGAAAATGAATCAAGAATCGACAAAATCCAGCAACCATTGACTCGACCAGCCGATCAATTTGGTTCCACCTGAAACTCCAGATCGATCAAGAGTAGATCGATCAGAACTAGGGGAAAGGAATGAACGAAGCAATTAAACTGAGCTTACTGAACTAACGACTGCTCTTGTGCCGTTGACGTTGTCGAGAGGGGTAAAGGGCCATCGCCGGAGTGAAAGCGTGTAGTCATCGGGAGAATTACTCAGCCACTCATCGTGGAGGAGACTCTCGCCAGAGCTCGTCGCGCAAGTCGAAGAGAATGAAGTCACCAGAAAGATAACTCACACGGCTGCCGTTGTGGAGGAATGATGCCTTCGGAGGGGTCGTGCGTCTAGCCATCGCACCGCCGGTCGGTTGTCTCCATCTTCGCCATGGCTGGAAACTAGGGTTGGGGTTTCAGGTGACGCCAAGATTTGGGGAAAATGAGAATTGGAGTGGGGAGCTCAGTTGTGGAAATGAAATAGAGCTTTGCTATGCCTACAACAAAATTTTACAACCTTTCTACAACCGGACACGTGTCGGGCTTCGATTGGAGGAGGAGAAGAAATGGTGGGGCCGGGTGGAGCCCATGTAGCAGGGGGGGTGAGAGTGGTGGTGGGACCCGGTGGGACCCATGTGTAAGGGGTGGGAGAGAGTAGTTGTAAGAAGGTTGTAAGAATTTGGTAGTAAACTTAGCATTTTCCAAAGAAATAAGAGTTGATAAAATGAATTCCTCTCTCCTCTATTGAATATATAGAGTGTGCTGAGGAAAGAACATTTGTAATTTAGAATATAACAAATGGTTAAATCATAGATTGCCCCTAAATTTTGTTATAGAAGTTGTTAGGAAGATTGTTAGGGGGTGGGGACCACCCAAGTTAGTTATTACTAACTCGAAAATTAACACCCTTGCCAACTAATTCAAATCCTTTCTTCAAATTAGATAATCATAATTAAATATTTGTAAATAAGAATTTATTTAATAAATCAAACTTAATTTAGAGAAAACTTTAAAATTCAATAATAGTGGAAAGATGGGGTTACATGGTCCCACCGGGGTGTATAGAATGCTGAGAATTGTGGGCTTCTGACATAACCTCATGTCTGATATTGTGGCATCCGCCACCCGATTATAATTTAGTGATATTTTTTTAATTTTTAATTGAATAGTTTATATTTAATGTCCTAGGAATTTTTAGGAATTTTTTGGAATTATTTTGATTATTAAATAGTGGGAAAAACCTATTTTCTAGGACTTCTGGAATTTATTGTGGTAGCCTAATAGCAAATATTGACCCCAAACATTTTTCTTGGGTTTATTATACTATTTTATATTTTCTAGAATTTTTCCATAATTTTTGGCAATATTTAAGTATTTATTTATTATGGTTTATATATTTTTAAAGGCTTCAATATTTACTATAAGATCATTTGAGACTATTTTGAGACAAATTATTTTTATCTAGGTTCTAGGTGGTTAGTAATATTTTCTATAATTTTTTAGGATTTTTCTAGAATTTTTAGGAATTTATTTGGAATTATTTGGGTTTAATGTGGTTTAGAAAACAGTTTTCAGTAATTATTTACACAGTCAGCGCAGCGGGGCCCACGCGTCAGCCACTTGGACCGACCGAGCGGGGCCCGCCTGTCAGTCAGCAGTGTGCCGACTGGGTATTTCCTTGCTGAGTCGGCTGCTTAAGCCGAGTCCTAGTCGGCTTAGTATAGCCGGCTGGCCATCCAGCCGTACATCCAATAGAGCGGGGCTGCTGTGATTGCGCCATGTGGCAGGAGCTTAGCCGCCCAACCGACCCTGAGCCGTTATATATATATATATATATATATATATATATATTTTTTTATATATATATATATATATATATATATATATATATATATATATATATATATATATATATATATATATATATATATATTTTGGTTTTCGAGAAACCCTAGTTATTTTAGCAGCCGACTTTTGTGGTTTCGATTCCGGTGATCTCCCGACTTCCCGAGGTGATTCCCGTCAACCCCGACCTCCTTTTTGTGCACCGTTTTTTTGTCGGATTCTTATTGAGGTAATCTCTCTAAATATGTAATTTATTTTTGTAAATTCTGAACCTAAATTTTTGGAAAATTCGTAGAGTGTCGGGTGTCCGAAACTTGACACGTTTCAGTGTTTTCGAGATTCCGGGAGAACCAGAAATCAAAATCACGAACAGTTTGAAGTTTCGGAAATCTAACACATAGCTCTACGACATATATTTTTCCTAAAAATTATTTCGTTCATATATTATTTTATTTATTCTGTTGAACTCAGAACTGATCGTTTGATCCCCGCTTTGGTCACGATTAGCCATAACAGCGATATCTTTTGACCAAAGCGTGATTTTGTGGCACGGTCGATTCCAGCGCACTCGTGGCGATGAAATCTACCAAGGTACACTTTCAAAATCTAGAGTTCATAGCGTTTGACCAAAAAGTTAATGACACGTCTCGATTTGCGTGCCATAGTTTTCGAAATTGAGAAACACGACTTTTGATGGCCAAACTTGCACATTTAGATTATATTCAGATTATTATTAGGTTAAATTAGGTTTTTAAGTAAATTATTACAGAATTAATTATTATTAAATTAGTAACCCAACTAGCCACTATTTAGAACTAGAACATTAGAATTAATTTGTGGTTTTCGTGCACTGTTCGTGGTGCGTTGTATGTTATAGGTTGACAGCTCTAGATCGGCATTTCCCTCATCCTCGGTTTGTGACTACAGTTTGTGCAAGGATTCAGGCAAGTACAGTATTGCATTTATGTTTTAGTTCATTATAATGTTTACTCCATAGTTTTCTCGTTTGATATCCCGTTGAATCATTGCTTGATATTCCATTGAGACATGATTGTGACACTGTAGTTATCGTATTCTTCTTAGCGTATCATTGACCGTTTTTTATTGTTAGAGAGTCGGGAGGGGAAATACTCGATAAATACGTGAACAAACCCAATTACGTTACCGAATGATAGCTAAGTCATACACACACGTATGAGTTAGCCGTACCAATTACTGAATGATAGCCATCGTATGATGTGCCGTATTAGCCCAGCCGTTCACGTATTCAAATGTATTTCACACACGTATTGGTTTCTATTTTTCCTTTATCTAGTTCATTATCTTGTCAGTTCATATCCTGCTAGTTTACATCTTGCAAGTGTACTTTTGCCACTTCATATCCTGTTAGTTCTTGTCTTGCTAGTTTTTTTTATATTCTTTACCTTCATGGTTTCTCGCTTGTTCTAACTTATTTTGGACTAACAACATTAATTGTAATATGGTTGTACTATGCTCCTTTCCTGATTGGATCGTTGTTGTAGGTGAGGGAGAGTATCTCTAGCACTTCATGTTATGGACCAGCAGTGGGTAGTGCTGATGTTGTTGGTACCGAGACTCAGGAGCCATGGCTGATCTCTGGAGGGATCTAGATTTACCTTTATGCATGTCTTAGTTTATTTCTTAGATGGATCAGATTTGTTCATGGATGGACGATATTTTATTGTTCTGGATTTCAGTCTCTTTGTCATTTGATTTGGATACTATTATTTCATTATCTATCGTACTCTTGTTTTCCTTGGTTTGAGCCACTGCTGAGTACGATTTGTATTTGTGTTCTATTGTATCTGTGGAGGATGTTATTGTATGTACTAGACAGCATTCTACCGCCGATACCACGGTGTAGGCTGGGCTTGGAAACGAACTCGTACTCGGTTATCCGGGAGCGGGTCGTGACAAGTTTTTATGGTGGCCCATGCTGGTCTGTTTTCGCAAAGACTGCGAACTCGTGGTAGTACTTAAGTTAGTCGTACTACTGCGAGCCTGCAAATAGGATTAGATTTTAAGGACATCCTCCACGTGTTTGGTTATTGATCTCCACCTTTTACTTTAACCTTTCTTGATTTGCATCCTGCTTGAATCTTTCCGCCGTTTAATGCTTTTCTTTTATTGCAGCTAATGGATTCTCAAGATAGGAGTAACGCTTTCCTGAACACCCCAGCGGCTACAGGATAATTCTTCTCGTACACGACCCCGCCGACGCAGGGAGGCCAGCTTACTCATCAGGCGACCCGCCTCAAGTGCAATATTCGAGATTCCGCAGAGACGCCTTTCCTCCACCAGCACCCTTCCATCAGCCTGTACCCTTCCAGCCAGCATATGTTCCACATCCAGCACCTACGATGCACCCTGCACCAGCGACGTATCCAGCACCTGCCATGTACCCAGCACATGTTCTGCCTCCGCCACCTCCGCTGGACAACGCCACGCTTCTCGGGATCTTCCAGCAAATGATGACTTCTCAGACGCGACAAGCTGACGACTTCCGCGATACCTTGAGAGAGGTTCTCCAGACTATGGACGCTCCACAGTCGCGTCCTGGAACTTCCAAAAATTTTGTGGACCTTAGGCCCAGAGAATTCAAAGGAACAGAAGGGATTCTCTACGCGGATGAGTGGTTAGAGAACGTAGACCGCAACCTTCGGAGGGCTCGAGTTCCTGAAGACCTGAAGGTCGAGAATGCCAGCATGCAGCTTTACGACATCGCCCACACGTGGTACAGAGACGAGCCTTGGTTCACCGCGCCAGACGTAACTTAGAAAGAGTTCAAAGAGCTGTTCAAGATGAAGTTCTTCCCTGAAGCAGTCCGTGAAGAGTTAGAGAATGAGTTCGAGAGCCTGGAACAAGGCAACCTCTCCGTCGACGAATACACCGCAGAGTTCTCCCACCCCAGCTGCTTCGCAGACGCCACGACCTTTGCAGCCAAAGCCAAGAAGTTCAGGAAGGTACTTTCATATGAAATTCGCATAGCCATCGCCACCAGCCAGGCCACAACTTACGAGAAGATCTTGAAGATCGCACAGGCGGTAGAAACAGAATTGAAGCGTAAGCAAAAGAGAGATAGAGACGCAAATGGAGGACTTAACAACCAATCGAGATCGACAAAACGTCCCAATGTTTCGGAGGAGACTTCACCCCAATACTATCACCGACAGCCTCATTCCCTACAGCAACAAATTAGATCCAGCCGATTATTACATGCTCCTACTGTCGGGGGCCAGGTCATCATTTTGATCACTGTCGTAAAAGGTTACGACAATGCTTATCGTGCGGATCAGCTACGCACCAAGTGAAAGAATGTTCAACATCATTTGTTCGTCGAGGCTAAACATCTACTCAAGGAGGACAAGGAGGACTGCAGCAGCAAGGACAAGATCAAGCATTTGTAGCGGTGACCCGACCTTAAGGTATATGTAGTTAACTAAGTTCCTTAAAGGCTTTCCATAGTTATAGTTAGCATGTATGCTTGGTTAATGCTAGATTAGTAATCTTAGATTTTTCACATTTCCATGATATAGACTATGAATTATTTTAGAGTTTCCTGTAGAAGTTATTTAGTATGACCTGTTGATTTTTGAGGACAAAATATTTTTAAGGGGGATAGTACGTGGCATCCGCCACCCGATTATAATTTAGTGATATTTTTTTCATTTTTAATTGAATAGTTTATATTTAATGTTCTAGGAATTTTTAGGAATTTTCTGGAATTATTTCGATTATTAAATAGTTGGAAAAACCTATTTTCTAGGACTTCTGGAATTTATTGTGGTAGCCAAATAGCAAATATTGACCCCAAACATTTTTCTAGGGTTCATTATACTATTTTATATTTTCTAAAATTTTTCCATAATTTTTGGCAATATTTAAGTATTTATTTATTATGGTTTATATATTTTTAAAGGCTTCAATATTTACTATAAGATCATTTGAGACTATTTTGAGACAAATTATTTTTATCTAGGTTCTAGGTGGTTAGTAATATTTTCTATAATTTTTTAGGATTTTTTCTAGAATTTTTAGGAATTTATTTGGAATTATTTGGGTTTAATTTGGTTTAGAAAACAGTTTTCAGTAATTATTTACACAGTCAGCGCAGCGGGGCCCACGCGTCAGCCACTTGGGCCGACCGAGCGGGGCCCGCCTGTCAGTCAGCGGTGTGCTGACTGGGTATTCCTTGCTGAGTCGGCTGCTTAAGCCGAGTCCTAGTCGGCTTAGTATAGCCGGCTGGCCATCCAGCCGTCCATCCAATAGAGCGGGGCTGCTGCGATTGCGCCATGTGGCAGGAGCTTAGCCGCCCAACCGACCCTGAGCCGTTCTATATATATATATATATATATATATATATATATATATATATATATATATATATATATATATATATATATATATATATATATATATATTTCGGTTTTCGAGGAACCCTAGTTATTTTAGCAGCCGACTTTTGTGGTTTCGATTCCGGTGATCCCCGACTTCCCGAGGTGATTCCCGTCAACCTCGACCTCCTTTTTGCGCGCCGTTTTTTTGTCGGATTCGTATTGAGGTAATCTCTCTAAATATGTAATTTATTTTTGTAAATTCAGAACCTAAATTTCTGGAAAATTCGTAGTGTCGGGTGTCCAAAACTTGACACGTTTCAGTGTTTTCGAGATTCCGGGAGAACCAGAAATCGAAATCACGAACCGTTTCAAGTTTCGGAAAGCTAACACATAGCTCTACGACATATATTTTTCCTAGAAATTATTTTGTTCATATATTATTTTATTTATTCTGTTGAACTCAGAACTGATCGTTTGATCCCCGTTTTGGTCACGATTAGCCATAATAGCGATATCTTTTGACCAAAGCGTGATTTTGTGGCACGGTCGATTCCAGCACACTTGTGGTGCTGAAATCTACCACGATGCACTTTCAAAATCTAGAGTTCATAGCGTTTGACCAAAAAGTCAATGATACGTCTCGATTTGCGTGCCATGGTTTCCGAAATTGAGAAACACGACTTTTGATGGCCAAACTTGCACATTTAGATTATATTCAGATTATTATTAGGTTAAATTAGGTTTTTAAGTGAATTATTATAGAATTAATTATTATTAAATTAGTAACCCAGCTAGCCACTATTTAGAACTAGAACATTAGAATTAATTTGTGGTTTTCGTGCACTGTTCGTGGTGCGTTGTATGTTATAGGTTGACAGCTCTAGATCGGCATTTCCCTCATCCTCGGCTTGTGACTACAGTTTTTGCAAGGATTCAGGCAAGTACAGTATTGCATTTATGTTTTAGTTTATTATAATGTTTACTCCATAGTTTTCTCGTTTGATATCCCGTTGAATCATTGCTTGATATTCCATTGAGACACGATTGTGACACTGTAGTTATCGTATTCTTCTTAGCGTATCATTGACCATTTTTTATTGTTAGAGAGTCGGGAGGGGAAATACTCGATAAATACGTGAACAAACCCAATTACGTTACCGAATGATAGCTAAGTCATACACACACGTATGAGTTAGCCGTACCAATTACTGAATGATAGCCATCGTATGATGTGCCGTATTAGCCCAGCCGTTCACGTATTCAAAGGTATTTCACACACGTATTGGTTTCTATTTTTCCTTTATCTAGTTCATTATCTTGTCAGTTCATATCCTGCTAGTTTACATCTTGCCAGTATACTTTTGCCACTTCATATCCTGTTAGTTCTTGTCTTGCTAGTTCTTTTTATATTCTTTACCTTCATAGTTTCTCGCTTGTTCTAACTTATTTTAGACTAACAACATTAATTGCAATATGGTTGTACTCTGCTCCTTTCCTGATTGGATCGTTGTTGTAGGTGAGGGAGAGTATCTCTAGTACTTCATATTATAGACCAGCAGTAGGTAGTGCTGACGTTGTTGGTACCGAGACTCAGGAGCCATGGCTGATCTCTGGAGGGATCTAGATTTACATTTATGCATGTCTTAGTTTATTTCTTAGATGGATCAGATTTGTTCATGGATGGACGATATTTTATTGTTCTGGATTTCAGTCTCTTTGTCATTTGATTTGGATACTATTATTTCATTATCTATTGTACTCTTGTTTTCGTTGGTTTGAGGCACTGCTGAGTACGATTTGTATTTGTGTTCTATTGTATCTGTGGAGGATGTTATTGTATGTACTAGACAGTGTTCTACCGCCGATACCGCGGCGTAGGCTGGGCTTGGACACGAACTCGTACTCGGTTATCTGGGAGCGGGTCGTGACAGATATCTCCACTGGGCACACATAGACGTGATCCAAAAAAATGTTCCATCTTCGTAAATTTTTACCTCCTTCTTGAGTCCTTACTCACATTCTGTCCTAAGCTTCTGGATCCTTGGGTCTTGTGCCTGAGCTGCCTTGATCCTGTCTACCAAGTCGAATTAAACTCGTAAACTTTTCAGAATTTCTACATCACTATGAAGTATAACCTCGATGCCCATCTCTTGAAGATCTTCTAAAATATATTTTGTGATGTCAACATAAATGTGCCGTCTCTCCTGCTAAGAGCGTCCGCTACTACATTTGCCTTACCTGGATGATACTGAAGCTATACGTCGTAATCCTTGATCAACTCTAACCATCTTCTGTCTCATGTTCAGTTCCTTCTGAGTAAAGATGTACTTCAGACTTTTATGGTCTGTGTACATGGCCACCCGATTACCGTACAAGTAATGCCTCCATAGCTTCAAAGCAAATACTACTACTGCCAACTCTAAGTCATGAGTCGGATATTTCTTCTCGTGGTCTCGAAGTTGCCTAGATGCGTACGCTATCACCTTCCCATGTTGCATTAGGACACACCCAAGTCCCTTTCCTGACGAATTACAATATACAGTAAAACCTCTGGGTGCAACTGGTAATGTAAGAATAGGTGCCAAAATTAACTTCTGCTTCAAATTCTCAAATGATGCCTGGCACTCTGCCGACCAGACAAATGGCACATCCTTTCGTGTCAAGCGGGTCATGGGAGCTGAGAGTCTTGCAAATTCTGATACGAACCTTCTGTAATATCCTGCCAATCCCAAGAAACTTCGCACATCTGCTACAGTCATAGGCATTAGCCAACTTTCTACTGCTTCTACTTTTTTGGGATCCACTGCTACTCCAGCCCCTGATATGATGTTCCCCAAGAATAAAATATGATACGTCCAAAACTCACACTTGCTGAGCTTGGCGTATAACTGGTTCTCTCTCAGAACCCGTAACACTTTCTTGAGGTGATCTTCATGCTCTTCTTCACTAGATGAGTATATGAGAATGTTGTCGAGGAACACAACAACAAATTGATCTAAGTATGGCATAAAGATACGGTTCATCAAATCCATAAATACTGCTGGAGCATTGGTTAAACCAAACAGCATAACTAAGAATTCGTTATGCCCGTACTTTGACCTGAATGTCATCTTAGGAATATCCTCTTCTCGAACTCTAACTTGATGATATCCTGACCGAAGATCTATCTTGGAAAAAACTTTTGCTCTGCTCAACTGATCAAACAAGTCATCGAACCTTGGTAGTGGGTACTTGTTCTTTACTGTTGCTGCGTTGAGCTTTCTGTAGTCTATGCACAATCTTCATGACCCATCATTCTTCCCTACAAGTACCACTGGTGCTGTCTATGGTGATTCGCTGTCTCGAATGAACTTCTTCGCATTCAGTTCCTCTATGTGCTGATACACCTTGGCCTGCTATGAATCTGACATTCTGTAAACTCGATCCGATATCGGTTTAGTTCCAGGTGCCAATTCTATACTGAACTCAATATCTCTAACATGTGGTAGACCTGGAAGTTCTTCGGGAAATATGTTAAGAAACTCTTCAACTATCTTTGGGACTTGAACTTCTTCCATTACTGTTACTACTCTTTGTTTATATTGGTATGTCTCTGATCTGACTAAGGTAAACCGCTCCATGCCTGAAATATTAAAAGATACACTCCATCTATGACAATCTATTATCGTATGACTGTCTTTCAGTCAGTCCATGCCCAAGATAACGTCGAAATAACCAACAGGAAATTCCATCAACTTGGCGGGTAAGGAACGCCCGCACACTACAACTCGACATGCTAGAATAACTTTACTAACTCCTACGAGCCTATTACCAGTGAGTATATTCAGCCTCTCTGGCAATGCCTCGAATTCTATTCCTAGTTGTGTCGCAAATCGTGCAGATATAAATGAGTGTGATGCTCCCGAATCAAACAATGCCACTGCGGGATATGAGGCGACGAGAATGGTCATCGACGGGGACGAGGGACTGGTGGACACAGTGTCACAACCCGTACCCTGAAGAGGGGCACGAGCACGTAGTTACGTCCAGCCTACGCCGCAGTATCGGCGGTATAGAACGCTGTATATAGGGTCTGCAAATACTACGACTAAAACAGATAAATGTACCTGTACAGTATATACACTCCGAATGGAGGTGACATAGCAATACAGTCTCAATCGCATATATCAAACTAAGGTAGATAGCATGGAAAGAGATATGATAGATAAAACAGAAAATAAGTCCAAAATCCATAAGTCAGAGCTAAACACAAATATCCAGAGTCTCAGAAAATATAAATATAAAGATACTACAAACTGAAATGTACTAGCTGGCTCGCAGACCAGGCAAACCTAACTAAACTATGCTACTCAGGGTGAGCAAAGTCTAGTGGCTCTACCAATAAGCTACGGTCTAAATCTAGTCCATCAGACTCAACCCCATAGTAGGTCGGGCAATCAGTCTCAGAGTTATCTGTAAAATTTGTCAACGGTATCCTGTCAGGAAAATGAGCAAGTACAAACACCAATAGCAGTTCCATATGAATTGATAAATAATATAAGAGACAGCAATAATGAAATACAAGACAAAAGATATAGGCGACTTGGGAACCATTTGAAAGCCGAGTTACAACCCTTGAACCAAACAAGGACTGGGGTTGTAACCCTTCTTTCAAATAGAACTTAGTCTCAAAATATGGTACAGTATAAAAGGCAGGTAGAGCATGTGAGAAATGAATCATAGCATGGTGAAAGTACAGAAAGTAAAGCTGAACTGGAATATAAGATATGACAATAAATATAAAAGGTGATTTGAACTATTAGAGCGATATGTGATCGGCTAGGGAAGCAAGAGATGGTTATCCACTTGGCCCGGCAATCCGCGGTGTCCTCAACGGAGAGTCATGCCGTCCAACCTGGATAACTAGTAATGGGGTATCTGCTACACCCTACGTGAGGTGAGGGTGGCGCTAGCAATATATAGTTACAGGAAGACTTTGATCACATAACCCCTAATAATTCCCCCATCCCCGAATAGTATCACGGATCCGGACATGGCACGTCATGACACGGGGTTCGAGAGCAGGGGGCCAGCCCACTCCCAAATCAGTGTCTATATAAGTACAGGAACACAGAAATATCACATAGTCATATACCAAGGGAGTCTAGGAATAACATCTTATGACAGGATCCGACGTATACTAGTCCGTGAACCGTCGTGTCGGGAATCATGTAAAATACTACAACTGAATCGGATATAGTAGATATCAAGACAATGAAAACTATCAGTGAATGTGCTCGCCTGTGGTTCTGAGCTGATAAGGTGAACAGACGCTCAGAGTGATCACAGACCTAAAATATGATACTATGAGTCAAACAGGGCTTAATACTGAAAAAGAAAACTAATACAAGCCATGAATGCAAGTCTAAGTCAAAACTAGGTCAATCTAGGTCAAACTGAGTCATACTAGGTCATACTGGTTCATACTAGGTCACACTAGGTCACTGGGAGTTATTCAAGTCAAACTAGGTCAAACGGGATCAAGGGTTGACTTATAGTTGACTTTTGGTCAAAAAGTCAACTCTGGTCAACTTTGGTCAACTCTAGGTCAACCCTAGGTCAAACTAGTCTAATGTTGACCAACTGTTGACTTTCAGTCAACTGTTCAACTCTGGTTTGGTTTCGGTCAAATCGGGTCGCTTAAAGACTAAGTTTGACTCTCGGTTGACTTTTGTTGACTTTTGGTCAAAAAGGTCAACCGACGTCAAAACTAGTCTATGAGCACCATATTTGATCATTACCAACCACGGGAATCAAGTTCTAACTCTATCTTAGACTTCTAACACAAATATCCTATTCCGAGGCAAAACTAGCATTACACTACCAAGGTAAATCCCGATACCTTGCCCAATTCCAAGGAAACCCCGCTAATACCCAAGATACTAGCCTAGGCTCCTTAGGGTAGCTAGATACCAACCTATCTAAGGTTTACCTACCAAGGAAAATAGGTATCCTAGGTATCTAGGCTTAGGATACATGGGTATCAGTTTACCCTATTCCTAATCCATATCATGAATTTACCCTCAACTCTATCACACTCACCCATACCACTCACCCACAAACAACTCTCACATATATTTCTCACACTCATAGGCTCCTCCTATAGGTTTCCTATTGTTTTAGACATAGGCTAACCTATAGGCCACTTAACTACACTCATAGCTCTCACACCCACACACACAAACCTCACAACTACACACACACACACACACATAGGCAAATTTGTGGACTAATTTGGAGTCATGGTGGGCTGATTTCAGGACAGCATTTATGTGGTTTAGGAGGGTGTTCATTGGATGCAAATGGCAGCCATGTATAGAGTGGTTTAAGGGGATTTATATGGAGCAATGTGGGCTGAATATTTGGGACAATTAGGACTAATTTGGAGGGTGCAATGACAGCCATTAGGCTGTGTTTGGGACAGCAATATAGGGGGTGATTAATGAGGACTGAAATGGCAATGTAAGGGGGTTGTCTTGGGGTAATTTTTGGACTAATTTAGGACAGTGGGGACAACCATGTATTGTTCTACCATGGGCTGATATGTGGGCAAGGACAGGGCTGTATGAAGTGGTTTAAATGGGACTAAGGGGTAGCCAACTATAGGCTATATTAGGACAGCCATGAGTGGGTAAAACCAGGACTGAGGTGAAGGCAATGTGGGGACTGTTGGAGACTGAATGTAGAGCCACAAAGGACTGGAAAATGACAGCAAGGGGGGGTATTCTCTGGACTGTTGGGGCTGTTTAAGAATGGGTATTTTCTGGACTGCAGGAATTGGTTTTCTCCTCCCTCCTATCCGCTCTACTCACCACACTCACAAACTCCTCTATCTCACACTCACCCCTCTCAACCAATTCCTCAAACACCTTGCCTACACCACTCTACCAACACAAACACACAACAACCACCATCCTGGCCGAACCTGTGTGTTTCTCCCCCATCCAACACAATGTCACACCATCACATATATATACACTTATATATATATAAGCCATATATATATATATATATATATATATATATATATATATATATATATATATATATATATATATATATATATATATATATATATATCCACCATCCTGGCCGAACCTGTGTGTTTCTCCCCCATCCAACACAATGTCACACCATCACATATATATACACTTATATATATATAAGCCATATATATATATATATATATATATATATATATATATATATATATATATATATATATATATTTATATATATATATATATATATATATATATATATATATATATATATATATATATATACCTGTGTGCCTCTCCCCCATCCAACATAATGTCACACCATCACATATATATACACTTATATATATATAAGCCATATATATATATATATATATATATATATATATATATATATATATATATATATATATATATATATATATATATATATATATATATAAAATATATATATATATAGAGAGAGAGAGAGAGAATGATATATATAACCATATATATATACAAATAGGTTATAGGAATATAATACATTATGATACATAGGGAAACACATTCCTAACACATAGAAAAATCTGGAATAATATTAGAACACACCAAAATAATGCACAAACAAATTACATGTGTCCAAATAGGGGTTTTCCTATTAGGACACGATCCTACATATTGGACACCTCTACAAATGTCCAAATGGACACGAAATGGACACCAATGGGCACCAAACCATGGGGGTCATTCCTATATGTCAAAATGAATCTAATGCATGAGAGAAATGAGAGAGGGAAAGGATTTATACCTCCCGGTGATTCGATTCGATCCCCGAAACGCCATCGACACATAGGAATCCCAAACGGATACGAACAAGCTCCGAATCCTCTCAAACTTGAGGAGCTCCCTCCTTGGATAGAATGGAGAAGGAAGGATGAAGGTTTGGTGAAGAAATTGAAAGATTTGGGGATGATTTGATTAGGGTTTGCTCTCAAATCAATTTGGGAAAGAACAAGAGAGAGAATGAAAGAATGGAATAGGAAATACAGTAAAGTGGCTAAGTCCCTATCCAAACTAAAGGTGGCCGGCCACTATAGGAGTTTTTGTCCTATATGGGAAAAGTCAAGAAGGCCCCTCTCTAGTCTATTTGCTAAAACATTGGTAAGGGGTTAAATCGGGGGTAGTTTAGTCAATCCTAAACCACTAATCCAAATTACTCTTAACCAAAAATAATTAGTCTAGTCACTAACTAAAATATCTAACATATGGGCAATGGCTAACTAGTGTGTGGGCCCGCTAAGGTCAACACTACCCCGGGTCCTCGAAATAAGTCGAAACAAGTCGGAATGAGTTGAAATTCGAACCCGACTCAAACAACCCCAAAATAATACAATAAATAAATAAATAATTCCAAAATAATTTTAAAGTGGAAAATTACCAAAATACCCCTGTTCAAGAAAACTGGGGGTGACAAATCTATCCACCTTAAAAAAATTTTGTCCTCAAAATTAAAACAAACATACACTGAATCACATGCAGAAACAAAAATATACCTCAGGGTTCGAAGAGATAAGGGAAACGCTCCCGCATGTCATCCTCTCTCTCCCAGGTAGACTCACCTGGAGAGTGATGCCTCCATACAACACGAACCAAGGTATAACCTGGTTCCGGAGCACCTTCTCCCTACGATCCTGAATCTCAACTGGCTGCTTTGGATAGTGAAAAGTAGGCCCCACCTCGATCGCTGAATGGTCCAATACATGGCTGGGGTCCGCCACGTACCGTCTCAGCTGCGACACATGGAACACGTTGTGTACCCCCTCTAGCGTAGGCGGCAAGTCTAGCCTGTAAGCCACTGCACCGACCCTCTCAAGGATGGTGAAAGGTCTGATGTAGCGCGGACTGAGCTTTCCGCCCCCGTCAAAGCGAATCGTGCCCCGTGTCGGAGAAATCTTCAGGAACACCAAAGCACCAGCCTAGACATAAAATAAACTCAGAACACAGGACAAACAAATCACAAACAATCACAAACAGGAACTGAAACTAACCTCGAACTCTAACGGTCTCCGGTGGCTATCGTCCAAATGCCGCTGCCTATCCTAAGCCACCCGAAGTCTGTCTCTAATCAGCCTGACCTTCTCAGCTGCATCCACCACCATCTCCGGACCAAGCAGCACTCTCTCTCGCCAACATCGTCCCATGATAAGGGAGTACGACATCTCCGTCCGAATAGAGCCTCGAATGGCGACATCTCTATACTGGCCTGATAGCTGTTATTGTAAGCAAACTCTACCAGGTGAAGATGATCCTCCCAAGAACCCCCGAGATCTAGCACACACGTGCGAAGCATATCCTCCAAAGTCTGGATAGTCCTCTCCGACTGCTCGTCTGTCTGGGGGTGATGAGCAGTACTAAACTTGAGCGAGGTGCCCAAGCTAGCCTGCAAACTCCTCCAGAAGTGGGAAGTGAAACGGCTATCTCGATCTGAAACTATGCTCACAGGAACCCCATGCAATCGCACGATCTGACGAACATACAGCTCTGCCAACCTCTCCGTAGTCAATCCTACCTTGAAAGGCAAAAAGTAGGCCAATTTGGTCAATCTATCAACTATGACCCAAATCGCGTCTTTCCCTCCTGGAGATCGTGGAAGTCCGGACACAAAGTCCATGGTGATGTGCTCCCACTTCCACTCAGGAATGGGTAGTGGCTGTAGCAATCCACCAGGCCTCTGCCTCTCGGCCTTCATCTGCTGACAAACCAAGCAGCGAGATACGAACTGAGCCACCTCGCGCTTCATGCCGTACCACCAAACGTGCTCTCTCAGATCTCTGTACATCTTGTTGGCACCAGGATGCATAGAGTATTGAGAGCGATGAGCCTCCTGAAGAACCTCCTCCCGCAGCTCTCCACTTGGAACGTACTGTCTAGCACCGTGCCGCAGCGACCCATCTTCGGCAATAGAGAAATCATCAAGCAGTCCTGTATGCACCTGCTCCCTGATGCACCTCAGGGCAACATCATTATACTGTGCTGATCTGACCCGGTCCATCAACTCAGACTGAATCTGTAAACCCTACATCTGTACCTCCATGCCCAGAATAATCACCTCGATTCCTAAACTGTCCAGGTCGGCCAAAAGATGACGGTCTGATGTCAGATACATAGCCACTGGATACCTGCTCAAGGCATCTGCAACTACGTTGGCCTTCCTTGGATAGTACTGCAAGGCGATATCAAAATCCTTCATCAGCTCAAGCCAACGTCTCTGCCTTATGTTCAGCTCCTTCTGAGCGAACACGTACTTCAAGCTCTTGTGGTCAGTAAAGATCTCAACCCGCTCTCCGTACAGATAGTACTTCCACAACTTCAGGGCAAAGATGACAGCGGCTAACTCCAGATCGTGAGTCGGGTAGTTTTTCTTATGAGGATGTAACTGCCTGGATGCATAGGCAATCACCTTCCCGTGCTGCTGAAGTACACAACCCAGACCCCGGCCAGAAGCGTCGCTGTAAATCGAGAAACCACCAGTCCCAGACGGCAATGTCAAGATCGGAGCTGATGTCAACCTCTTCTTCAGCTCATCGAAGGCGGCCTGACACTCCTCAGTCCAGACGAACTCCACGTCCTTCCTGGTGAGTCTAGTCATCGGCTCCGTGATCCGCAAGAAATCCTGGACGAACTTCCGATAGTAGCCCGCCAATCCCAGAAAGCTCCGAATCTCGGCAACTATACTGGGCGTAGTCCAAGACTCTACTGCAGCAATCTTTCTCTGGTCTACTGAGATCCCGTGCTCGGTCACAACATGACCCAAGAACTCGACCTGGTCCAGGAAGAACTCATACTTCGACAACTTCCCATACAACTGCTCCTTTCTCAGGATCTCGAGCACAATCCTCAGATGCTCCTCGTGCTCCTCTGGCATCTTTGAGTAGACCAGGATGTCGTCTATGAAGACCACCACGAACTTGTCAAGGTACTGATGGAATACCTTGTTCATCAAGTTCATGAACACAGCTAGGGCATTGGTCAACCCAAATGGCATCACTGTGAACTCGTACTGGCCGTACCGAGTCCAAAAAGTTGTCTTCGGAACGTTTTCCTTCTTCACCTTCAGCTGATGATAGCCTAATCTCAGATCTATCTTCGAAAACACCTTGGCGCCGCTCAACTGATCGAACAAGTCGTCGATCCTCGGCAATGGGTACTTGTTCTTGATAGTAAGGTTATTGAGCACCCTGTAATTGATACACATACGTATCATACCATCCTTCTTTGGCACAAACAGGACAGGCGCTCCCCAAGGCGATGAACTGGATCTAATGAATCTCTTGTCCTACAGCTCGTCGACCTGCTTTTTCAGCTTCGCCAACTCGCTGTTGTTGACCCTATAGACGTGCTGCGAGATAGGCTCAGCACCTGGCACTAGGTCTATAGAGAACTCAACGTCTCTATCCGACGGCATCCCAGGCAACTCCTCGGGAAAAAACATCCATGAAGTCAGCTATCAATGGATACGGCAATGCCTGCCCCGCCGGTAAAGCTCCGTAGAACCCATCTACCGGCTCAGCTGCTCCTCTGGAAAACACAAGTTCTGGCTCTCCCGACGGCCTAAACAAAATCCTACCTCCTCTACAATCTATAGTAGCATGGTGCATGCTCAACCAATCCATTCCGAGTACCACATCATACCTCGGAAGGGGCATTACGAGCAAGCACGCACCCAAAACTCGGCCTCCTACAGTAACTCTCCTCCCCTTGCAGATATTGTTGACCAGGATGATGCCTCTCCCGATCAATATCTTGCAAGTCCTACCCAAGGGTTCTGTAGCTCCCCTTTCCGGAATTTTGAAATATTTTTTTATTTATTTATTTGATTTAAATAGTGATTTTAGAATATTATAAATAATTATTTAGTTAATTATTACGGTAGATGATTTTAATTATGGTTGAGTTTTGAAGTACAAGACGACTAGAAATCATGGCACGGATAGTGCAGTAGCGTGTTTTGACTAGTGTTTAGCCATGGTAGGGGAATACAAAGCCATATGAGTGTCCTAATTAGGAAAACCAGATTAAGTTGTGACTCAACCCCCACCGATGAACTATTTAGTTATTAATTAAATATATTGTTTTTAGATGACCCGATTGTACCAACTCAGCCCGAACTGGACCCAAACCGCATCCAAGCCTTTGTAGGTATGTAGTGAGACCAAGGACAACCATATAGGCATATTTTATGTGTGTACAAAATTTTCTAAATTATTTTAGGTATTGATGTGCATTTTTAACTATTTGAATATTTGTACAAAATTTGGTATTTTATTATTAATTGTTGTTTTACAATTGTACAATTTTTTGGACCCGGATAAGGGTGAGTAGTATGGACTCACCAAACCACCAGTTAAGTATTATTTTATTATTTTTATGGTGATTGAATAAATATATTTATTACCAATAGATATTATGATTATTAGTTATTTGAATATTTATATATATATGTCTTTGTATATATAAATAAATAAATATATATATATATATATATATATATATATATATATATATATATATATATATATATATATATATATATATATATATATATATATTTTATATATATATATATATATATATATATATATATATATATACACTACACTCTCATACATATATCTTTTATATATATATATATATATATATATATATATATAAAATATACATATATATATATATATAAAATATATATGTATGAGAGTGTAGTGTATATATATATATAAAAAGAATCCATGGTCATCGTTTCCTCCCTCCCCGTACTGCAGCGTGCCGCTCGCCGGCCGGCCTAGGCGGCCATCCCAGTCGCCGGACCTGTCCTCGCTCTCCTGTCCGCATGCCGCATCCACGATCCCCCCTGGACGCCGGAGGTGTTGGAGTGGCACCGCCAGCTCCACCTCCTCTACTCGTCCCCTCCTCTTCCTTTATCCCCCTCCGCATCCTCTCCTCTCCCGGCGCCTCCGCTTGCCCCGCCTCCGCCGGATCCGGGGAGGTGCGCCCCTCCTCCTGCTCAGCTCGCGCGCGGATCGTCCCCGCTCCCGCAGGTCTCGTTGGGAGACCCTTTGTCCTTCCCCCTCTCCGCCCCGGCGCAGGCCTCCGCCGGTGCCGGCGCCGTCGGCGCCCTGGCGCTGTGGCCTCCAGTCAACGCCCCCCTCAATTTCGAACTCGCCCCCCCTTTCCTCGGGAGCTGCGCCTCCCTGCAGCGACCGCATCGGGCCCAACGCCCCTGTGCTCCTCGGGTCCCGTTCCAACGTGGGTGGGACTCCCGAGGCATTCAACCCCCTTTGCGTAGACCCCTCCGCGCAATTGGTGCCTGGTTCCCTCCACCAGCGCGCGGGACCCCCCCTCCTCTCCGCAATTGGCTCCTGGCTCCTCCTCCATTTGCGCGGAGCATCCCCCTTCGTCTGCGCAATCTGATCTTGGAGCTTCCTTGGCGCACCTCCACTCCATGATGTCCTCTCTCGTGGCGCATCAATCCTGGATGGCGCAGGCACTTGGTGGCCTTCTTCCCTCTGCGGATTCTCGTGTCACCCCCGTCGCTCCCGTTGGGGCGCCACCCCCAGCTTCCGGCGCTTCTACATCTGCACCCGGGTCCGTCCCCTCCGGTTCGTCCTCCCCCCCGGTGGCCCTTTGCGTCCCAGTTGCGCAGGTGCTTACTGTTGGTGCTGCTCCCTCTGTGGGCCCCCCCCTAGTGCGCAATCCAGGAGCCTTCTCCCACACTCTAGCTGTGCGGATATTTCCCTGCGCAGGTTGTCGCCTGGATCATCCCTATCACCCTCTTCTGCCTCCCCCTTCTCCCAGGTCCCCCCAATAGCTACCCCCTCACCCTCGATCGGCCCGTCTTTCGGCCCCACCGTTACTCCGGTACTTCCGCCTCCTCCTCCTCACCTCTCGTCTTCACCAGCTGGTGTTTCGTCCGGCCCCCTTATAGCTCCACCCACCGCGGGCGCTCCTCTTGCCCTGTCTCCTACGGTTCCCCCGGTGACCACCGCCGTCGCTACGGTTGGGAGTCCGCCCCCTACCGTTGCCTCTGCGGCTGTCGTTGCACATCTGCAACGTAGTGGGGCGAGCCAGCCGTCCTACGCCGCTTCCCTTCGTCCTGACTTATTTCACCCGAAGGAACCTTTGATTTCCGACGTCCACCTTCCAGAGATCGTGTACTCGCAGACATCCCCCTTGCCCACAATTCCATTTTCCGAAGTGGAATTATCCTCACTTTCCTTATCCTTCCCCCACACCTTCGTACTCAAATTTTCCTCAGGATGTCCGAAATTATCCAGGTGCAGGAAGTTATTGCCAGCTGGAGTCTTTCGGCGGAGTACTGCATTGCCCCCCCTCGACCCCAGACATATGCTCCACCACCTATCTTCCGCGACTGATCACAGGACGGTGTGGTCCAAAGGCACTTGTCGGGTTGACGCCCACCAGATGAAGATCATCAAGTGGAATCCCGATTTTAGCACTCATGAAGATTCTGCGAAAGTCGCAGTTTGGGTGACGCTGCCGAATCTCCCCCTCATCTGTTTTGTTCCAGCGGCTATTCGGCGCATTGCCAACTCCTTCGGGACGTATGTCGCCACGGCCCCGGAAACCAGCAACCTCACCAAGGCCAACTACGCCAAAATATGCGTGGAACTCGATCTCTCCTCCGAGCCCCCCAACTTCATCAATATCGAACTTGGCAATCGCATCCACACCCAACAGATCATTTATGACAACCACATTCTGTACTGCAATCACTGCCATCTACGTGGTCACAGCACAAAACACTATCATCGTCTGCACCCGGAACTCAAGAAGAAATTGGTCCAGACCAATCAATCAGCAACTGGAGGGAGGGCTCCACGATCCCCCCTCTTACCACCACCGAACAAGCATATCAGATTTGATTCCAGTGACGTCCTCTCCGATTCTGGCGGTAACCCTGGCAAAACAGCCAGTCCTTGCGAATCCAGAGCTCTATCCCTCTTCAATAAGTTTGATGCGCTCGATTCGGAAGATGAAGGCATTCCACCAGCCCCAACTGGTCTCTTAGGGGATAACACGTTCAATGAGGTGGTCACGCCGGTATCTACCTTGATCATAGCTGACCCCAACCAGATCACCACACCCGCGGAAGCCATCGTCGTGAGCAACGATCCCGAGGCGGTGGAGCAACCCCTCATCACCCCAGACCTAGTGGTAGAAGCATTAGCTATCCTCGGACCAGACCAGGTCCAGAGAGGTCTTCAGATTCAAGCCGCGGGTTATTCTCTCCAGACATCTCTGACGCAGATCGACAACTCCAGCGACGCCATCTCCATCCCCCCGGAGGAGTCCATGCTGGATTCCGCTGGAAACCAGATCGACCACACTGGGGAGGTCGCATCTGATATCCAAGCGATCACCACAAACATAACTACCCTGTCAAGGGCAGACAAACCAGCATCGAGCAGGAACCCTGATAAGATGGGAACAGCAGAAACCAAAACCATTCTCACCAGATCCGCCTCCAGGCGGAACAAAAAACACAATCCCCACTCTCATTAATGATCAACATTCTATCCTGGAATGTGCGAGGTCTGGCCAACAAACCCACTCTGAGGAGAGTTGCCATCCTCCGAAAGATGCACAAAATCGATATTCTCATTATTATCGAACCAAAAATTCCACCCAAAAGATTAAAATCGATCCAACTGCAACTCGGTCTCCCCCAGGCCATTGCTGGGAGCAGCGACATCTGGATCCTTGGAACGGAGGACGTCACCCTCGAAATCATTCACGAAGCCAAGCAGGACTTATCCTGCTGGGTGGAACACCCTTTCCTTTCTAACCGCATCATCCTCTCTGCGGTGCACGGCAGCTGCGAAATTTCTGAGCGGAAACAGCTTTGGAACGACCTGCTCGACATCCACACCAACCACATCGCTGCCCGTGGATTTGTGTTGGGGACTTTAACGCTATCACCAGCAGAGATGAAAAAATTGGAGGTCGCCCCGCCGTCATCAGCCATGCTAGATTTCAACAACTTCATCTTCAATGCCCACCTCTCTCTCCAGTTCACCGGCAATGCTTTCACCTGGTGCAATATGCAGGAAGGAGATCGACGCCAATACTCCCGCCTAGACAGGGCTCTCACAAACGTCCATGGGACGGAATGGGGCTCACTACCAGCCTATCCCACCTCAATACTTCAGAATCTGACCACGCTCCCCTGTTGATTGTTATAAAAAACTCTGACAACCCTATCAAGAAGAATTCCGATTCCTCAATTTTTGGACCGAACACCCTCAATTTTTGAATATTGTTCAGGAAGCGTGGAATCGGGCAGATGCTCCCGACCCCCTTGTCCGAGTTAGCAACAGGCTTAAAGAAACGAGGAAAGCCCTGATCATTTGGAGCAAACAAGCCTATGGGGACATTTTTCAAGCTGTGAGACGGCTGAGGACGACTCTCTCGGGCCGAGGCCAGATTTGCCTCGGAGCGCTCTGCGACGGCGAGGACGGCCATGAACCTACCAAAGCGATGCTCAAATTCAGGATCAGAATCGAGACCGAATTCTGGAAGCAAAAAGCCAGGTTGAAATGGGACAACGAAGGGGATAAAAACTCTAAATATTTTCACGACTGTGTCAAAGGCCGCAGAAAGCAGCTCTCGATTCATCAAATCACCGACGACAGGAAACATCATTCTGATCAAAAGAACATCCAAGCGGCCGCTGCGGAATTCTACTCCAAGTTATTCACCAAAGAGACGGTCCACAAAGACAACTCCTTTCTGAATGTCATTCCACAGCTCATCAGCGACAACGACAATGTTCAACTGGAGTCGCTCCCCACCGTGCAGGAGGTGACCGACGCGGTTTGGGCCCTGGATGCGAACAGTGCACCCCAGACGGGTTTTCGGGCGTGTTCTTTCGCACCTGCTGGGAGATTATCAA
>JANAVB010024597.1:5503755-5619979 GCA_029216955.1 Iris pallida | reverse complement strand
ATGCCAGCATGCACTTTACGACAATCGCCCACACGTGGTACAGAGACGAGCCTTGGTTCACCGCGCCAGACGTAACTTAGAAAGAGTTCAAAGAGCTGTTCAAGATGAAGTTCTTCCCTGAAGCAGTCCGTGAAGAGTAGAGAATGAGTTCGAGAGCCTGGAACAAGGCAACCTCTCCGTCGACGAATACACCGCAGAGTTCTCCCACCCCAGCTGCTTCGCAGACGCCACGACCTTTGCAGCCAAAGCCAAGAAGTTCAGGAAGGTACTTTCATATGAAATTCGCATAGCCATCGCCACCAGCCAGGCCACAACTTACGAGAAGATCTTGAAGATCGCACAGGCGGTAGAAACAGAATTGAAGCGTAAGCAAAAGAGAGATAGAGACGCAAATGGAGGACTTAACAACCAATCGAGATCGACAAAACGTCCCAATGTTTCGGAGGAGACTTCACCCAATACTATCACCACGACAGCCTCATTCCCTACAGCAACAAATTAGATCCAGCCGATTATTACATGCTCCTACTGTCGGGGCCAGGTCATCATTTTGATCACTGTCGTAAAAGGTTACGACAATGCTTATCGTGCGGATCAGCTACGCACCAAGTGAAAGAATGTTCAACATCATTTGTTCGTCGAGGCTAAACATCTACTCAAGGAGGACAAGGAGGACTGCAGCAGCAAGGACAAGATCAAGCATTTGTAGCGGTGACCCGACCTTAAGGTATATGTAGTTAACTAAGTTCCTTAAAGGCTTTCCATAGTTATAGTTAGCATGTATGCTTGGTTAATGCTAGATTAGTAATCTTAGATTTTTCACATTTCCATGATTAGACTATGAATTATTTAGAGTTTCCTGTAGAAGTTATTAGTATGACCTGTTGATTTTGAGGACAAAATATTTTTAAGGGGGATAGTACGTGGCATCCGCCACCCGATTATAATTTAGTGATATTTTTTTCATTTGTAATTGAATAGTTTATATTAATGTTCTAGGAATTTTAGGAATTTTCTGGAATTATTTCGATTATTAAATAGTTGGAAAAACCTATTTTCTAGGACTTCTGGAATTTATTGTGGTAGCCAAATAGCAAATATTGACCCCAAACATTTTTCTAGGGTTCATTATACTATTTTATATTTTCTAAAATTTTTCATAATTTTGGCAATATTTAAGTATTTATTTATTATGGTTTATATATTTTTAAAGGCTTCAATATTTACTATAAGATCATTTGAGACTATTTTGAGACAAATTATTTTTATCTAGGTTCTAGGTGGTTAGTAATATTTTCTATAATTTTTTAGGATTTTTTCTAGAATTTTTAGGAATTTATTTGGAATTATTGGGTTTAATTTGGTTTTAGAAAACAGTTTTCAGTAATTATTTCACAGTCAGCGCAGCGGGGCCCACGCGTCAGCCACTTGGGCCGACCGAGCGGGGCCCGCCTGTCAGTCAGCGGTGTGCTGACTGGGTATTTCCTTGCTGAGTCGGCTGCTTAAGCCGAGTCCTAGTCGGCTTAGTATAGCCGGCTGGCCATCCAGCCGTCCATCCAATAGAGCGGGGCTGCTGCGATTGCGCCATGTGGCAGGAGCTTAGCCGCCCAACCGACCCTGAGCCGTTCTATATATATATATATATATATATATATATATATATAGATATATATATATATATATATATATATATATATATATATATATATTTCGGTTTTCGAGGAACCCTAGTTATTTTAGCAGCCGACTTTTGTGGTTTCGATTCCGGTGATCCCCGACTTCCCGAGGTGATTCCCGTCAACCTCGACCTCCTTTTTGCGCGCCGTTTTTTTGTCGGATTCGTATTGAGGTAATCTCTCTAAATATGTAATTTATTTTGTAAATTCAGAACCTAAATTTCTGGAAAATGTAGTGTCGGGTGTCCAAAACTTGACACGTTTCAGTGTTTTCGAGATTCCGGGAGAACCAGAAATCGAAATCACGAACCGTTTCAAGTTTCGGAAAGCTAACACATAGCTCTACGACATATATTTTTCCTAGAAATTATTTTGTTCATATATTTTTATTTATTCTGTTGAACTCAGAACTGATCGTTTGATCCCCGTTTGGTCACGATTAGCCATAATAGCGATATCTTTTGACCAAAGCGTGATTTTGTGGCACGGTCGATTCCAGCACACTTGTGGTGCTGAAATCTACCACGATGCACTTTCAAAATCTAGAGTTCATAGCGTTTGACCAAAAAGTCAATGATACGTCTCGATTTGCGTGCCATGGTTTCCGAAATTGAGAAACACGACTTTTGATGGCCAAACTTGCACATTTAGATTATATTCAGATTATTATTAGGTTAAATTAGGTTTTTAAGTGAATTATTATAGAATTAATTATTATTAAATTAGTAACCCAGCTAGCCACTATTTAGAACTAGAACATTAGAATTAATTTGTGGTTTTCGTGCACTGTTCGTGGTGCGTTGTATGTTATAGGTTGACAGCTCTAGATCGGCATTTCCCTCATCCTCGGCTTGTGACTACAGTTTTTGCAAGGATTCAGGCAAGTACAGTATTGCATTTATGTTTTAGTTTATTATAATGTTACTCCATAGTTTTCTCGTTTGATATCCCGTTGAATCATTGCTTGATATTCCATTGAGACACGATTGTGACACTGTAGTTATCGTATTCTTCTTAGCGTATCATTGACCATTTTTTATTGTTAGAGAGTCGGGAGGGGAAATACTCGATAAATACGTGAACAAACCCAATTACGTTACCGAATGATAGCTAAGTCATACACACACGTATGAGTTAGCCGTACCAATTACTGAATGATAGCCATCGTATGATGTGCCGTATTAGCCCAGCCGTTCACGTATTCAAAGGTATTTCACACACGTATTGGTTTCTATTTTTCCTTTATCTAGTTCATTATCTTGTCAGTTCATATCCTGCTAGTTTACATCTTGCCAGTATACTTTTGCCACTTCATATCCTGTTAGTTCTTGTCTTGCTAGTTCTTTTTATTCTTTACCTTCATAGTTTCTCGCTTGTTCTAACTTATTTTAGACTAACAACATTAATTGCAATATGGTTGTACTCTGCTCCTTTCCTGATTGGATCGTTGTTGTAGGTGAGGGAGAGTATCTCTAGTACTTCATATTATAGACCAGCAGTAGGTAGTGCTGACGTTGTTGGTACCGAGACTCAGGAGCCATGGCTGATCTCTGGAGGGATCTAGATTTACATTTATGCATGTCTTAGTTTATTTCTTAGATGGATCAGATTTGTTCATGGATGGACGATATTTTATTGTTCTGGATTTCAGTCTCTTTGTCATTTGATTTGGATACTATTATTTCATTATCTATTGTACTCTTGTTTTCGTTGGTTTGAGGCACTGCTGAGTACGATTTGTATTTGTTTCTATTGTATCTGTGGAGGATGTTATTGTATGTACTAGACAGTGTTCTACCGCCGATACCGCGGCGTAGGCTGGGCTTGGACACGAACTCGTACTCGGTTATCTGGGAGCGGGTCGTGACAGATATCTCCACTGGGCACACATAGACGTGATCCAAAAAAATGTTCCATCTTCGTAAATTTTTACCTCCTTCTTGAGTCCTTACTCACATTCTGTCCTAAGCTTCTGGATCCTTGGGTCTTGTGCCTGAGCTGCCTTGATCCTGTCTACCAAGTCGAATTAAACTCGTAAACTTTTCAGAATTTCTACATCACTATGAAGTATAACCTCGATGCCCATCTCTTGAAGATCTTCTAAAATATATTTTGTGATGTCAACATAAATGTGCCGTCTCTCCTGCTAAGAGCGTCCGCTACTACATTTGCCTTACCTGGATGATACTGAAGCTATACGTCGTAATCCTTGATCAACTCTAACCATCTTCTGTCTCATGTTCAGTTCCTTCTGAGTAAAGATGTACTTCAGACTTTTATGGTCTGTGTACATGGCCACCCGATTACCGTACAAGTAAGCCTCCATAGCTTCAAAGCAAATACTACTACTGCCAACTCTAAGTCATGAGTCGGATATTTTTCTGGTCTCGAAGTTGCCTAGATGCGTACGCTATCACCTTCCCATGTTGCATTAGGACACACCCAAGTCCCTTTCCTGACGAATTACAATATACAGTAAAACCTCTGGGTGCAACTGGTAATGTAAGAATAGGTGCCAAAATTAACTTCTGCTTCAAATTCTCAAATGATGCCTGGCACTCTGCCGACCAGACAAATGGCACATCCTTTCGTGTCAAGCGGGTCATGGGAGCTGAGAGTCTTGCAAATTCTGATACGAACCTTCTGTAATATCCTGCCAATCCCAAGAAACTTCGCACATCTGCTACAGTCATAGGCATTAGCCAACTTTCTACTGCTTCTACTTTTTTGGGATCCACTGCTACTCCAGCCCCTGATATGATGTTCCCCAAGAATAAAATATGATACGTCCAAAACTCACACTTGCTGAGCTTGGCGTATAACTGGTTCTCTCTCAGAACCCGTAACACTTTCTTGAGGTGATCTTCATGCTCTTCTTCACTAGATGAGTATATGAGAATGTTGTCGAGGAACACAACACAAATTGATCTAAGTATGGCATAAAGATACGGTTCATCAAATCCATAAATACTGCTGGAGCATTGGTTAAACCAAACAGCATAACTAAGAATTCGTTATGCCCGTACTTTGACCTGAATGTCATCTTAGGAATATCCTCTTCTCGAACTCTAACTTGATGATATCCTGACCGAAGATCTATCTTGGAAAAAACTTTTGCTCTGCTCAACTGATCAAACAAGTCATCGAACCTTGGTAGTGGGTACTTGTTCTTTACTGTTGCTGCGTTGAGCTTCTGTAGTCTATGCACAATCTTCATGACCCATCATTCTTCCCTAAGTACCACTGGTGCTGTCTATGGTGATTCGCTGTCTCGAATGAACTTCTTCGCATTCAGTTCCTCTATGTGCTGATACACCTTGGCCTGCTATGAATCTGACATTCTGTAAACTCGATCCGATATCGGTTTAGTTCCAGGTGCCAATTCTATACTGAACTCAATATCTCTAACATGTGGTAGACCTGGAAGTTCTTCGGGAAATATGTTAAGAAACTCTTCAACTATCTTTGGGACTTGAACTTCTTCCATTACTGTTACTACTCTTTGTTTATATTGGTATGTCTCTGATCTGACTAAGGTAAACCGCTCCATGCCTGAAATATTAAAAGATACACTCCATCTATGACAATCTATTATCGTATGACTGTCTTTCAGTCAGTCCATGCCCAAGATAACGTCGAAATAACCAACAGGAAATTCCATCAACTTGGCGGGTAAGGAACGCCCGCACACTACAACTCGACATGCTAGAATAACTTACTAACTCCTACGAGCCTATTACCAGTGAGTATATTCAGCCTCTCTGGCAATGCCTCGAATTCTATTCGTTGTGTCGCAAATCGTGCAGATATAAATGAGTGTGATGCTCCGAATCAAACAATGCCACTGCGGGATATGAGGCGACGAGAATGGTCATCGACGGGGACGAGGGACTGGTGGACACAGTGTCACAACCCGTACCCTGAAGAGGGGCACGAGCACGTAGTTACGTCCAGCCTACGCCGCAGTATCGGCGGTAGAACGCTGTATATAGGGTCTGCAAATACTACGACTAAAACAGATAAATGTACCTGTACAGTATATACACTCCGAATGGAGGTGACATAGCAAACAGTCTCAATCGCATATATCAAACTAAGGTAGATAGCATGGAAAAGATATGATAGATAAAACAGAAAATAAGTCCAAAATCCATAAGTCAGAGCTAAACACAAATATCCAGAGTCTCAGAAAATATAAATATAAATACTACAAACTGAAATGTACTAGCTGGCTCGCAGACCAGGCAAACCTAACTAAACTATGCTACTCAGGGTGAGCAAAGTCTAGTGGCTCTACCAATAAGCTACGGTCTAAATCTAGTCCATCAGACTCAACCCCATAGTAGGTCGGGCAATCAGTCTCAGAGTTATCTGTAAAATTTTGCAACGGTATCCTGTCAGGAAAATGAGCAAGTACAAACACCAATAGCAGTTCCATATGAATTGATAAATAATAAGAGACAGCAATAATGAAATACAAGACAAAAGATATAGGCGACTTGGGAACCATTTGAAAGCCGAGTTACAACCCTTGAACCAAACAAGGACTGGGGTTGTAACCCTTCTTTCAAATAGAACTTAGTCTCAAAATATGGTACAGTATAAAAGGCAGGTAGAGCATGTGAGAAATGAATCATAGCATGGTGAAAAGTACAGAAAGTAAAGCTGAACTGGAATATAAGATATGACAATAAATATAAAAGGTGATTTGAACTATTAGAGCGATATGTGATCGGCTAGGGAAGCAAGAGATGGTTATCCACTTGGCCCGGCAATCCGCGGTGTCCTCAACGGAGAGTCATGCCGTCCAACCTGGATAACTAGTAATGGGGTATCTGCTACACACCTACGTGAGGTGAGGGTGGCGCTAGCAATATATAGTTACAGGAAGACTTTGATCACATAACCCTAATAATTCCCCCATCCCCGAATAGTATCACGGATCCGGACATGGCACGTCATGACACGGGGTTCGAGAGCAGGGGGCCAGCCCACTCCCAAATCAGTGTCTATATAAGTACAGGAACACAGAAATATCACTAGTCATATACCAAGGGAGTCTAGGAATAACATCTTATGACAGGATCCGACGTATACTAGTCCGTGAACCGTCGTGTCGGGAATCATGTAAAATACTACAACTGAATCGGATATAGTAGATATCAAGACAATGAAAACTATCAGTGAATGTGCTCGCCTGTGGTTCTGAGCTGATAAGGTGAACAGACGCTCAGAGTGATCACAGACCTAAAATATGATACTATGAGTCAAACAGGGCTTAATACTGAAAAAGAAAACTAATACAAGCCATGAATGCAAGTCTAAGTCAAAACTAGGTCAATCTAGGTCAAACTGAGTCATACTAGGTCATACTGGTTCATACTAGGTCACACTAGGTCACTGGGAGTTATTCAAGTCAAACTAGGTCAAACGGGATCAAGGGTTGACTTATAGTTGACTTTTGGTCAAAAAGTCAACTCTGGTCAACTTTGGTCAACTCTAGGTCAACCTAGGTCAAACTAGTCTAATGTTGACCAACTGTTGACTTTCAGTCAACTGTTCAACTCTGGTTTGGTTTCGGTCAAATCGGGTCGCTTAAAGACTAAGTTTGACTCTCGGTTGACTTTTGTTGACTTTTGGTCAAAAAGGTCAACCGACGTCAAAACTAGTCTATGAGCACCATATTTGATCATTACCAACCACGGGAATCAAGTTCTAACTCTATCTTAGACTTCTAACACAAATATCCTATTCCGAGGCAAAACTAGCATTACACTACCAAGGTAAATCCCGATACCTTGCCCAATTCCAAGGAAACCCCGCTAATACCCAAGATACTAGCCTAGGCTCCTTAGGGTAGCTAGATACCAACCTATCTAAGGTTTACCTACCAAGGAAAATAGGTATCCTAGGTATCTAGGCTTAGGATACATGGGTATCAGTTTACCCTATTCCTAATCCATATCATGAATTTACCCTCAACTCTATCACACTCACCCATACCACTCACCCACAACAACTCTCACATATTTCTCACACTCATAGGCTCCTCCTATAGGTTTCCTATTGTTTTAGACATAGGCTAACCTATAGGCCACTTAACTACACTCATAGCTCTCACACCCACACACACAAACCTCACAACTACACACCACACACACACATAGGCAAATTTGTGGACTAATTTGGAGTCATGGTGGGCTGATTTCAGGACAGCATTTATGTGGTTTAGGAGGGTGTTCATTGGATGCAAATGGCAGCCATGTATAGAGTGGTTTAAGGGGATTTATATGGAGCAATGTGGGCTGAATATTTGGGACAATTAGGACTAATTTGGAGGGTGCAATGACACCATTAGGCTGTGTTTGGGACAGCAATATAGGGGGTGATTAATGAGGACTGAAATGGCAATGTAAGGGGGTTGTCTTGGGGTAATTTTTGGACTAATTTAGGACAGTGGGGACAACCATGTATTGTTCTACCATGGGCTGATATGTGGGCAAGGACAGGGCTGTATGAAGTGGTTTAAATGGGACTAAGGGGTAGCCAATATAGGCTATTAGGACAGCCATGAGTGGGTAAAACCAGGACTGAGGTGAAGGCAATGTGGGGACTGTTGGAGACTGAATGTAGAGCCACAAAGGACTGGAAAATGACAGCAAGGGGGGGTATTCTCTGGACTGTTGGGGCTGTTTAAGAATGGGTATTTTCTGGACTGCAGGAATTGGTTTTCCTCCCTCCCTCCTCTCCTCCCTCCTATCCGCTCTACTCACCACACTCACAAACTCCTCTATCTCACACTCACCCCTCTCAACCAATTCCTCAAACACCTTGCCTACACCACCTCTAACCAACACAAACACACAACACAACCACCATCCTGGCCGAACCTGTGTGTTTTCTCCCCCATCCACACAATGTCACACCATCACATATATATACCTTATATATATAAGCCATATATATATATATATATATATATATATATATAATATATATATCTATATATATATAGATTAATATATATATATAATATATATATATCCACCATCCTGGGCCGAACCTGTGTGTTTCTCCCCCATCCAACACAATGTCACAACCATCACATATATATACACTTATATATATATAAGCCATAATATATATATATATATATATATATATATATATATATATTATATATATATATATATATTTATATTATATATATATATAGATATTATATATATATATCTATATATATATACCTGTGTGCCTCTCCCCCATCCAACATAATGTCACACCATCACATATATATACACTTATATATATATAAGCTATATATATTATATATATATATATATATTTATATATATATATATATAAATATATATATATATAGATAATATATATAATAATAAAACTATATATATATATAGAGAGAGAGAGAGAATGATATATATAACCATCTATATATACAAATAGTTATAGGAATATAATCATTATGATACTAGGGAAACACATTCCTAACACATAGAAAATCTGGAATAATATTAGAACACACCAAAATAATGCACAAACAAATTACATGTGTCCAAATAGGGGTTTTCCTATTAGGACACGATCCTACATATTGGACACCTCTACAAATGTCCAAATGGACACGAAATGGACACCAATGGGCACCAAACCATGGGGGTCATTCCTATATGTCAAAATGAATCTAATGCATGAGAGAATGAGAGAGGGAAAGGATTTATACCTCCCGGTGATTCGATTCGATCCCGAAACGCCATCGACACATAGGATCCCAAACGGATACGAACAAGCTCCGAATCCTCTCAAACTTGAGGAGCTCCCTCCTTGGATAGAATGGAGAAGGAAGGATGAAGGTTGGTGAAGAAATTGAAAGATTTGGGGATGATTTGATTAGGGTTTGCTCTCAAATCAATTTGGGAAAGAACAAGAGAGAGAATGAAGAATGGAATAGGAATACAGTAAAGTGGCTAAGTCCCTATCCAAACTAAAGGTGGCCGGCCACTATAGGAGTTTTTGTCCTATATGGGAAAAGTCAAGAAGGCCCCTCTCTAGTCTATTTGCTAAAACCTTGGTAAGGGTTAAATCGGGGGTAGTTTAGTCAATCCTAAACCACTAATCCAAATTACTCTTAACCAAAAATAATTAGTCTAGTCACTAACTAAAATATCTAACATATGGGCAATGGCTAACTAGTTGTGGGCCCGCTAGGTCAACACTACCCCGGGTCCTCGAAATAAGTCGAAACAAGTCGGAATGAGTTGAAATTCGAACCCGACTCAAACAACCCCAAAATAATACAATAAATAAATAATAATTCCAAATAATTTTAAAGTGGAAAATTACCAAAATACCCCTGTTCAAGAAAACTGGGGGTGACAATCTATCCACCTTAAAAAAATTTTGTCCTCAAAATTAAACAAACATACACTGAATCACATGCAGAAACAAAAATATACCTCAGGGTTCGAAGAGATAAGGGAAACGCTCCCGCATGTCATCCTCTCTCTCCCAGGTAGACTCACCTGGAGAGTGATGCCTCCATACAACACGAACCAAGGTATAACCTGGTTCCGGAGCACCTTCTCCTACGATCCTGAATCTCAACTGGCTGCTTTGGATAGTGAAAAGTAGGCCCCACCTCGATCGCTGAATGGTCCAATACATGGCTGGGGTCCGCCACGTACCGTCTCAGCTGCGACACATGGAACACGTGTGTACCCCCTCTAGCGTAGGCGGCAAGTCTAGCCTTAAGCCACTGCACCGACCCTCTCAAGGATGGTGAAAGGTCTGATGTAGCGCGGACTGAGCTTTCCGCCCCCCAAAGCGAATCGTGCCCCGTGTCGGAGAAATCTTCAGGAACACCAAAGCACCAGCCTAGACATAAAATAACTCAGAACACAGGACAAACAAATCACAAACAATCACAAACAGGAACTGAAACTAACCTCGAACTCTAACGGTCTCCGGTGGCTATCGTCCAAATGCCGCTGCCTATCTAAGCCACCCGAAGTCTGTCTCTAATCAGCCTGACCTTCTCAGCTGCATCCACCACCATCTCCGGACCAAGCAGCACTCTCTCTCGCCAACATCGTCCCATGATAAGGGAGTACGACATCTCCGTCCGAATAGAGCCTCGAATGGCGACATCTCTATACTGGCCTGATAGCTGTTATTGTAAGCAAACTCTACCAGGTGAAGATGATCTCCCAAGAACCCCCGAGATCTAGCACACACGTGCGAAGCATATCCTCCAAAGTCTGGATAGTCCTCTCCGACTGCTCGTCTGTCTGGGGGTGATGAGCAGTACTAAACTTGAGCGAGGTGCCCAAGCTAGCCTGCAAACTCCTCCAGAAGTGGGAAGTGAAACGGCTATCTCGATCTGAAACTATGCTCACAGGAACCCCATGCAATCGCACGATCTGACGAACATACAGCTCTGCCAACCTCTCCGTAGTCAATCCTACCTTGAAAGGCAAAAAGTAGGCCAATTTGGTCAATCTATCAACTATGACCCAAATCGCGTCTTTCCCTCCTGGAGATCGTGGAAGTCCGGACACAAAGTCCATGGTGATGTGCTCCCACTTCCACTCAGGAATGGGTAGTGGCTGTAGCAATCCCCAGGCCTCTGCCTCTCGGCCTTCATCTGCTGACAAACCAAGCAGCGAGATACGAACTGAGCCACCTCGCGCTTCATGCCGTACCACCAAACGTGCTCTCTCAGATCTCTGTACATCTTGTTGGCACCAGGATGCATAGAGTATTGAGAGCGATGAGCCTCCTGAAGAACCTCCTCCCGCAGCTCTCCACTTGGAACGTACTGTCTAGCACCGTGCCGCAGCGACCCATCTTCGGCAATAGAGAAATCATCAAGCAGTCCTGTATGCACCTGCTCCCTGATGCACCTCAGGGCAACATCATTATACTGTGCTGATCTGACCCGGTCCATCAACTCAGACTGAATCTGTAAACCCTACATCTGTACCTCCATGCCCAGAATAATCACCTCGATTCCTAAACTGTCCAGGTCGGCCAAAAGATGACGGTCTGATGTCAGATACATAGCCACTGGATACCTGCTCAAGGCATCTGCAACTACGTTGGCCTTCCTTGGATAGTACTGCAAGGCGATATCAAAATCCTTCATCAGCTCAAGCCAACGTCTCTGCCTTATGTTCAGCTCCTTCTGAGCGAACACGTACTTCAAGCTCTTGTGGTCAGTAAAGATCTCAACCCGCTCTCCGTACAGATAGTACTTCCACAACTTCAGGGCAAAGATGACAGCGGCTAACTCCAGATCGTGAGTCGGGTAGTTTTTCTTATGAGGATGTAACTGCCTGGATGCATAGGCAATCACCTTCCCGTGCTGCTGAAGTACACAACCCAGACCCCGGCCAGAAGCGTCGCTGTAAATCGAGAAACCACCAGTCCCAGACGGCAATGTCAAGATCGGAGCTGATGTCAACCTCTTCTTCAGCTCATCGAAGGCGGCCTGACACTCCTCAGTCCAGACGAACTCCACGTCCTTCCTGGTGAGTCTAGTCATCGGCTCCGTGATCCGCAAGAAATCCTGGACGAACTTCCGATAGTAGCCCGCCAATCCCAGAAAGCTCCGAATCTCGGCAACTATACTGGGCGTAGTCCAAGACTCTACTGCAGCAATCTTTCTCTGGTCTACTGAGATCCCGTGCTCGGTCACAACATGACCCAAGAACTCGACCTGGTCCAGGAAGAACTCATACTTCGACAACTTCCCATACAACTGCTCCTTTCTCAGGATCTCGAGCACAATCCTCAGATGCTCCTCGTGCTCCTCTGGCATCTTTGAGTAGACCAGGATGTCGTCTATGAAGACCACCACGAACTTGTCAAGGTACTGATGGAATACCTTGTTCATCAAGTTCATGAACACAGCTAGGCATTGGTCAACCCAAATGGCATCACTGTGAACTCGTACTGGCCGTACCGAGTCCAAAAAGTTGTCTTCGGAACGTTTTCCTTCTTCACCTTCAGCTGATGATAGCCTAATCTCAGATCTATCTTCGAAACACCTTGGCGCCGCTCAACTGATCGAACAAGTCGTCGATCCTCGGCAATGGGTACTTGTTCTTGATAGTAAGGTTATGAGCACCCTGTAATGATACACATACGTATCATACCATCCTTCTTTGGCACAAACAGGACAGGCGCTCCCCAAGGCGATGAACTGGATCTAATGAATCTCTTGTCCTACAGCTCGTCGACCTGCTTTTTCAGCTTCGCCAACTCGCTGTTGTTGACCCTATAGACGTGCTGCGAGATAGGCTCAGCACCTGGCACTAGGTCTATAGAGAACTCAACGTCTCTATCCGACGGCATCCCAGGCAACTCCTCGGGAAAAACATCCATGAAGTCAGCTATCAATGGATACGGCAATGCCTGCCCCGCCGGTAAAGCTCCGTAGAACCCATCTACCGGCTCAGCTGCTCCTCTGGAAAACACAATTCTGGCTCTCCCGACGGCCTAAACAAAATCCTACCTCCTCTACAATCTATAGTAGCATGGTGCATGCTCAACCAATCCATTCCGAGTACCACATCATACCTCGGAAGGGGCATTACGAGCAAGCACGCACCCAAAACTCGGCCTCCTACAGTAACTCTCCTCCCCTTGCAGATATTGTTGACCAGGATGATGCCTCTCCCGATCAATATCTTGCAAGTCCTACCCAAGGGTTCTGTAGCTCCCCTTTCCGGAATTTTGAAATATTTTTTTATTTATTTATTTGATTTAATAGTGATTTTAGAATATTATAAATAATTATTTAGTTATTATTACGGTAGATGATTTTAATTATGGTTGAGTTTTGAAGTACAAGACGACTAGAAATCATGGCACGGATAGTGCAGTAGCGTGTTTTGACTAGTGTTTAGCCATGGTAGGGGAATACAAAGCCATATGAGTGTCCTAATTAGGAAACCAGATTAAGTTGTGACTCAACCCCCACCGATGAACTATTTAGTTATTAATTAAATATATTGTTTTTAGATGACCCGATTGTACCAACTCAGCCCGAACTGGACCCAAACCGCATCCAAGCCTTTGTAGGTATGTAGTGAGACCAAGGACAACCATAGGCATATTTTATGTGTGTACAAAATTTTCTAAATTATTTTAGGTATTGATGTGCATTTTTAACTATTTGAATATTTGTACAAAATTTGGTATTTTATTATTAATTGTTGTTTTACAATTGTACAATTTTTTGGACCCGGATAAGGGTGAGTAGTATGGACTCACCAAACCACCAGTTAAGTATTATTTTATTATTTTATGGTGATTGAATAAATATATTTTACCAATAGATATTATGATATTAGTTATTTGAATATTTATATATATGTCTTTGTATATATAAATAAATAAATATATATATATATATATATATATATATATATATATATATATATATATATATATATATATATATATATATATATATATATATATATATATATATATATATATATATATCTATATATATATTTATATATATATATATATATATATATATATATATACATATATATATATATATATATATAATTATGTATATATATATATAAAAGAATCCATGGTCATCGTTTCCTCCCTCCCCGTACTGCAGCGTGCCGCT
Source organism: Iris pallida (assembly GCA_029216955.1). Lineage (NCBI taxonomy): Eukaryota > Viridiplantae > Streptophyta > Magnoliopsida > Asparagales > Iridaceae > Iris > Iris pallida. The sequence goes on along the minus strand of JANAVB010024597.1, from coordinate 5,605,633 downwards.
CGCCGGCCGGCCTAGGCCGGCCATCCCAGTCGCCGGACCTGTCCTCGCTCTCCTGTCCGCATGCCGCATCCACCGATCCCCCCTGGACGCCGGAGGTGTTGGAGTGGCACCGCCAGCTCCACCTCCTCTACTCGTCCCCTCCTCTTCCTTTCTCCCCCTCCGCATCCTCCCTCTCCCGGCGCCTCCGCTTGCCCCGCCTCCGCCGGATCCGGGGAGGTGCGCCCCTCCTCCTGCTCAGCTCGCGCGCGGATCGTCCCCGCTCCCGCAGGTCTCGTTGGGAGACCCTTTGTCCTTCCCCCCTCCGCCCCGGCGCAGGCCTCCGCCGGTGCCGGCGCCGTCGGCGCCCTGGCGCTGTGGCCTCCAGTCAACGCCCCCTCGATTTCGAACTCGCCCCCCCTCCTCGGGAGCTGCGCCTCCCTGCAGCGACCGCATCGGGCCCAACGCCCCTGTGCTCCTCGGGTCCCGTTCCCGTGGGTGGGACTCCCGAGGCATTCAACCCCCTTTGCGCAGACCCCTCCGCGCAATTGGTGCCTGGTTCCCTCCACCAGCGCGCGGGACCCCCCCTCCTCTGCGCAATTGGCTCCTGGCTCCTCCTCCATTTGCGCGGAGCATCCCCCTTCGTCTGCGCAATCTGATCTTGGAGCTTCCTTGGCGCACCTCCACTCCATGATGTCCTCTCGTGGCGCATCAATCCTGGATGGCGCAGGCACTTGGTGGCCTTCTTCCCTCTGCGCATTCTCGTGTCACCCCCGTCGCTCCCGTTGGGGCCACCCCCGCTCCCGGCGCCTACTCTTCTGCACCCGGGTCCGTCCCCTCCGGTTCGTCCTCCCCCCGGTGGCCCTTTGCGTCCCAGTTGCGCAGGTGCTTACTGTTGGTGCTGCTCCCTCTGTGGGCCCCCCCTAGTGCGCAATCCAGGAGCCTCCCCACACTCTAGCTGTGCGGATATCCCTGCGCAGGTTGTCGCCTGGATCCTCCCTATCACCCTCTTCCGCCTCCCCTTCTCCCAGGTTCCCCCAATGCTACCCCCTCACCCTCGATCGGCCCGTCTTTCGGCCCCACCGTTACTCCGGTACTTCCGCCTCCTCCTCCTCACCTCTCGTCTTCACCAGCTGGTGTTCGTCCGGCCCCTTATAGCTCCACCCACCGCGGCGCTCCTCTTGCCCTGTCTCCTACGGTTCCCGGTGACCACCGCCGTCGCTACGGTTGGGAGTGCGCCCGCCTACCGTTGCCTCTGCGGCTGTCGTTGCATCGCAACGTAGTGGGGCGAGCCAGCCGTCCTACGCCGCTTCCCTTCGTCCTGACTTATTTCACCCGAAGGAACCTTTGATTCCCGACGTCCACCTTCCGAGATCGTGTACTCGCAGACATCCCCCTTGCCCACAATTCCATTTTCCGAAGTGGAATTATCCTCACTTTCCTTATCCTTCCCCCACACCTTCGTACTCAAATTTCCTCAGGATGTCCCAAATTATCCAGGGTGCAGGAAGTTATTGCCAGCTGGAGTCTTTCGCGGAGTACCGCATTGCCCCCCTCGACCCCAGACATATGCTCCTCCACCTATCTTCCGCGACTGACACAGGACGGTGTGGTCCAAAGGCACTTGTCGGGTTGACGCCCACCAGATGAAGATCATCAAGTGGATCCCGATTTTAGCACTCATGAAGATTCTGCGAAGTCGCAGTTTGGGTGACGCTGCCGAATCTCCCCTCATCTGTTTTGTTCCAGCGGCTATTCGGCGCATTGCCAACTCCTTCGGGACGTATGTCGCCACGGCCCCGGAAACCAGCAACCTCACCAAGGCCAACTACGCCAAAATATGCGTGGAACTCGATCTCTCCTCCGAGCCCCCCAACTTCATCAATATCGAACTCGGCAATCGCATCCACACCCAACAGATCGTTTATGACAACCACATTCTGTACTGCAATCACTGCCATCTACGTGGTCACAGCCCAAAACACTGTCATCGTCTGCACCCGGAACTCAAGAGAAATCCAGACCAATCAATCAGCAACTGGAGGGAGGGCTCCACGATCCCCCCTCTTACCACCACCGAACAAGCATATCAGATTTGATTCCAGTGACGTCCTCTCCGATCTGGCGGTAACCCTGCAAAACAGCCAGTCCTTGCGAATCCAGAGCTCTATCCCTCTTCAATAAGTTTGATGCGCTCGATCGGAAGATGAAGGCCTTCCACCAGCCCAACTGGTCTCTTAGGGGATAACACGATTAATGAGGAGGTCATGCCGGTATCTACCTTGATCATAGCTGACCCCAACCAGATCACCACACCCGCGGAAGCCATCGTCGTGAGCAACGATCCCAAGGCGGTGGAGCAACCCCTCATCACCCCAGACCAGTGGTAGAAGCATTAGCTATCCTCGGACCAGACCAGGTCCAGAGAGGTCTTCAGATTCAAGCCGCGGGTTATTCTCTCCAGACATCTCTACGCAGATCGACACTCCAGCGACGCCATCTCATCCCCCCGGAGGAGTCCATGCTGGATTCCGCTGGAAACCAGATCGACCACACTGGGGAGGTCGCATCTGATATCCAAGCGATCACCACAAACATAACTACCCTGTCAAGGGCAGACAAACCAGCATCGAGCAGGAACCCTGATAAGATGGGAACAGCAGAAACCAAAACCATTCTCACCAGATCCGCCTCCAGGCGGAACAAAAAACACAATCCCCACTCTCATTAATGATCAACATTCTATCCTGGAATGTGCGAGGTCTGGCCAACAAACCCACTCTGAGGAGAGTTGCCATCCTCCGAAAGATGCACAAAATCGATATTCTCATTATTATCGAACCAAAAATTCCACCCAAAAGATTAAAATCGATCCAACTGCAACTCGGTCTCCCCCAGGCCATTGCTGGGAGCAGCGACATCTGGATCCTTGGAACGGAGGACGTCACCCTCGAAATCATTCACGAAGCCAAGCAGGACTTATCCTGCTGGGTGGAACACCCTTTCCTTTCTAACCGCATCATCCTCTCTGCGGTGCACGGCAGCTGCGAAATTTCTGAGCGGAAACAGCTTTGGAACGACCTGCTCGACATCCACACCAACCACATCGCTGCCCGTGGATTTGTGTTGGGGACTTTAACGCTATCACCAGCAGAGATGAAAAAATTGGAGGTCGCCCCGCCGTCATCAGCCATGCTAGATTTCAACAACTTCATCTTCAATGCCCACCTCTCCTCTCTCCAGTTCACCGGCAATGCTTTCACCTGGTACAATATGCAGGAAGGAGATCGACGCCAATACTCCCGCCTAGACCGGGCCCTCACAAACGTCCACTGGGACGGAATGGGGCTCACTACCAGCCTAGCCCACCTCAATACTTCAGAATCTGACCACGCTCCCCTATTGATTGTTATAAAAAACTCTGACAACCCTATCAAGAAGAATTTCCGATTCCTCAATTTTGGACCGAACACCCTCAATTTTTGAATATTGTTCAGGAAGCGTGGAATCGGGCAGATGCTCCCGATCCCCTTGTCCGAGTTAGCAACAGGCTTAAAGAAACGAGGAAAGCCCTGATCACTTGGAGCAAACATGCCTATGGGGACATTTTTCAAGCTGTGAGGACGGCTGAGGACGATGTCTCTCGGGCCGAGGCCAGATTTGCCTCAGAGCGCTCTGCGACGGCGAGGACGGCCATGAACCTAACCAAAGCGATGCTTAAATTCAGGATCAGAATCGAGACCGAATTCTGGAAGCAAAAAGCCAGGTTGAAATGGGACAGCAAAGGAGATAAAAACTCTAAATATTTTCACGACTATGTCAAAGGCCGCAGAAAGCAGCTCTCGATTCATCAAATCACCGACGACATTGGAACATCACTTCTGATCAAAAGAACATCCAAGCGGCCGCTGCGGAATTCTACTCCAAGTTATTCACCAAAGAGACGGTCCACAAAGACAACTCTTTTCTGAATGTCATTCCACAGCTCATCAGCGACAACGACAATGTTCAACTGGAGTCGCTTCCCACCGTGCAGGAGGTGACCGACGCGGTTTGGGCCCTGGATGCGAATAGTGCACCCGGCCCAGACGGGTTTTTCGGGCGTGTTCTTTCGCACCTGCTGGGAGATTATCAAACAGGACATAACGGAGGCGGCAATCGCTTTCTTCGAGGGAGCCACTTACCCCAGAGCAATCTCCAGCGCCAAGCTGATCCTTATCCCGAAAAACTCCAACCCCGAATCCTTCCGCGACTTCCGTCCCATCAGTCTTTGCACTTTCACGAACAAGATCATCTCCAAGATCATTGCAACCAGAATGGCCGGATTGCTCCCCAAGATCATATCCGAGGAGCAAAGCGGCTTTGTTCGCGGAAGAAACATCCAGGACAACATCATGCTCGCTCAGGAATTAATCACCTGCATGAAGTTTCCAACTAGAGGGGGTAACATCGCCATCAAGCTCGACATGGAGAAAGCTTACGACAGACTGGATTGGCAGTTTGTTATATGGGTCTTCAGAGCTTTCGGATTCTCGGAAAGTTGGACTAACACTGTATGGAGATCCATTAGCAACTCATGGTTCTCGACGGTTATCAACGGTCAGGCCGGCGGATTTTTCAAATCCACTCGTGGTGTTAGACAGGGCGATCCTCTCTCATCCACTGTGTTCATCATTGCGGCCGACGCACTGAGCAGAAACCTTAACAATATGATTAATACTCCCAACTTCCAGCACTACCATACTTCCAGCGGTTGCCCCTTCATCACCCACCTGGCCTTCGCCGACGACGTCCTCATATTCTCGTCCGGGGATATCGGTGCGGTTGAAGTGGTGAACCACACTCTGCAGAGATACTCAAGATGCTCCTGTCAGAAAATCAACACCGCCAAGAGCGTCATTTACGCCCACCACAACTTCGATCGAGAGCATGCCCGCGGTCTATCCAACTTAACATCCTTCAACGTTACCCACCCCCCTTCAAGTACCTTGGATGCCCCCTTGTGTACGGGAGATCTAACTCTGGCATATTTGAGGAGTTGATATCTCGAATCAGGAAAAAACTTGAGGGGTGGCACAATGCCACTTTATCCCCGGGCGGCAAGATGATTCTCATCAATCATGTTCTCACTTCTATCCCAATCCACACCCTGGCCATGTGTTCCCCTCCCAAGAAGGTTCTAACATCGATTGAACAGACATTTTGTAACTTCTTTTGGGGGCAGGACAAAGGCCAGGACAAGCATCACTGGGCCAGTTGGGATTCTATGGCGCGCCCTACCGAGGAAGGCGGACTTGGCTTTACCAAACTCTCCCACATCGTTCAAGCTTTCTCGTTGAAACTGTGGTGGACCCTCCGGACCAGCAACAACTTATGGACCAGGTTCATGAAGGCCAGATACTTCAAGCACAGTCACCCTGCTGTTGCCATCTCCAACAGCCGATCCTCGGCGACGTGGCGTCGCATCATCGAGGGGCGGACTAGCGCCGAACCTATTATGAGACTCCAATTGGGTGACGGTCACTCGGATCCCTTCTGGGAGAGATGGATTGGCGACAACTTGATCCCGAGCACCTCGGAGACCCCTAGAAACGTCAGGATTAGCGATCTGTGGGACTTCAGTTGTAATGACTGGAACTGGGACAAGATTCGTGACTGGTCCGAAAACGAAACCGTGGAGAGCATACGCCGATGCGGAGTTAGAATCAGAAACGATGAGGATGCATGGAGGTGGTCGATCGAGACCTCGGGGACGTTTACGATGCGTTCGGCGCGACGCACGGTGCACATTATTGGGCACCCGAACCCCACCATTGCCCCCTACTGGCATTCTTGCATACCTAAGAAGTGGTCCGTCCTGATGTGGAGAGTCATCAGGCAGAAACTGCCCACCGACGAGATTCTGAAGACCATTGGGTTCAGCTTAGCATCAGCCTGCAACTGTTGCGATGACCGCCAGATGGAGACTATTGACCACATCTTCTATCTCGGGGATCTGCCAGGTCACATTTGGAGGATTCTCAACCAACTGTGTAGCATCGTGCCAGGCAGTGGGCGCTTCCACGATCTGGCATACGCTTGGGGTTCGGCCTCCCACGGACACCAGATCGTCGCAGCGGCCGCCACATGGGTCATTTGGAAGAATCGTAACAAAGCAAGATATGAAGGATTCCACTACACAGCCATTCAGCTCACCCGGGAAGTCTTCCGCCAATGTCGTAAAAGGAGCACCCGGTGCGCTCACAGCTCGCGGGCTTTTTGGGCCTCTATTCTCCCCTAGATCTCGATTGTTGCCAGCCCCCCCATCCTCCTCCTTTCTCCTTTTGATGGTATACTTGTATAGGCTTCGGCATTTTGCGCCTTGTATACTTTTCCAGGTCTCGGTGTTCGGGCCTTGATTAATAAAATGGGGGGTTTTCCAAAAAAAAAAAAAATATATATATATATATATATATATATATATATATATATATATATATATATATATATATAATATATGTATGAATGTATAGTGTATATATATATAAAATATATGTGTATGAACGTATAGTGTATATATATATAAAATATATATATGTATAGATGTATAGTGTATATATATATATATATATATATATATATATATATATATATATATATATATATATATATATATCATATATATGTATAAACGTGTAGTGTATAGATATATATATAAAATATATATGTATTAGTGTTAATAAAAGAGTAGAATAAGAAACAGCATAGGCCAGCCCAGCCCACAAGCCCATAGGCCGGGCCCAGACCATACTTTGCAGCCAACCCAGCCTATCGGACTAAGCAGAGACCCCGACCCTGTTAAACCCAGCTATATATCTGGTACGTATAGAGAGCGAACCAAGAGAGAGGTTTTGTTTTGGACTTGGGATAAGAGAACAGAACACTACAAACCAAGCTGGTCCAGCCCACGAAATCCCCTCACCCCAAGGAACTTCACGCAGCTGCTCGGGCTAACCGAGCAGTCCCGAGCCTTAGTTTTTACAGAACAGTTGTTCGTATATATATTCGTATGCATGGAGAGAAGAGAGTTTCGCACGAAACCCTAGATCAAACCGCCGCCACCCTTCTCTCCATCCCTGTGCGACCACCAGGGTGCACCACGCGCACGCGCGCACCGCCCTGGGTCGCCATCGGCCGGCCATGGATGCCGCGCGTGCGCGAGTAGGAGCAACAGCAGCAATGGCAGATTCTACCCGACTTTGCGACGAGCTTTCTCCCTCCACGTTCCATGAATCCTCGAACCAATTACGCAGGTATACTCCCAACCTATACAGCTCTGTTTCTCTGCAAGTAGAATATGTTAATTCATAGTACCCGCGACAAGAATCGATTACCAAAATCGAGAAAAATCTTAAAATTCTGAGTATAGAGACTGTCCCAAAGTCCCCAGTTTGAGTCTCGATTTCTTGCAAACCAGTAATCGAATTCGAAATCCACCTGAAGGCATTTATTAACAACATATAGGGCTAGAAAATTCCAGTAGGAAGTTTGTAGAAATTTGCTTTGTACAGAGAAATAAACACATGTAAACTTCGTCAAAAACCTGTTTTTGAAAACATAGAAATTGTTCCACGCGACGTGCGTTCCGCCATTTCGGGCGACGTGGTCGCGCACCGTAAGTATCGTAAGGTGCGTAACAGCTCCGTGGTCGTGTGGGCTTTGGCGGAATTCAAATTGGTCGCGTGTGCGTGACGAATTTGATACGTATCCGTCAAAATTCACTGTATCGTGCACTTTGCAAATTTCTTAATTACTTTGTGCACGCTCGTCAGATCGAGACAAAACTTATGCCAACAGGACCGTATCATTTTTCTGGTCCTGTATGCCAAGTTTGGTCCGATTCTGAGACAGTCAAATCGGACATCGTTTTGCGGGCCCCACGGTTCTACTCAACTGGCGATTTTATGCACGGCCCGCCGGAATCCAACTCTGGACATACGGTTGGGTTCGTATCGGAAAACTGGATCCATAGACATATAGTTTGACGACTTTAGAGACCATTGACTCTGGCACACTTTTCGGTGCAAAGCGGGTCCAACGGCGGACATCGTTTTGCCCGAAATTACCGTTTTGCCCCTGTATCCAGAATTGGACTTAAGGACAGGCAATCCTAGCTAATTTGACTATTCTGAGAATGTTGGCGATGTTTGTTTCAGCTTTCGGAGACAGTTGTGGTGAATTGGACTGTATGACTTGCCAGTTGGCGGTATATTATTGGATCTTCGTGCAACCCCCAGGCAAGTATACCTTACCTTTCTACACAGCTTTATTTACATGTACTGTCTATTATTTTATCCAGTTTTCTCATATTGCTGCCATGTATCTTTTCTATCAAGCTGGTATATTGTTAGCATTGCTTTAGACAGTGTTCACAGTTAGCCTTGTGTCTTATTGGTCGTGCCTTGATTGAGTCGTGCCTTCGTGTCTTGAACCTTGAAGCTAACCTGCGAGTCCACAATAGGGATGAGGGTTAGTAGTTATTGGTCCACACCTGCGAGTCCACACTAGGGACGAGGGTGATGCTAGCCTGCGAGTCCACACTAGGGACGAGGGTTAGTAGTAGATGCTAGCCTGTGAGTCCACATTAGGGACGAGGGTTAGTAGTATAGGGTTTACGCCTGCGAGTCCACACTAGGGACGAGGGTGATGCTAGCCTGCGAGTCCACACTAGGGACGAGGGTTAGTAGTAGATGCTAGCCTGCGAGTCCACATTAGGGACGAGGGTTAGCAGTATAGGGTTTACGCCTGCGAGTCCACACTAGGGACGAGGGTGATGCTAATCCACGAGTCCACACTAGGGACGAGGATTAGTAGTTGTTCAAACCTGCGAGTCCACACTAGGGACGAGGGTTTGAGTATTCGTTTCGGTTATCCATTGACATCTTGACATGAGTTCTCTAGTCCTTGTTCAGCAGTTCATTTTCGTGTAGACAGTGTATAGATTCGTGCTTATTCATTACTCAGTTTTACTTGTTTATCCTGTATTTTTCTCTATGCATAATAAACTGTTAGAAAGGCTCGTTTTTATGTATCTTGCTAGTCCTTTGAGGACCTGATGATCTCTTCAGGTTTAGCGACTACATGGAGTTAGTTAGCAGAGCAGGATGATAGAGGATTGCGATGTATGATACAGGTATTTGTTTGTGTCATTTCTTTATTATCTTCTCGTGCTTTATATTTCATACCATGATATACTCTGCTTATTTATAGGCTCATATCATTCTTAGAGTCTAATCGAACAATATGCTAATGGGCTGCAGACCATGACCTATACTTGTTCATTCTTGTTTATATGATTCACGTGGATTGAGATATAGTTTAGATTAGATATGATACCCATGACCTTGACAGCTTATACGTACTCGAGTCGGACTGGAGTCCGCTCGATACGTAGCTGGCTTGCTCACGAACTCGCATCCGAAAAGCGGGTGCGGGTCGTGACAGGTTCAGCAATAATATTGTGTCTCAGAGCAAAGAAGACAAACACAAAGCTATGAGAGGCACCGGAATCAAATAAGGTAAATGCAGGGAATGAATCGAGAAGAACGTGACCTGCCACTACATTGCCTACTGGCTCTGTCTCCTCCTCTGCTGTCAGGGTAAACACTCTGCCCGCAGGGGCTCCCCTCTGGTGCTGCACTAAACATTGTTGCTGCTTATGAAGTGGAGGACCTCTCTGCTGAGGTGCTGGTCCTCTGGTCGGCTGCGCTCTGTCCTGAACTCCTAGGACTCCTCGAATACGGCAGTCCTTCAGCTGGTGATCGGGCGCCCCACAGTATAAGCAGACGCCCTATCTCTTCCTGCAGACCTCTCTAGTGTGACCTGGCTTCCCGCAAAAGTTATACTGTGTAGCTGGCCCCTGGCCCTGACTCTGACCCTGATGCTGCTGGGCACGTGCCGGTGCCTGCTGGAACTGCAACTGGGGCTGCTGCTGCTGCTGGAACTGCCTCTGCTGGAAATGTGGGTGCTTCGCCGGCCCCACACTCGAACTGGCTCCCAGAACGTCACTGCTCCTCTTCGACTTGAGGCCGAAGTCCTCCTCTGCAATCTGAGCCTCCATCAAGATCAGCTCAAAGGTCGCATCTCGTCGCCCAGATGTGCGAGTGCGCAATGCATGAATGAGACCCCTCCTGAACTTCCGGGCCTTGTACCCCTCATCCTGAACCAAACTGGGTGCAAACCTGCTCAAGCGGAAGAACTCTGTTGCGTACTCGTCAACCGACGAGTTCCCCTGCACCAAACTAGCAAACTGCCCCTCCAGAGCTGTTAAGGCTACATCTGGGTAGAACTTCTCCTTAAAGAGCTTCCTGAAGTCCTCCCAAGATATACCTCTCACTGACGCACACGGATCCGTACGGTACCAAGTCAGCGCTATGTCAAAGAACTGGCTCGCTGCAGAAGTCACCCACAGACCTCTCGGGACCTCTGCCAACTCCAGACTCCGCTGGACATCCTCTAGCTAGTCGTCCGCGTATAGGATACCCTCGGTACCCTTGAAATCCTGCGGGTTCATCTTCTTGAAGTCGAGGTGTGTACCGGGCCTCCCCTGACCCTGCTGCTGTGCTGGTGCTCCCTGAACTATAGCCGGTGCACCTCTCTCCACTGCTGCCATAGCTAACTGATGTGAGTTCTCCATGGTCTGTCGCAGCACCTCTGCCTGACGGTGCTGTGCCTCAGGTAGAAGACCTCCTGGAACCGTCTCTACTGCTGCTCCCGCCGGAAGGGCAGGAACTGAGGGGGCAGCTCCCTCAAGTGCAGCTCCCGTAGCCGGAGGTGGAAGACCAGCCGGATCGAGCCTCTCTGGAACAGCGCTAGAACCCGCTGCCTGAGAGCGAGTGATCGTCATCCTGAGGATAGAGTAAAACAAGGAATCAATATGGCACATGATAGGAATATCAAAGAAGGACAATTAAATTCAATACAGGAGAATTTGTCATGGTAATCAAAAGATCAGAAATTTCCCTAACATGTGATCGAGTAACTCCTATCATACCCTAATCCTACGTCCTAATTGCAGGCTCGTAATTAGTACTCTAAGTCGAGCACCATTACGAGTTTGTACTAGTTACGACATAGACCTGCATGGGCCACCACAAAAACGTGTGACGACCCGTATCCTGAAGAGGGGCACGAGCACGTGGTTACGTCCAGCCTACGCCGCAGTATCGACGGTAGAACGCTGTATATAGGGTCTGCAAATACTATGACTAAAACAGATAAATGTACCTGTACAGTATATACACTCCGAATGGAGGTGACATAGCAATACAGTCTCAATCACATATATCAAACTAAGGTAGATAGCATGGAAAAGAGATATGATAGATAAAACAGGAAACGAGTCCAAAATCCACAAGTCAGAGCTAAATACAAATATCCAGAGTCTTAGAAAATATAAGTATAAAGATACTACAAACTGAAATGTACTAGCTGGCTCGCAGGCCAGGCAAACCTAACTAAAGTATGCTACTCAGGGTGAGCAAAGTCTAGTGGCTCTACCAACAAGCCACGGTCTAAATGTAGTCCATCAGACTCAACCCCATAGTAGGTCGGGCAATCAGTCTCAGAGTCATCTGTAAAATTTGTCAACGGTATCCTGTCAGGAAAATAAGCAAGTACAAACACCAACAGCAGTTCCATATGAATTGAGAAATACTATAAGAGACAGCAATAATGAAATACAAGACAAAAGATATAGACGACTTGGGAACCATTTGAAAGTCGAGTTACAACCCTTGAACCAAACAAGGACTGGGGTTGTAACCCTTCTTTCAAATAGAACTTAGTCTCAAAATATGGTACAGTATAAAAGGCAGGTAGAGCATGTGAGAAATGAATCATAGCATGGTGAAAAGTACAGAAAGTAAAGCTGAACTGGAATATAAGATATGACAATAAATGTAAAAGATGATTTGAACTATTAGAGCGATATGTGATCGGCTAGGGAAGCAAGAGATGGTTATCCACTTAGCCCGGCAATCCGCGGTGTCCTCAACGGAGAGTCATGCCGTCCAACCTGGATAACTGGTAATGGGGTGTCTGCTACACCCTACGTAAGGTGAGGGTGGCGCTAGCAATATATAGTTACAGGAAGGCTTTGATCACATAACCCCTAATAATTCCCCCATCCCCGAATAGTATCACGGATCCGGACATGGCACGTCATGACATGGGGTTCGAGAGCAGGGGGCCAGCCCACTCCCAAATCAGTGTCTACATAAGTACAGGAACACAGAAATATCACATAGTCATATACCAAGGGAGTCTAGGAATAACATCTCATGACAGGATCCGACGTATACTAGTCCGTGAACCGTCGTGTCGGGAATCATGTAAAATACTATAACTGAATCGGATATAGTAGATATCAAGACAATGAAAACTATCAGTGAATGTACTCGCCTGTGGTCCTGAGCTGATAAGGTGAACAGACGCTCAGAGTGATCACAGACCTAAAATAAGATACTATGAGTCAAACGGGGCTTAATATTGAAAAAGGAAACTAATACAAGCCATGAATGCAAGTCTAAGTCAAATCTAGGTCAATCTAGGTCAAACTGAGTCATACTAGGTCATACTGGTTCATACTAGGTCACACTAGGTCACTGGGAGTCATTCCAAGTCAAACTAGGTCAAACGGGATCAAGGGTTGACTTATAGTTGACTTTTGGTCAAAAAGTCAACTCTGGTCAACTTTGGTCAACTCTAGGTCAACCCTAGGTCAAACTAGTCTAATGTTGACCAACTGTTGACTTTCAGTCAACTGGTCAACTCTGGTTTGGTTTCGGTCAAATCGGGTCGCTTAAAGACTAAGTTTGACTCTCGGTTGACTTTTGTTGACTTTTGGTCAAAAAGGTCAACCGACGTCAAAACTAGTCTATGAGCACCATATTTGATCATTACCAACCACGGGAATCAAGTTCTAACTCAATCTTAGACTTCTAACACAAATACCCTATTCCTAGGCAAAAATAGCATTACACTACCAAGGTAAATTCCGATACCTTGCCCAATCCCAAGGAAACCCCGCTAATACCCAAGATACTAGCCTAGGCTCGTTAGGGTAGCTAGATACCAACCTATCTAAGGTTTACCTACCAAGGAAAATAGGTATCCTAGGTATCTAGGCTATGTTAGGATACATGGGTATTGGTTTACCCTATTCCTAATCCATATCATGAATTTACCCTCAACTCTATCACACTCACCCATACCACTCACTCACACACAACACTCACATATATTTCTCACACTCATAGGCTTCTCCTATAGGTTTCCTATTGTTTTAGACATAGGCTAACCTATAGGCCACTTAACTACACTCATAGCTCTCACACCCACACACACAAACCTCACAACTACACACACACACATAGGCAAATTTGTGGACTGATTTGGAGTCATGGTGGGCTGATTTCAGGACAGCATTTAGGTGGTTTAGGAGGGTGTTCATTGGATGCAAATGGCAGCCATGTATAGAGTGGTTTAAGGGGATTTATATAGAGCAATGTGGGCTGAATATTTGAGACAATTAGGACTAATTTGGAGGGTGCAATGACAGCCATTAGGCTGTGTTTGGGACAGCAATATAGGGGGTGATTAATGAGGAATGAAATGGCAATATAAGGGGGCTGTCTTGGGGTAATTTCTGGACTGATTTAGGACAGTGGGGACAGCCATGTATTGTTCTACCATGGGCTGATATGTGGGCAAGGACAGGGCTGTATAAAGTGGTTTAAATGGGACTAAGGGGCAGCCAACTATAGGCTATATTAGGACAGCCATGAGTGGGTAAAACCAGGGCTGAAGTGAAGGCAATGTGGGGACTGTTGGAGACCGAATGTAGAGCCACAAAGGACTAGAAAATAACAGCAAGGGGGGTGTTCTCTGGACTGTTAGGGCTGTTTAAGAATGGGTATTTTCTGGACTGGAGGAATTGGTTTTCTCCTCCCTCCTATCCACTCTACTCACCACACTCGCAAACTCCTCTATCTCACACTCACCCCTCTCAACCAATTCCTCAAACACCTTGCCTACACAACTCTACCAACACAAACACACAACAACCACCATCGTGGCCGAACCTGTGTGCCTCTCCCCCATCCAACACAATGTCACACCATCATATATATATACACTTATATATATATATATAAGTCATATATATATATATATATATATATATATATATATATATATATATATATATGTATATATATATATATATATATATATGTATATATATATATGGTTATATATATATATATATATATATATATATATATAACCATATATATATACAAATAGGTTATAGGAATATAATACATTATGATACATAGGGAAACACATTCCTAACACATAGAAAAATCTGGAATAATATTAGAACACACCAAAATAAATGCACATACAAATTACATGTGTCCAAATAGGGGGTTTTCCTATTAGGACACGATCCTACATATTGGACACCTCTACAAATGTCCAAATGGACACGAAATGGACACCAATGGGCACCAAACCATGGGGGTCATTCCTATATGTCAAAATGAATCTAATGCATGAGAGAAATGAGAGAGGGAAAGGATTTATACCTCCCGGTGATTCGATTCGATCCCGAAACGCTACCGACACGTAGGAATCCCAAACGGACACGAACAAGCTCCGAATCCTCTCAAACTTGAGGAGCTCCTTCCTTGGATAGAATGGAGAAGGAAGGATGAAGGTTTGGTGAAGAAATGGAAAGATTTGGGGATGATTTGATTAGGGTTTGCTCTCAAATCAATTTGGGGAAGAACAAGAGAGAGAATGGAAGAATGGAATAGGAAATATAGTGAAGTGGCTAAGTCCCTATCCAAACTAAAGGTGGCCGGCCACTATAGGAGTTTTTGTCCTATATGGGAAAAGTCAAGAAGGCCCCTCTCTAGTCTATTTGCTAAAACATTGGTAAGGGGTTAAGTCGGGGGTAGTTTAGTCAATCCTAAACCACTAAACCAAATTACTCTTAACCAAAAATAATTAGTCTAGTCACTAACTAAAATATCTAACATGTGGGCCATGGCTAACTAGTGTGTGGGTCCGCTAAGGTCAACACTACCCCGGGTCCCCGAAACAAGTCGAAACAAGTCAGAATGAGTTGAAATTCGAACCCGACTCAAACAACCCTAAAATAATACAATAAATAAATAAATAATTCCAAAATAATTTTAAAGTGGAAAATTACTAAAATACCCCTGTTCATGGAAACTGGGGGTGACACACAGTGAGTATATTTAGCTAGGATTGTCTGTCCTTAAGTCCAATTCTACATACAGGGGTAAAACGGTAATTTTGGGCCGAAAACGGTGTCCGTCGTTGGACCCACTTTGCACCAAAAAGCGTGCCAGAGTCAATGGTCTCTAAAGTCGTCAAACTACATGTCTACGAATTCTTTTTGATGATACGAACCCAACGTTATGTCCAATTTTGGATTTTGGTGGGCCGTGCACAAAATCGCACGTTGAATCGGATCGTGGGGCCCGCGAAACGGCGATCCGCTCAACTATCTCAGAATTGGACCAAACTTGGCATACAGGACCAGAAAAATGATACGGTCCTGTTGGCACAAGTTTCATCTCGATCTGACGAACGTGCACAAAGTAATTGGGAAATTTGTACAGAGGCCGATACAGTAAATTTTTACGGATACGCATCAAATTTGTCGTTGGGCTGGGAATCTACAGAAGCTGACTCAGCTACAAGGTTCCATCAATTTGAACTTCCTTATTCGCACCAAATCTTCTTTCATCCCAGTTGACACTCAAGGCTTGGTCACGAACTAACTTGGGCACGCAGAGACGAAAACACATATCTGAACTCAGACAAAGCTCTGGACACTCACACACAGATACTGCTACACACTGCACCTGGCGACAAGACACATCCTGGACACGATTCAACCAATACTCAACATTAATTCTAAGTACATAACGATGCATTTCCATAATCAAGAAGTGTAGGACGTAACCTATGAAGACTGACACCAAGTGTAAGTACAAGGATACATTCTCAAGAGTTGGACACAGCCCTCCCCCCCTCTCCGAGTCCAATTCTGCTCGAAACCTCTTCCAAGGCAAAATGGCAAACACCTGGTGTTCGAAAATGAATGATCAGCTCATAATTCGAAGTAAACCAATAACAGGACCATTACAAATCTCTTCGAAGGAAAATGAATCAAGAATCAACAAAATCCAGCAACCATTGACTCGACCAGCCGATCAATTTGGTTCCAACTGAAACTCCAGATCGACCAAGAGTAGATCGATCGAAACTAGGGGAAAGAGGGGAACGAAGCAATTAAACAGATATTACCGAACTAACGACTGCTCCCGTGCCGTTGACGTTGTCGAGAGGGGTGAAGAGCCATCGCCGGAGTGAAAGCGTGTAGTCGTCGGGAGAATTACTCAGCCACTCATCATGGAGGAGACTCTCGCCAGAGCTCGTCGTGCAAGTCGAAGAGAATAAATTCACCGAAAAGATGACTCACGCGGCTGCCGTCGTAGAGGAATGATGCCTTCGGAGGGGTCGTGCGTCTAGCCATCGCACCGCCAGCCGGTGGTCTCCATCTTCGCTATGGCTGAAAACTAGGGTTAGGGTTTCAGGTGAAGCCAAGATTTGGGAAAAATAAGAATTGGAATAGGGAGCTCGGTTGTGGAAAAGAAATGAGAGTTGATAAAATGAATTCCTCTCTCCTCTATTGAACATATAGAGTGTGTTGAGGAAAGAACATTTGTAATTTAGAATATAACAAACGGTTAAATTATAGATTGCCCCCAAATTTTATTATAGAAGTTGTTAGGAAGGTTGTTAGGGGGTGGGGACCACCCAAGTTAGTTATTACTAACTAGAAAATTAACACCCCTGCCAACTAATTCAAATCCTTTCTTCAAATTAGATAATCATAATTAAATATTTGTAAATAAGAATTTATTTAATAAATCAAACTTAATTTAGAGAAAACTTTAAAATTCCATAATAGTGGAAAGGTGGGGTTACATGGTCCCTCCGGGGTGTATAGAATACTGAGAACTGTGGGCTTCTGACATAACCTCATGTTTGATATCTCCACTGGGCACACATAGACGTCATCCAAAAATGTGTTCCATCTTTGTAAATTTTTACCTCCTTCTTGAGTCCTGACTCATATTCTGTCCTAAGTTTCTGGATCCTTGGGTCTTGTGCCTGAGCTGCCTTGATCCTGTCTACCAAGTCGGATTGAACTCGTAAACTTTTCAGAATTTCTACATCACTATGAAGTATAACCTCGATGTCCATCTCTTGAAGATCTTCTAAAATGTATTTTGTGATGTCAACATAAATGTGCCGCCTCTCCTGCTAAGAGCGTCTGCTACTACATTTACCTTACCTGGATGATACTGAAGCTATACGTCGTAATCCTTGATCAACTCTAACCATCTTCTGTCTCATGTTCAGTTTCTTCTGAGTAAAGATGTACTTCAGACTTTTGTGGTCTATGTACATGGCCACCCGATTACCGTACAAGTAATGCCTCCATAGCTTCAAAGCAAATACTACTACTGCCAACTCTAAGTCATGAGTCGGATATTTCTTCTCGTGGTCTCGAAGTTGCCTAGATGCGTACGCTATCACCTTTCCATGTTGCATTAGGATACACCCAAGTTCCTTTCCTGACACGTTACAATATACAGTAAAACCTCTGGGTCCAACTGGTAATGTAAGAATAGGTGCCGAGATCAACTTCTGCTTCAAATTCTCAAATGATGCCTGGCACTCTGCCGACCAGACAAATGGCACATCCTTTCGTGTCAAGCGGGTCATGGGTGCTGAGAGTCTTGCAAATTCCGATACGAACCTTCTGTAATATCCTGCCAATCCCATGAAACTTCGCACATCTGCTACAGTCTTAGGCATTAGCCAACTTTCTACTGCTTCTACTTTCTTGGGATCCACTGCTACTCTAGCCCGTGATATGATGTGCCCTAAGAATAAAATGTGATACGTCCAAAACTTACACTTGCTGAGCTTGGCGTACAACTGGTTCTCTCTCAGAACCTGTAACACTTTCTTGAGGTGATCTTCATGCTCTTCTTCACTAGCTGAGTATATGAGAATATCCTCGAGGAACACAATGATAAATTGATCTAAGTATGGCATAAAGATGTGGTTCATCCAATCCATAAATACTGCTGGAGCATTGGTCAAACCAAACAGCATAACTAAGAATTCGTAATGCCCATACTTTGACCTGAATGTCATCTTAGGAATATCCTCTTCTCGAACTCTAACTTGATGATATCCTGACCGAAGATCTATCTTGGAGAAAACTCTTGCTCTGCTCAACTGATCAAGCAAGTCGTCGAACCTTGGTAGTGGGTACTTGTTCTTTACTGTTGCTGTGTTGAGCTTTCTGTAGTCTATGCACAATCTTCATGACCCATCCTTATTCCCTACAAGTACCACTGGTGCTGCCTATGGTGATTCGCTGTCTCGAATGAACTTCTTCGCATTCAGTTCCTCTATGTGCTGATACACCTTGGCCTGCTATGAATCCGACATTCTGTAAACACGATCCAATATCGGTTTAGTTCCAGGTGCCAATTCTATACTGAACTCAATATCTCTAACAGGTGGTAGACCTGGAAGTTCTTCGGGAAATACGTTAAGAAACTCTTCAACTACCTTTGGGACTTGAACTTCTTCCATTACTGTTACTACTCTTTGTTTATATTGGTATATCTCTGACCTGACTAAGGTAAACCGCTCCATGCCTGAAATATTAAAAGATACACTCCATCTATGACAATCTATTATCGTATGACTATCTTTCAGCCAGTCCATGCCCAAGATAACGTCGAAATAACCAACAGGAAATTCTATCAACTTGGCGGGTAAGGAACGCCCGCACACTACAACTCGACACGCTAGAATAACTTTACTAACTCCTACGAGCCCATTACCAGTGAGTATATTCAGCCTCTCTGGCAATGTCTCGAATTCTATTCCTAGCTGTGTCGTAAATCGTGCAGATATAAATGAGTATGATGCTCCCGAATCAAACAATGCCACTGCGGGATATGAGGCGACGAGAATGGTCGTCGATGAGGACGAAGGAATGGTGGACACAGTGAGTATATTTAGCTAGAATTGCCTGTCCTTAAGTTCAATTCTGGATACAAGGGTAAAACGGTAATTTCGGGCTAAAACGGTGTCAGTCGTTGGACTCACTTTGCACCAAAAAGCGTGCCAGAGTCAATAGTCTCTAAAGTCGTCAAACTACATGTCTATGAATTCTTTTTGATGATACGAACCCAACGTTATGTCCAATTTTGGATTTCGGTGGGTCGTGCACAAAATTGCACGTTGAATCGGATCGTGGGGCCCGCGAAACGGCGATCCGCTCAACTGTCTCAGAATTGGACCAAACTTGGCATACAGGACCAGAAAAATGATACGGTCCTATTGGCACAAGTTTCATCTTGATCTGACGAACGTGCACAAAGTAATTGGGAAATTTGTACAGAGGCCGATAAAGTAAATTTTGACGGATACGTATCAAATTTGTCGTTGGGCTGGGAATCTACAGAAGCTGACTCAGCTACAAGCTTCAATCAATTGGAACTTCCTTATTCGTGCCAAATCTTCTTTCATCCTAGTTGGCACTCAAGGCTTGGTCACGAACTAACTTGGGCACGTAGAGACGAAAACACATATCTGAACTCAGATAAAGCTCTGGACACTCACACACAGATACTGCTACACACTGCACCTGGCGACAAGACACATCCTGGACACGATTCAACCAATACTCAACATTAATTCTAAGTACATAACGATGCATTTCCATAATCAAGAAGTATAGGACGTTACCTACAAAGACTGACACCAAGTGTAAGTACAAGGATACGTTCTCAAGAGTTGGACACAGCCCCCCCCTCCTCGAGTCCAATTCTGCTCGATACCTCTTCCAAGGCAAAATTACAAACACCTGGTGTTCGATAATAAATGATCAGCTCATAATTCAAAGTAAACCAATTACAGGACCATTACAAATCTCTTCGAAGAAAAATGAATCAAGAATCAACAAAATCCAGCAACCATTGACTCGACCAGTCGATCAATTTGGTTCCAACTGAAACTCCAGATCGACCAAGAGTAGATCAATCAAAAATAGGGGAAAGGGAGGAACGAAGCAATTAAACAGATCTTACCGAACTAACGACTGCTCCCACGTCGTTGACGTTGTCGAGAGGGGTGAAGAGCCATCGCCGGAGTGAAAGCGTGTAGTCGTCGGGAGAATTACTCAGCCACTCATCGTGGAGGAGACTCTCGCCAGAGCTCGTCGCGCAAGTCGAAGAGAATAAAGTCACCGGAAAGATGACTCACGCGGCTGCCGTCGTGAAGGAATGATGCCTTCGGAGGGGTCGTACGTCTAGCCATCGCACCGCCAGCCGGTGGTCTCCATCTTCGCCATGGCTGGAAACTAGGGTTAGGGTTTCAGGTAACGCCAAGATTTGGGGAAAATAAGAATTGGAATGGGGAGCTCGGTTGTGGAAAAGAAATGAGAGTTGATAAAATGAATTCCTCTCTCTTCTATTGAATATATAGAGTGTGTTGAGGAAAGAACATTTGTAATTTAGAATATAACAAATGGTTAAATTATAGATTGCCCCCAAATTTTTTTATAGAAGTTGTTAGGAAGTTTGTTAGGGGGTGGAGACCACCCAAGTTAGTTATTACTAACTAGAAAATTAACACCCTTGCCAACTAATTCAAATCCTTTCTTTAAATTAGATAATCATAATTAAATATTTGTAAATAAGAATTTATTTAATAAATCAAACTTAATTTAGAGAAAACTTTAAAATTCCATAATAGTGGAAAGGTGGGGTTACATGGTCCCTCCGGGGTGTATAGAATACTGAGAACTGTGGGCTTCTGACATAACCTCATGTTTGATATCTCCACTGGGCACACATAGATGTCATCCAAAAAAGTATTCCATCTTCGTGAATTTTTACCTCCTTCTTGAGTCCTGACTCACATTCTGTCCTAAGTTTCTGGATCCTTGGGTCTTGTGCCTGAGCTGCATTGATCTTGTCTACCAAGTCAGATTGAACTCGTAAACTTTTCAGAATTTGTACATCACTATGAAGTATAACCTCGATGCCCATATCTTGAAGAAATTCTAAAATGTATTTTTGTGATGTCAACATAAATGTGCCGCCTCTTTTGCTAAGAGCGTCCGCTACCACATTTGCCTTGACTGGATGATACTGAAGCTCTACGTCGTAGTCCTTGATCAACTCTAACCATCTTCTGTTTCATGTTCAGTTCCTTCTGAGTAAAGATGTACTTCAGACTTTTGTGGTCTGTGTACATGTCCACACGATTACCGTACAAGTAATGCCTCCATAGCTTCAAAGCAAATACTACTACTGCCAACTCCAAGTCATGAGTCAGATAATTCTTCTCGTGGTTTTGAAGTTGCCTAGATGCGTACGCTATCACCTTCCCATGTTGCATTAGGACACACCCAAGTCCCTTTCCTGACGCGTCACAATATACAGTAAAACCTCTGGGTCCAACTGGTAATGTAAGAATAGGTGCCGAGATCAACTTTTTCTTCAAATTCTCAAATGATGCCTGGCACTCTGTCGACCAGACAATTGACACATCCTTTCGTGTCAAGCGGGTTATGGGTGCTGAGAGTCTTGTAAATTCTGATACGAACCTTCTGCAATATCCTACCAATACCAAGAAACTTCGCACATCTGCTACAGTCTTAGGCATTAGCCAACTTTCTACTGCTTCTACTTTCTTGGGATCCACTGCTACTCCAGCCCCTGATATGATGTGCCCCAAGAATGAAATATGATCCGTCCAAAACTCACACTTGCTGAGCTTGGCGTACAACTGGTTCTCTCTCAGAACCTGTAACACTTTCTTGAGGTAATCTTCATGCTCTTCTTCACTAGCTGAGTATATGAGAATGTTGTCGAGGAACACAACAACAAATTGATCTAAGTATGGCATAAAGATGCGGTTCATCAAATCTATAAATACTGCTGGAGCATTGGTCAAACCAAACAGCATAACTAAGAATTCGTAATGCCCGTACTTTGACCTGAATATCATCTTGGGAATATCCTCTTCTCGAACTCTAACTTGATGATATCCTGACCGAAGATCTATCTTGGAGAAAACACTTGCTCTACTCAACTGATCAAACAAGTCGTCGATCCTTGGTAGTGGGTACTTGTTCTTTACTGTTGCTGCATTGAGCTTTCTGTAGTCAATGCACAATCTTGATGACCCATCCTTCTTTCCTACAAGTACCACAGGTGCTGCCTATGGTGATTCGCTATCTCGAATGAACTTCTTCGCATTCAGTTCCTCTATGTGCTGATACACCTTAGCCTGCTCTGAATCCGATATTCTGTAAACTCGATCTGATATCGGTTTAGTTCCAGGTGCCAATTCTATACTGAACTCAATATCTCTAACAGGTGGTAGACCTGGAAGTTCTTCGGGAAATACGTCAAGAAACTCTTCAACTACCTTTGGGACTTGAACTTCTTCCATTACCGTTACTACTCTTTGTTTATATTGGTATGTCTCTGACCTAACTAAGGTAAACCGCTCCATGCCCGAAATATTAAAAGATACACTCCCTCTACGACAATCTATTGTCGCATGACTGTCTTTCAGCCAGTCAATGCCCAAGATAACGTCTAAATAACCAACTGGAAATTCTATCAACTTGGTGGGTAAGGAACGCCCGCACACTACAACTCGACACGTTAGAATAACTTTACTAACTCCTACAAGCCCATTACCAGTGAGTATATTCAGCCTCTCTGGCAATGCCTCAAATTCTATTCCTAGTTGTGTCGCAAATCGTGCAGATATAAATGAGTGTGATGCTCCCGAATCAAACAATGCCACTACGGGATATGAGGTGACGAGAATGTTACCTGACACAACATCTCCCGATGCCAATGCCTCTTCCAAGGATAGATTGAATGCTTGTCCTCGGCCTCCTTGTTGGTTCCCATGCCGCGGCCTAGCCTGGTGTTGCCGCTGGCCCCTGCCTTGGTGATGCTGGGGTGGTCTTTGTTGTTGCTGCACCAACGATCCCTGCTGTCGAAACATCTGAGCCTGCGACATCAACGGACGTTGTGCCAACAGTCTTACTGCTACCGCTGGTCCTTGATACTGGCCTGCCCTTAGTGCTGGCAGCACAAAAAATTGTTGCACTGGTCCTCCTGACCTCGAGTTCATGGAAAAGGTGGAAACACGATGATCTGGACTTCCACATAGCAAATACTGTTTGTTCAATGCCCAACACACACCTCTAGTGTGCCCTGTCTTTCCACAATAGGTACATCCCGCCGGGGGTTGTTGGTTCTTCCTCTGTTGTTGTTGTTGTTGTCTTATTGGTGGTGCTGGCCCTCGTATTGCCACATCGTGAATACGAATGTCAGGAGATTGTGCTGTTATTCGGGGCGCTACTCCCCTCCTCCTTCAATCTGATTGTGAGACCTTTTCTGACCTCCAGTCCTTGATGTGATCCTCTGGATGGTGATCTCATGCCTTCGGGTTACCGTCAATATATCATCGAAATTCTGGTAGTTGTGCCCCTCTATCAATTGCAAGAGTTCAAGATGACCCTTGCTGAAACCTCATAGCCCTCTGGCTCTCCATTGCTATCATCTCCGGGGCGAACATACTCAGTCTGCAAAACTCTACTGCATAAGCATCCACTATTTTGCCAGCGTGTTTGAGGTTGATAAACTTCTGTTGTAGCTCGAACTGCACCACAACTCCATAGTACTTCGTCTTGAATCTTGCAGTAAAATCATTCCAAGCAATAGGATGTCTGATGCCCACTTCTTCTGATTTCCACCAATCACGTGCGAGATCCTGAAGTAACAACTTCACTTGATCCACTTGTTCTTCCGCCAGAACCTTAGCTGCTGTCAGAATAGCCTTGATGTCCTTAAGCCATGCATCCGCTGAAATAGCATCTTTCGTGCCTTCGAAACGACGAGGGTTATACTTGCAGAATCTGGTTGACGCCCCTGAATCAGTCCTCACTCCTCTTTCCAAAGCTGATTGCAATCCTTGGTTGAGTAATACATTCTGCTCTTGCAGCTGAGTGTGCATGTGATGCTGGGCTAACACCTGATGTTGTTGAGTAGCCATCATCCCTCTTATGATTTCAGAAGGACTGGTGTGTCTACTGCTACAGGGGTAGGCAGAACTGTTGGTGGTGTTCGAACCTCCGGATACTACGATCTAGCTGTTAGTTCCACTATCACCTCTTCTTGGATATCCTCTCGAGGTAGTACTGGCCTTTGTTACTGACCAACATAGTCATGTTGTTCGTGTTGCCCTTGTTGTTGCTGTCCAGCTCTGACAAATGCGGACGAGGAGCCCCTAAGAAATATGATTAATGTTGTATACAAGACAAGGGGGTGCATACGTATACAAGACAAGGGGGTGCATACTACATAAAAGTCTCACTAGGTTTACTCAACCTCTATTGTCCCAATCATTCAATGAAAAGCAGTAAGTAGAGAACATGTAAGAATAAGCAGTACGGCATCCCAAACGCTCAGTCAAAATGTTCTTGAGATCTGGCTTTATAATACATAGCCAGATGATATAATAAGGTATACATAATCGTTATCAGCTGCAGTCTGACTTAGTTACAATTATGTAAAAGTAAGTGCAAGACAGTCCGACTAACATATCGGTGCCAAGCGACAAAAGTAAAGTAAGTAGCAAAAAGAGCAGGGGAGCAATGAACCCACTCGTGTCCTCCGGCGATCATCCCTCTCGTATTGACCATCTTGGGAGTGGAAGTAAGCTGAGTCCTCGGGAGCTGGCTCTAAATCTGGCCATGCAAAACCAGAGAGGTTAGACCTCAAATAGCAAGTACCACAAGGGAGCACGACATAACGAATTAGAACCAGTGATAAGAGTTAAGAATATGATAAATAAGTCTCTACTTGCTACTGGGATTCACATAACATTACGACACTTCAAGCCAACTTTCCAACCAAACAAGGACAGAAGTTGACCCGTCATGTCCTGACATTCTGATCATCTCAGTAGTTAACAGAGTAGGTACAGTACACAAACAAATCGATTTAAACGGCAATACAACTACTACGGCTTGCTAACTGTAAATTCCAAGTTGCCCTGGAAATATACAATAAGGGATTCCTTAGTTCTCACTATGTACGACCAAGGCTAGTCTATCCAATAATCAATTGCGCCAATCATCAATTAGATGTGTCCCAGATGGACGCCTGTCATCAATATGCAGAAAAATATAAACAGATACCACTCCCTGCCCGTGTGGCATATTTGCAGTATCCGTATGAACCAGCCGGCATGTCGGGGCACTAATTGTCCTAAGATGGCTATCATGTAAGAACTCGGGAATCTATTCTCTCCATGCAATAGTTATTTTATTTAACTTAATAGTCCCTACGTTAATTGAAATCTCATATCATGGATCATGATCATTCTGAATGAGTACTTCCGTACAGAGTATGATATGCATAACTCTACAATGATGCCCGTGTGGTTAGATTGTAGATCTTACATAGCGTAATGCAACAATCAAACCTATCCACGGGATAATTATGCCTTAACTGTAAGGTACACCTGCTGCTTTTATAGAAAGAAGTTGAAGTCAGCACGTGTCCATATGCCAATGTTCGGGATCGGCTAGTCGATCGCAATGGTTCATGGTTCATATATGAACGTGTCTCATTCAATTCAATAAGGCGACTAGCCAGTCTTTTAGTTCCAACTAGGAATGCATGATCAATCATTTAGTCAAGGTAACAATCAATGTTAATTCGTGATAAGGTATGAAAGTCAAACTAGTATTTAGTATGGCCGAGTCTATAACTCTCAGGGTTAAGTACCAATGATACAGGATGCCCACAAGCCAATCAAGATACAGGACACACTCCACACAACAATATGTATTAAATACTAACATGCATCAAGTGGCGCAATCAAAAAAAATGTGCGAGATAAGACAAAACGCTCGAATTCGGCAAATCGCACAGGATAAGTCAGATGGCGCGATTTTATCATGCGGTTGTGGGACTCATGCAGTCCGCAGGACGCATGCGGTCCGCAGGAGCAAGCGGTCCGCAGTACCAAAGGGGCCAGGAACTCATGCATTCCGTAGGAGCAAGTGGTCCACAAGACCAAAGAGGCCATGAACTCATGCGGTCCGCAGGATCAAAGGGGTCCGCAGATCAAAGCGGTCCGCAGGACTCATGCGGCCAAACTCACGTGACCAGACTCATGCGGCCAAAGACTGCATGCGGCTAAAGACTGCATACGGACAGACTGCTTTCGGCCGGACTCATGTGGCTAGACTGCATGCGGCTAGACTCATGCGGCCAAAGACTGCATGCGGCTAGACTTATCCTCTCCAAAATCCGAAAAAGATGGCCAAGGAACCCATGAACTTCAAACTTGCACAACTCGGCCAGAACAAAACAAAATTTAACTTTTCAAATGTCAAATTTGGGTAAAATAAAATTCTCTACCACATGAAACAGCTAGATTTTGAAAACAAGCAAGTTTGATAGATCAAAACCAAGAAAAACTCATAAAATCCGAAACTTAAAATCTAGATCTACACACAACCATCCATGGAAATCAAAAACTTCAAGACCTAAACTCGTAGAGAAAGAGGAGAGGAACAACATGGACTAAAAATAAATGGGGATGCATGAAATCCCTCATGGTATGCAAGATGTACTTGCCTCTCCAAATTGGGTTAGGGTGTTGGTGGAGGAATGAAATGAAAGTTTGTGAAGAGAGAGAAAAGAAAAGGTGTATAAATATCAAGTCAAGTTTGATCTCCACCACACATTCCTTCCCATACAATCTAGGCCATCCACCCCTTATCATGATGAACCAAGCTAAACCAAGTTGGTTCAACATGAACCGAAATAAACCAAGAGCTAAGCAAAAGCAGAAAATAAAATACAGAAAAATATTTAGCATATAATTAAAGGAATTAAATATAGAATAAATGAATGATAAATACTAAATAAATACAGTCAAATAGTATACGTATTAAAAATATGTATCCCGGGAATGGGGAGTGACATATTATTAGGCTGACCTGCATGGGCCACCACTAAAAACATGTCACGACCCGCTCCCGAATATACTACAATGCATAGTAAGTTGTTCTAAACCTTTAATCATCTTCAAAAATTATATTATGTTGAATTAGATTAATCACAGCATCTATATCGAGAGAAACTAGAATAGGTCCAAACTGTCACTGAGTTACATTCCCAAAGCAAAAGTAACTGGAGACAAATCCAGCCAAATGAATGTTAAATAATTATTATAAACCAAGTTCAAAAGCGAAATCTAAGCTAAGCTATGCGGTATTCCCCAGCATGGACATCCTCTGGGATGTGGGCTAGCATCTCAGTGGTAGGTCCATAATATGAATTGTAAAGCAACAACTCCTCAGTTAATTCACCTGCAACCAACCAATCAGGAAAGGAGCACGTACAACCCTACAATTTATGCTACTGATACATGGCATGATAAGAATGAACTGATAAAGAAGACATGGTTGGTTTGAAAGAAAAGACAACATGCTTGGTTGAAAAATAAAAACAACATACTCAGGAGATTCTATAAAGTAAAGACAGCATGTCCAACAGATACTTGTAAAACAAAGATAATGTGTTTAGGCGATACTTGTAAAACATGTTCAGGCTAGATAGGTAAAGTGCGACTTTGAAAAGCTAGTAGACACATGATCGCATAAAATAGGACGATAAAATAAATGTAATTGATATGGCATACGCCAGTCCGGCAAAACCCACACGTGCACGATGTGTGAGTTAAGCTGTCCACCCATATTATACTATGGACTTTGATCACGTATTAACTAGACAATTTCCCCTTCCCAGTGTCGGTAATGTGTACAACTTACAACATATAATACAATTCTTGTTAAAGAGGCTCATTGCATGAGAAACATGTTATACTTGCAATCTTGGAATTTAAAGACAACATGCAATAAAAAAAGATACAATTGGTAACAAAAGCATGCAAATCATATCATATACAATTTTGTATGTTGTAGTGTACTTGTCTTGATTTACCGAAGGATTGTTATTGAATGTTGATTTGATGTCCAAAGTCCTCAAGATGTAACAAGCTATAATGTTTCTTAGTTTAAATATTAAGTGCTAACTAGGTGTTGTGCTATCTAAATAGGTCAAGTAACACTAGGTTCAGGTCACAAAGTCATGGCACACTATTCTTAACCTTGGGTATAAAGTCTAGCACAATAATTATATAAAGGTAATTCACATCAAAATACTTTTAAACAGGTTAAATCTATAAGTCATGGGTTGCCATATTTTTCTAGGAATTAATATTAAATAAAATGATTTATTTTATTTATTAAGAAAATATTGCATTAAATGAGGCAGGCCTCACCTTCGCTCGTTTTAATATTAGAGGTCTCCAAATACTAAGTTGCTATTTTTTATGAGTCAATTAGGTCAAAATAGGAAAGGTATTTAGTTTTCATAATTTTTGGGCTACTACAAGTATTTATAGAACTATTTATATCAAAAACTAATTTAATAATAATTATTTATAAGTAATTGTTAACAGAAAATAATTTTTAATATGTCAAAATAAGTCCAAAATATGCATATAAATATATTAGCTTGGCATAAATAAAATCTAGTATTTAAATATAATTTTTAATAAATTTTCAAGAATTATTTATTATTTATTAAAATTAACAATACTATAAATACATATAAATGTATTTACTATTTTTATTTATTTAAAAATATAATTATGAAATAAATAATTCTGGAAAATATATAAATAAATACTACAAATAAAAATAGGCTAAATTGTAATTTGATACCCTCAACTATTTCGTTTTTTTAAGTTGATACCATAAACTTTTTTACTCAACAACTTAATACCTCAACTATTATTTTTTTCAACTTAATACCTAAATTTTTTAAAATTTCTAAAATGCCCTTATCCCTTCCATCTCCCCTTCTCCCCTCCCTCCCTCCGGCGACCACCTCCCTCCCTTCCCTCTCCGACGACCACCTCCCCCCCCTCCCTCTCCGGCGATGGTGGAGTCGGAAAAGGAGGGCAGCGGAAGAGGGAGGGGAGGGAGCGGGAGGGAGGGTGCGGGTGGCCGGAGGGTGGAGGGGAGCGGAGGGGGAGGGTGCAGGCGGGACGGAGGGGGAGGGGCAGAGGGAGAGGGTGCAGGCGGGGCGGGAGGGCGGAGGAGGGGCGGAGGGTGCGGGCTGGGCGGCGGGGAGAGGGGCGGGGGTGGTGGCCGGAAGGGGGGAGGGGGCTGGAGGAGGGGAAGGGGAGGGGTTGAATGATAGTTTTAATTTTTGGGTAAGAGCATTATTGTCCAAATAAATTTTAGGGTATCAAGTTGAAAAAAAAAATAGTTGAGGTATCACCTTGAAAAAGCGAAATAGTTGAGGGTATCAAAGTGCAATTAAGCCATAAAAATATAATTTATACTATCTTACATCACACAAATACAATATATCATTATCAAAATACAAGAAAATACATAATGACATAAATACTATAAATACCATAAATAATATAATATATATTACCCAAAAAATAAGCTTAACGTAGGATTCAAACTCAGGTCTGGTGGCTTAGATTTTAGGCTGGTCGCATTAACCAGTAAGGTCAGGACAATTTTTGTTTTCAAATAAAAACCATATATATATATATATATATATATATATATATATATATATATATATATATATATATCCCCCTTTCCTATTCCTGCGGGCTCCCTCTCGCCCCCGCCGCTAGTCGGCGGCCGACAGCCCCCCTCCCTCCTCCCCTTCCCTTCCAGCGATGGTCGTCCCTTCGGCTCTAGTCGCCTCCGCCGGGCCCCCGGCTCTGCTCGTACCGCCTCTCCACACCGCCCCATCCACTGCCTGCTTCCCCCTTCGTCGCCCACCCCCAACGCCTGGCTACCTCCCGCCCGCTCTGGTCGCTCCGCCTCCCCACACCGCCCCATCCATACCCTGCTTCCCCCTTCGCCGCCCACCCCCAACGCTTGGCTATCTCCCGTCTGCCCCCTACGCCAATCCTCCTCCGCCAGCACTTTTCTCTCCGACCGCCTGTCCCCCTCCACCCCCTCTCGATGTCAGCTCCGTCAGTCCCCCCTTCCCCTCCCGATGTCTGCTCCGCCGAGCCGCTTCTCCTCTCCCCCTCGGCAGTCACAGCCGGATCCGGTGGCGCTCCGGCTGACCCCCCGGGCTCGACGGTCTTCTTGGAGGCTCTGCCCAATTCCTGTCCATCGGGATCGCTGTTTTCCCGTCCTGCGCCTCGATTCTTTTCGAATTTCGATTCGCCCGCTTCTGGCCTCGCGTCGAGCATCACGCTCCACGAGGGAGGTTCAGCTTTGGGCGCATGGGCATTGCCTCCTTCGGGTGCATGGCCCCATCCCGCTCGGGCGCATGGTTACCAAACGGCGCTTGGCCCCCGTTGGCTCACCTGGCCGCATGGAACCCCATTTCGGGCGCATGGCCCCATCCCGTGGGGGCGCATGGCCCCTCCATCTCGTTGTTGGCGTATAGAGTCTCCCATCTGAGGGCGCATGCCACCCGGTCTCCGTGGGCGCTTGGCCCTATAGGGGGCGCATGGCCCCCTCATCCTGATGCTGGAGCTTGGGCTCTCCCGCCTGAGAGCGCATACCTTCCTGCCAACGCGACCGTATGGCCCTATGCATCCCTTTCTGTGGGTCCATGGTCCTTACCTTCCTGTGTTGGCACATGGCCCGACCCTCCCGCAGGCGCTCGGCATCACCCCATCGAGATGGCCCCTTCCGCGAGCGCTTGGTGTCCACCCCTCGGTGTAGGCTCCTCCGCGGTCCCAGGTTCCGCGGTCGCCGGAGCCCCCTCTGGTGCTGGGGAGTCAGGACCGGTGCCTGACCCTCCCCTCCCCATCTTGGATCCTCCCCTCGTCCCGGCTCGGGCACTTCCGGCGGATCTTTCCGTAGGCCCCCTGCTCGGGGCACCCACCCCCTCCTCCGCCGTTACTGCCACCCAATCTCCTTTGCCACTTCTTCTGGCTCCTACTGCCCCTCCTCCCCGTGGCCTTGTTCAGTCTTCGAACTCCAGGCCGTGTGCGGCTCCCCCTCCCTCCCTCCCGCCTGCCCGTGGGCCCCCTCCCTCCTGCGACGCCTCGCTCTCCCAGACCAAGTCTGGTTCTCCACCACCTTCCTTCGCCGACGTGCTGCACCCGGACCGCACAACCAAGAAAAGCTGCCTATTCCTCGACATTCCGCTCCCGGAGGTTGAGTACCCCTCAGAATCCCCGATACCCCAGGTCCCCTTTTCAGCTCAGGAACTGTCCTCTCTATCCTCGTCTTTCCACCACACTTTCGTCCTCAAATTTTCCTCTGGCTGCCCGAATCTAGATCGGGTTAAGGAAGTTATCCTCAGTTGGCGGCTGACCGCGGTTTACAGGGACGCCCCACTGGACCCTAAGCATATCCTGCTGCTCCTGTCCTCAGCAACCGATCACCAAACCGTGTAGGCCAAGGGCACAAGTAGGGTGGACTCCCACCTTATGAAGATTATCAGGTGGTCCTCGGACTTAAACACTAAAGTAGATTCCGCGAAGGTTGCGACTTGGGTGACCCTACCCAACCTCCCCCTGATCTGCTTCGTTCCCGCGACCCTCAGGAGCATCGCCAACTCGTTCGGGACCTATGTAGCCACAGCAGAGGAAACCAGCAACCTCACAAACCAGCAACCTCACAAAGGCTCATTACGCTAAGATATGTGTGGAACTTGACCTGAACAATGAGCCCCCCAATCACATCGTCATTGAGCTGGGCCACCAGTCGCACACCCAAATAATAGTTTACGACAATCACATCATTTACTGAAACACTGCCAACAGCGGGGACACCTAGCAGAGCACTGCTTCCGCCTACACCCCGAGCTCAAGAAGAACCCTGTCAGGAAAGAAGCCCCTAGTAAGGGAGGCAATTATATGCAGCAGCAACATCCTCCGCTGCTTCTACGGCCAAACACCCACATTAGGTTCAAAGATCAAGGCAGATCCCCGGACAGGGGTACTTCTCCTGTCGCTGCCAAGAAACAAAGCACCTCCACATCCCTGAACCTCTCGAACAAGTTCGACGTCCTGGAGTCGGATGCCATCAAGCCGGCATAGACTAGTGCCACCTTGGAAAATCCTGAAGCCTCCGAGCCATTGCTGGCCATTGTCCCCTTTGAGGACCCGCACAGGCACATGGAAGTGATCGCCGAGTCCGCCACACCCAGTGATACCCCTCTGGACGATGGCTCGAACAACTCTCAGGACCTCATATCTAGCCCCACCGAAGTCACTGGTATTGAGGCTCTGGCAATCCTGGGACCAGAGCCGGTCTTGAGAGGAAAGCAAGTCATAGCCGCTGGATTCCCACTACAGTCCGCAGGAGAAGAATCAGGCTGCATTGAAGACACTTTTTTCCTGACGGAGAGGCCATTCTGGACTCTGCAGGAGAAAGGATCGATCCCACAAAGGTCCACCACTCCACTGGCACTCAGGGCAATGATAAGTCCTCAGACGTCACCGTCACCGAGATGACAACCATCCGCACTAGATCTGCAGTCAAGCGGATCAAAAATGCCCTCAATCATAACATTAATGCTTAACATCCTCTCCTGGAATGTTCGCGGTCTGGCCAACAAATCCACCAAGAGAAGGATTCTTGCCCTCAAAAAACTCCACAAGATCGACATTTTGATCATTATCGAACCAAAGATTCCCTCCAAGAAAATCAAATCCATTCAGCTTCAATTAGGGTTCCCGATGGAAGTGGCCGGCAACTATGACATTTGGATCCTCATCTCTTCTAATGTCCACATCGGAGTTATTCAGTATTCTAGGCAAGCACTCTCGTGCTGGATTGAGCATCCCTCTCTCCCCAAGCACGCCATTCTGTCCGCGGTTCACGGCAACTGCGACGTTATTGAATGTAAACAACTCTAGGACGACCTCCTTGACACCCACGACAACCACATCAACACCCCCCGGCTTTCCATTGGGGACTTTAATGCTATCACTTATAGAGAGAAGAAGTCGGGAGGCAGGCCACCTCCACCTATGGCCATGCATGACTTGAACAACTTCATCTTTAATGCCAACCTTTCCCCGATCCAGTTCTCGGGAAATGCATTCACTTGGTGCAATATGCAAGACGGCGAGCGGCGACAATATTCTCGCCTTGATAGAGCCCTCACTGACCCCCTCTGGCACGGGATGGACATCACATCCAGACTGTCCCATCTTAACGCCACCGAGTCCGATCATGCTTCCCTACTTGTTGAAATCAACAACTCGTCCAACCAGATTAAAAAGAACTTCCGGTTTTTCGACCTCTGGAGCGAACATCCTCAATTCTTGCAAGTCGTCGTGGAAGCATAGAGTCAAGTGGACGAAGTTGACCCGCTGATCAGAGTTACCAGCAAGATTAAGGCGACGAGGAAGGTTCTGGCAGCATGGAGCAAACAGGCCTATAGGGACATTTTTCAGGAAGTTCGTACGACGGAAGATGATGTCACCCGCACAGAGACCCTATTTTTGACAGACCGATCGCCGGCAACCAGGACCGCCCTCAACCTCACCAGAGCCATGCTCAAATTCTGGTTGAAAGTGGAAATGGAATACTAGAAGTAGAAAGCGAGACTGAAATGGGACAGTGAGGGGGACAAAAACTCGGCCTATTTCCATGCCTGTGCCAACGGCCGCAAGCAGAAACTGACCCTGCACCAGATCAAAAATGAATCGGACAACATCATAAGCAACCAGAAGGATATTGTCATGACCCGGTCCCAATTTCTTGGGTTGAATCGGATCATGCCCAGCCTGCATCGTTGTTGAGACGGCGGCAGTAAGCTGTATCACTCATGCAGGTAAATAAACAACACAGTCTAATTGTCACAACTTTAATAATTCGAATAGTTTAAAACTTTTTATAATAAAATAAAAGATACATCTGAAATACATTGTTTTCCACAAACATTATGAATTATAAAAGAAGAAGAAAAAATCTAGGCAACCAGCTCATCAGTCTCGAGATCATCGTCCTCTAGTTGGGACCTCGAAAAATATCGCGGAACAAAGCCTCATCAGTGATACCTAAAATGTTGGGTCTCCAGTCAGGAGGGAGCAAAGTACAATTCATGCTAATTTGACAGTTAAAATAATAATAGAATCATGCACTTTTAAACAGTTTTGAAATCAACAATTTAAGCAGTTACAGTTTTAAAACAGTTACATTTCTGTGATGTGAATAGGCAATAAAATATGACCGGCTTAGGTTTGTTACAGTTCAGATACGGCTTAATCCCGTGTGTATGAGGGGTAAGCTAATATAGTTACAGTAGTTACAGTAGTTTGGATGTGGTCATACTCATTACACTACTCCCCCAGTCCCCAAACAGTTACAGTAGTTACAGTCAATGCTCTCAGGGAGAGTTTCGTGTTGCATCGTGGTTTAAACTTGCAGTAAAGCGATTATTAAATAACTGTAAACTAACACGAAATGTACTTGTCTCAAATGAACTGGACTGGAAAGTTGAAGACTTCGAGATGGGAAATTAGGATCGTCCTCGAATTCCTACATTCGAAAAATTGACTCATAATCCAGGGTTACCAATCTAACTACGCTAGTTGAAATCTCTAATTGTGTCCTAATCCATTTTAATTCTTTATTAATGCAATCACAAACAAAAATGCGATTATCGTGCGTTGTAATTAATAACGAGGGAAAGATCATTTAACCTTGTATTTTGGAAAAACTCGTCGATACCAAATTAATTGATTAAAACTTTGTATTTTCATAATTATAAATATAAAACTAAATTTCTTATTTTAGTGAGAAATACATGACCGTTAGTTAATATTAAAACTTGTAGATTTTAGGTAAGAAAATTTTTATTAATTTTTATATGAAAATAACTTTTATTAAATTTATTCGTATGCTACAAAAACTCGCAAAATCATCAAATAACCAAAAATCTTACGCTACCAAATTACAAGTTACAGAACCAACAACCAACTGGGCTTATGCCCATTACAATTTATTTACATAAATTGAAATAAGACAGAAACGGTCGTTAGTTCTAAACTTTCTATAATTAATTATAATTAAATAAATAAAATAAATTAAATAGTGACTAGTCTCAGATATGGTCCAATCGTCAACTAGGCTAATGCCTCAACGTCCGGGCGAAGCCGGTTTCGTTTGCACTTAACCGGGGCCCATAGACCGATACGGTCATCGCCCAAAATCCAAATATTAAATATATAATTCCGAAATCCATTTTAAAATCGTTTTTAAAATATACTTTAAATTTACGGAAAAATCCGGCAGCATTTCCTCTATTTTTGGTCAACCCAAAAACTGAGAAATATGCCGATAATCTTTCCTGCAAATCCCAAACCAGGGAATCCCAAAATATATATATAAAATAAATCCACAACCAATCCACAGATTAATTCGGAACGACCCGAAATAATTTCGGAAATCCGAATTCAACCAAAAATGCCACAGCACAATACCGGAAATATCCGGATGCTAAAATATACCAAAAACCAATTTCCGAAAAGTTCCGAAAAATCCAAACAACCAACAGAACCTTTCCGAAGGTTCCGAAAAATACGACGTCGCTAAAAACCGAATTCCCAGGAGGGAGTTGGGGACTATTCTCATCACAGACTATATGAAAATGGGACGGAACAGGGGTTATACCTCGGGTTGCTCGGCTAGAGCTCTCAGATGATTAAAGGAAAGAAATAATCACGGACAGCAGGGGAAATCGTCGGGGCAGCGGGTCACCGGAACAAAGAACAGACTCGGAGTCCGGCTAGGGCACGCCTGGACTCGGAAAAGCCAGAAGGAGGCGGTCAGCACTGAACGCTGACAGCGAAGGGCACCGAGAAACGCATCGGGGCGCTGCACTGGGGCTGCGCCGGCGAAGAACGTCGACGAAGGGGCGCCGGAGGCGTCGGGGTCGGACGCCGAAGGCGCGCCGGGCAGGGCCGGAGCTAGGGCCGGCGCTGCGGGGTCCGGGCGGCCGGGGAAACCGCGGGGGAAGCCGGGGAGGACGGGCGTAGCGCGGTGGGGCACGCGCTGGGGCCAGGGGGTCGGGCGGCTGAAGGAGCCGACGGCGGGAGCCGGCTGCCCGGGGAGGGGCGCTGGCCGGATGGAAAGGTGTTGGGGTGATGGTGGGTTTGCTCTTCTGTAGGAATGGAGAGGGGTAGTTGGTGGGTTTAAGAGAGAGGAAAAGAATGATGGTTTAGAAGTGAAAAGATGAGGAATAAAGGGTGGGGAGAGTTTTGTGTTCTGGTGTGTGTGGACGTGGGGAATAAATAAGGGGAGTGATGAGTGTTTAAAGAAAGAAGTTATAAGGATGAGTGGAGTTGAGGAGTTGTGGCTGTAAGTATTCGTGGGGAGAAACGTAAGGAGAGAGGGGAAGTGTAACGGGGTTTGCTGGTCCAGCTTGGACCAGCTCTTAAGGGAATTAAAATATTTTTTTTAAAAAAAAACAACTCAGATTTCAAAAGAGTAGGGTTTGGACTGGTCTGGGTTAGCACCCAAAAATCCATGTTTATTATTTTGAAATTAATTTCCAAGCTCATAAATAATAATAATAATTATTATTATTAGTAATAAGCTTATAATACTAATAATAATAATAATATTACACATTTCAAAACTGGGTTTCACAATCTTCTTTCCTTAGAAAATTTCGTCCTCGAAATTTAAAGGCAGGGTAGAAAAACAAACAGGTACGGGTATTGCGCTCGTAACTCATGTCCAACAATAAGAATTTCCAAGGCAGTCGTGGATGAGATGGTTTAGGGACAAGTTTTATTTATGATATCATCCATGCAGAAAAATACAAAAGCGAACTAAAGTACACGAGGTTGATCAGACCATCATGCACCGGTCCTAATTAGACAATATATTAGTGGGTGCACCCAATAAAATACTGTCATGATCAAGCTTGATAAAGAAATAGCTTGCAAAACTAGGCTAACTTAGCAGCATCAAACAATTTAGAACGAAAAGATAGGAGTTATGTGATGGCTCAAATTTTGATCTTCTTCTCACCTCTGACTACGCTTGCTACTGGTTTCTCTGGCACTGGAAGGTTGAGTCCAATCTTCAGCTCTGAATTATCCAAAATATGACTCGAATCCGGAGTGTAGCGTCTGAGCTGTGATACGTAGAAGATGTTGTGCACACTCTCAAGATTAGCTGGTAGAGCTAACTGGTACGTTACTTTTCCAACTCGTCTTAAAACTTCTAATGGCCTGATGTACCTGGCCTCAATTTCCCAGCTCCGTCAAAACTGATCGTTCCTCTGGTAGAAGAAAACTTCACAAAAATGCTATCTCCTACTTCAAACTCCACTGGTCGTCGACTACTATCAACCCAATGCTTCTGTCTGTCCTGGGCAATCCTGAGCTTGTCTCTGATCATTCTCACCTTCTCTGCTGCATCGGTCACCATCTCAGGTCCAAGCAATACTCATTCTCCGACGTCGTCCCAAGCAAGTGGAGTACGGCAACGATGTCCCTAGAGTGCCTCTAACGATGTCATACCGATACTAGCTTGGTAACTGTTGTTGTAGGAGAATTCTACCAAGTGCAAATGGTCTTCCCAAGATCCTCCAAATTCCAAGACGCAGGATCTCAGCATGTCTTCTAGCGTCTGGATTGTTCTCTCTGATTGCCCGTCAGTCTGGGGATGATAGGTGGTGCTGAACTTCAGTTGTGTTCCCAAACTGTCATGCAACTCTTCCAAAAGTGAGAGGTAAATCTAATATCTCTGTCAGATACGATACTTACCGGAACTCCATGAATCCGGTAGATGTGCCGCATGTACAGTACTGCCAACTTTTCGGTGGATAGACCAACCTTGAAGGGGATAAAGTGAGCTGACTTCGTCAGTCGGTCCACGATAACCCAAGTGGCATCCTTTCCTCCTTAGGATCGAGGCAGTCCCGACACAAAATTCATTGTTATGTGCTCCTACTTCCACTCCGGGATGTCAAGCGGCTGCAATTGTCCTGCTGGTCTCTGTCTGCTAGCCTTCATTTGTTGACTAATTAAATATCTAGCAACATACCTGGCCACGTCTTTCTTTATTACAAACCACCAAACAATGGTACGCATATCCCGATACATTCTATTAGCTCCAGGATGTATGGAATACTGCGACTGGTGCACTTTTTGCATCAGCTCGTTCCTCAGTTCGTCAGTTGGTACACAAAGCCTCGTACCATTCTTCAGCGCTCCGTTACTGGCGATTGAGAATCCTTCATCAGCTCCAGCCATCTTCTTTGTCTCATGCTCAGCTCCTTCTGAGTGAAATCATACTTCAGAATTTTGTGGTCTGTATATATTTCTACCCTCTTTCCATATAGATAATGCTTCCATAGCTTCAAAGCAAAGATGACTGCCGCAAGCTCCAGATCATGTCTGGGATGGTTCTTCTCATGAGTCCGTAATTGCCTAGATTTATAAGCAATCACTTTTCCATGTTGTTGAAGAACGCAATCCAGTCCTTTACCTGAGGCATCATTGTAGATTGAGAAACTACCAGTTCCTGCGGGTAGCGCAAGGATTGGTGCAGTGGTAAGTCTCTTCTTTAGCTCCTCAAATGATGCCTGGCAACCTTCTATCCAGATGAACTCTTCATTCTTCCGAGTGAGCTTCGTCACCGGCTCAGCAATTCTGGCAAAACCATTCACGAACTTCCGGTAGTAGCCAGCCAAGCCCAAGAAACTCCTGATTTCAGCAACTGAGCTTGGGGTAGACCACTTCTCAATAGCGGCTATCTTCTTCGGATCCACCGAAATTTCTTCTCCTGTGACAATATGGCCAAGAAAATCCACCTTGTCTAGAAAGAATTCACATTTGGAAAGCTTACCATATAGCTTCTCCTTCCTCAAAGTTTCCAGAACTTTTTCTGAGGTGCTCTTCGTGCTCCTCTTCAGTCTTCGAGTAGATCATGATGTTATCGATGAAGACAACGACAAACTGATCTAGATATTCATAAAAATCTTGTTCATAAGGTTCATGAATACCGCAGGAGCATTCGTCAGTCCAAACGGCATGACCAAGAATTCAAACTGCCCATACTTGGTGTTGAATGCCGTCTTGGGAATATCTTCCTTCCTGACCCTGATCTGGTGGTAGCCAGATCTAAGATCAATCTTCGAAAACACCTTGGCTCTGCTCAATTGATCAAATAGGTCATCGATTCGGGGCAGAGGGTACTTGTTCTTGATGGTGATATTGTTCAGTGCCCGGTAGTCGATGCACATCTGTACTGTTCCGTCCTTCTTGGGCACAAACAAGACAGGTGCTCCCCAGGGTGAAGCCCCGTCTCGAATGAATCCCAGAGCCTTCAGTTCATTGATCTGGTCATTCATCTCCTTGGCCTCCTTCAGGTTGACTCTGTAGCATCCCTTAAAATAGGGAAGAGCCGAGGACTAGGTCAATAGTGAACTCTATGTCTAGATCTGGGGTAATTCGAGAAAACTATCAGGGAAAACATCTACCATAAAGGTGTAACTAAGAATTTTATTCATGAAGGAGAATTAAAGCAAGACTCTCATGATTATTCTAAGGACATCCTGTTACAACTTCCTATAACAATTGATAATGCTATTCAGCAGTCCTAGGTATTAATCCTCATGGCTCTGGCTCTTGTACGAGCAGTCTCCAACTGCTTCATCTTCTTCTATGATCCTCGAGTCTGCATCATGCCCTTCTGCACTGGGTGTAGGAGGCAAGGTCTGCTCGATAGGAAGAGAGTCCCTAGGTTGCGGCGTAGCAGGTGTTGCTGGGATATGTGCTCTGGTTTGATAGAAAGATAAGGGCAGTCCTTTACCCGATGTTCAGCAGATCCACATGCCAAATATTTCCCCAATCTCTTGCGACAAATATTGGCTTGGTGACCAAGCCTTTTACAGTAGTCACAAACCAATAGCTTCTTACGCTATGACTGTCGGATAGGGCTCAAATATCTTCTAGGTTCAGGGGTATCCCTCCTAGGACGAGGTTCCGTTCCAACTTGGTTTAAGATAGCTAAGGCTACATCATTGACGTTCTTCATGTCTTCTCTCGTGATATTCATTTGTTTCTGCTGGGCTTCATCTTCAGCTTTCTGGAACTCCAGAATTTCTTGAAATAGGGCAACCAGTTGGGAGGTGTTTGCTGGTACTGGTGGAGCAACAGGAATGGGTACTCCACCAAGGAAATGCAACTCAGTTTGAGAAGAGGTAGGAATCGCCAGTGTAGTAAAAACTTCACTGGATGAAATATGGGGACGGTCAATCAGCTGCAAGGAAATAAACCCTGAACTTGGTTGAGGAGATGGGGTATGATCCGTAGATGACACCTCATCGCCAGCAGGATTGGTCTCATCCTTGGTTAGATTCTGGAAGGTTTAGGGTGCAAACATAATCAAGGTAGCCTACCAGTTTATAATCAAACAAAAATATTTATTTTTATATAATTCGGACCTATGTTGTGACAAATCAACGTTCTAGTGTTCTAATTGTTTCTAGGTATGTTTTCCTAAGTTGTTGTTCATGGGCCTGCATGGGCCACCACTAAAAATATATCACGACCCGGTCCCAATTTCTTGGGTCGAATCGGATCATGCCCAGCCTGCACCGTTATTGAGACGGCGGCAGTAAGCTGTATCACTCATGCAGGTAAATAAACAACACAGTCTAATTGTCACAACTTTAATAATTCGAATAGTTTAAAAAATTTTACAATAAAATGAAAGATACATCTGAAATACATTGTTTTCCACAAATATTATGAATTATAAAAGAAAAAGAAAAAATCTAGGCAACCAGCTCATCAGTCTCGAGATCATCGTCCTCTAGTTGGGACCTCGAAAAATATCGTGAAACAAAGCCTCATCAGTGATACCTAAAATGTTGGATCTCCAGTCAGGAGGGAGCAAAGTACAATTCATGCTAATTTGACAGTTGAAATAATAATAGAATCATGCACTTTTAAACAGTTTTGAAATCAACAATTTAAGCAGTTACAGTTTTAAAACAGTTACATTTCTGTGATGTGAATAGGCAATGAAATATGACCGGCTTAGGTTTGTTACAGTTCAGATACGGCTTAACCCCGTGTGTATGAGGGGTAAGCTAATATAGTTACAGTAGTTACAGTAGTTTGGATGTGGTCATACTCATTACACTACTCCTCCAGTCCCCAAACAGTTACAGTAGTTGCAGTCAATACTCTCAGGGAGAGTTTCGTGTTGCATCGTGGTTTAAACTTGTAGTAAAGCGATTATTAAATAAGTGTAAACTAATACGAAATGTACTTGCCTCAAATGAACTGGACTGGAAAGTTGAAGACTTCGAGATGGGAAATTAGGATCGTCCTCGAATTCTTACATTCGAAAAATTGACTCAGAATCCAGGATTACCAATCTAACTACGCTAGTTGAAATCTCTAATTGTGTCCTAATCCATTTTAATTCTTTATTAATGCAATCATAAACAAAAACGCGATTATCGGTGCGTTGTAATTAATAACGAGGGAAAGATCATTTAATCTTGTATTTTGGAAAAACTCGTCGATACCAAATTAATTGATTAAAACTTTGTATTTTCATAATTATAAATATAAAACTAAATTTCTTATTTTAGTGAGAAATACATGATCGTTAGTTAATATTAAAACTTGTAGATTTTAGGTGAGAAAATCTTTATTAATATTTGTATGAAAATAACTTTTATTAAATTTATTCGTATGCAACAAAAACTCGCAAAATCAACAAATAACCAAAAATCCTACGCTACCAAATTACAAGTTACAGAACCAACAACCAACTGGGCTTATGCCCATTACAATTTATTTACATAAATTGAAATAAGACAGAAACGATCGTTAGTTCTAAACTTTCTATAATTAATTATAATTAAATAAATAAAATAAATTAAATAGTGACTAGTCTCAGATATGGTCCAATCGTCAACTAGGCTAATGCCTCAACGTCCGGGCGAAGCCGGTTTCGTTTGCACTTAGCCGGGGCCCATTGACCGATACGGTCGTCGCCCAAAATCCAAATATTAAATATATAATTCCGAAATCCATTTTAAAATCGTTTTTAAAATATACTTTAAATTTACGGAAAAATCCGGCAGCATTTCCTCTATTTTTGGTCAACCCAAAAACTGAGAAATATGTCGATAATCTTTCCTGCAAATCCCAAACCAGGGAATCCCAAAATATATATATATAATAAATCCACAACCAATCCACAGATTAATTCGAAACGACCGAAAATAATTTCGAAAATCCGAATTTAACCAAAAATGCCACAGAACAATACCAGAAATATCCGGAGGCTAAAATATACCAAAAACCAATTTCCAAAAAGTTTCGGAAAATCCAAACAACCAACAGAACCTTTCCGAAGGTTCCGAAAAATACGACGTCGCTAAAAACCGAATTCCCAGGAGGGAATTGGGGACCATTCTCATCACGGACTATATGAAAATGGGACGGGACAGAGGTTATACCTCGGGTTGCTCGGCTATAGCTCTCAGATGATTAAAGGAAAGAAATAATCACGGACAGCAGGGGAAATCGTCGGGGCAGCGGGTCACCGGAACAAAGAACGGACTCGGAGTCCGGCTAGGGCACGCCTGGACTCGAAAAAGCCAGAAGGAGGCGGTCAGCGCTGAACGCTGATAGCGAAGGGTGCCAAAAAACACGTCGGGGCGCTGTACAGGGGCTGCGCCGGCGAAGAACACCGACGAAGGGGCACCGGAGGCGTCGGGGTCGGACGCCGGAGGCGCGCCGGGCAGGGCCGGAGCTAGGGCCGGCGCTGCGGGGTCCGAGCGGCCGGAGAAACCGCAGGGGAAGCCGGGGAGGACAGGCGTAGCGCGGTGGGGCACGCGCTGGGGCCAGGGGGTCGGGCGGCTGAAGGAGCCGACGGCGGAAGCCGACTGCGCGGGGA
This sequence comes from Iris pallida, assembly GCA_029216955.1. Classification (NCBI taxonomy): domain Eukaryota; kingdom Viridiplantae; phylum Streptophyta; class Magnoliopsida; order Asparagales; family Iridaceae; genus Iris; species Iris pallida. The sequence goes on along the minus strand of JANAVB010024597.1, from coordinate 5,562,474 downwards.
GGGGCGCTGGCCGGATGGAAAGGTGTTGGGGTGATGGTGGGTTTGCTCTTCTGTAGGAATGGAGAGGGGTAGTTGGTGGGTTTAAGAGAGAGGAAAAGAATGATGGTTTAGAAGTGAAGAGATGAGGAATAAAGGGTGGGGAGAGTTTTGTGTTCTGGTGTGTGTGGACGTGGGGAATAAATAAGGGGAGTGATGAGTGTTTAAAGAAAAGAGTTATAAGGAGGAGTGGAGTTGAGGAGTTGTGGCTGTAAGTATTCGTGGGGAGAAACGTAAGGAGAGAGAGGGGAAGTGTAACGGGGTTTGCTGGTCCAACTTGGACTAGCTCTTAAGGGAATTAAAATATATATTTTTTTTAAAAGCAACTCAGATTTCAAAAGAGTAGGGTTTGGACTGGTCTGGGTTAGCACCCAAAAATCCATGTTTATTATTTTGAAGCTCATAAATAATAATAATAATAATAATAATAATAATAATAGTTATTAGTAATAAGCTTATAATACTAATAATAATTATAATATTACACATTTCAAAACTGGGTTTCACAGATATCCAAGCGGCTACTGCTAATTTCTACTCCATGCTTTTCACCAAACAAAGGGTCCACAGGGACAATAACCTTCTGGCTGAGATTCCTCTCCTCATCGACGACATCGACAACACACAGCTGGAGCTCCCTCCGACCGAGACAGAGGTTAAAGACGCGATATCGATGCTGGATCCTCACAGCGCACCTGGACCCGACAGCTTCTCCGAGATATTCTTTCATCATTGTTGGGACATCATCAAGAAGGACATCCATGAAGCGGCCATTGCCTTCTTTCAGGGAGAAACCTACCCCAGAGCCATATCCGCCGCCAACCTGATCCTCATTCCCAAAAAAGATAACCCGGACAAATTTTGTGATCTGCGCCCAATCAGCTTGTGTAATTTCACTAACAAGATCATCTCCAAGATCATAGCTTCCCATATGTCTGGTTTACTCCCCAAGATCATCTCTGAGGAGCAAAGCGAATTCGTCCGTGGTAGAAACATCCAAGACAACATTATACTAGCTCAGGAGCTTATCACCTGCATGAAATTCCCAGCTAGAGGGGGCAAAATTGCCATCAAACTGGACATGGAGAAAGCCTATGACAGACTTGACTGGCAATTCATTATTTGGGTTTTTCAAGCCATTGGCTTCTCGGAGACTTGGACCAATATTGTGTGGAGATCGATTAGCAACTCCTGGTTCTCGACAGTCATCAACGGCCAAGCCAGCGGCTTCTTCAAATCTAGCTGGGGCGTCAAACAAGGAGACCCCTTATCTTCTACCATTTTCATCATCACGGCGTACGCTTTGAGCAGAAATCTGAACAAGATGGTAGGAACCCCGAACTTCCAACACTTTCATACCGCCAGCGGATGTCCGATCATCACCCACCTAGCTTATGATGACGATCTCCTCATCTTCTAATCTGGGGATGTCAGATCGGTGGAGGTGGTCCACAACACTCTTCTAAGATATGAAGCCAGCTCTGGTCAGAAGGTCAACTTCGACAAGAGTGTTATCTTTGCGTAACCCTCCTCTCCTTTACCTTGGATGCCCTCTGGTGTACGGCAGAACTAACGCTAGCATCTTTGATGGGCTGATTAACAAAATCAGGAGAAAGTTGGAGGGATGGCACAACGCAACTCTTTCCCCTGGCGGAAAGATGATCCTCATTAACCATGTACTCACATCTATTCCCATATATACCCTTGCGGCGTGCGCCCCTCCCAAGAAGATGATTCGCTTGATTGAAAGTATCCTGTGCGACTTCTTTTGGAGGCATAGCGACGGGAACATTAAACATCACTGGGCCAGCTGGAACACCATGGCCAGGCCTACCGAGGATGGAGGCATGGGCTTTGCCAGAATATCTTACATCTTTGACGCCTTCCCGATGAAACTGTGGTGGAAGCTTCGTACGAGTCAGAATTTATGGGCTAGATTCATGAAGGCCAGATACTTCAAGCACACCCATCCATCTCAGGCCATCCCCAATAGCAGGTCTTCTGCTGCCTGGCGACGCATTCTAATCGGACGCACAATGGCCAAACCGATGATTCGTCTTGAATTAGGCACAGGCGAATCGTCGTGTTTCCTTGAACGTTGGGTCGGGGACACCTTGCTCCATAACTGTACGATGGATAACAGGAACACCAAGATCAAGGACCTCTGGGATCCGGCTGGAGACGACTGGGATTGGGGCAGGATCCGCCATTGGGCTGGAGAAGAAGTTGAAGATTGCATCCGTCTTCGCGGACTGAAAATTGGGATCGAACCGGACATGCTGCATTGGTCGCCCGAACCCTCGGAAGGATTCTCAGTTAGCTCGGCCAGGCTACTTACTCGCGGTCACGGTACGCCATCAACGAACCTCGCGGCTTTCTGGCAGACTTGCATACCAAAGAAGTGGTCCATCCTTATTTGGAGAGCTTGTCGGAAGAGGCTGCCCACCGATGATACTCTGTACACCATTGGATTCAGCTTGGCATCTTCCTGCAACTACTGCTCAGAGCATCAGACGGAAACTGTCGACCATATTTTCTGCCATGGGGAATTACCCGCCAGAGTCTAGAGATTGTTATCACTTAGGTGCAGTAGGGTGCTAGGAGTTGGCTACATCAATGATCTCCTAGCAGACTGGGCTGCGGCGTCCCACGGCCACCAAATCATTGTGACATCTGCCATATGGACCATTTGGAAAAATTACAACAAAACGAGATATGAGGGCTATCAGTACAATGCTGACCTCATCATCAGGGAGGTCATCAGGCAGTGTCAGAAGATCAGGACCAGCTGTAAGCACTGGCAGATTTTTGGATTTCTCTTCTCTCTTAACCTTCGGTTTCCTAGTTTTGCTGGTATACTTGTATAGGCGTCGGCATTTTGTGCCTAGGGGTATACTTGTACTGGCTTCGGCATTTTGAGCCTTGCTGGAATAAAATGGAGTATTCTCTTAAATATATATATATATATAGAAAGAGAGAGAGAGAGAGAGAGAACCTAAAATCCCTCCCACCAGACTTAAATCTATTCAGATGCAGTTAGGCTTCTCCTCCGCCATTGCTAGCCGTTACGACATCTGGATCCTTTATACGTCGGACGTAAAGATAGGTGTCGTACACGATTCCAAGCGGGTCCTCACATGTTGGGTTGATCATCCCATGCTCCCGAAGCGTTCCCTTTTGTCTGCGATTCATGGCAGTTGTGACATCTCTGAGCGTAAACTTCTCTGGACTGACCTTCTGGACACTCACCTTAATTTCATCAACCTCCCTTGGCTTTGTATTGGAGACTTCAATGCTATAACCTGCAGAGAGGAGAAGATTGGCGGCCGACCGCCTCCCTAAATGGCCATGCAGGATTTTAACAACTTCATCTTCAGCGCCCACCTTTCTCAACTCCAGTTCACCGAAAACACTTTCACCTGGTGCAACATGCAGGAAGGCGACCATCGACAATACTCCCGCCTTGATAGAGCTCTTACCAACGCCTAGTGGTTGGACATGGAAATCATATCCAAACTCACTCATCTAAATACAACCGAGTCTGATCACAACCCCCTGCTGGTAGAAGTCAAAAGCAACTCCAGCCAGATCAAAAAAAGTTTTCAGTTCCTTAACTTCTGGAGCGAACACCCCCAGATCATGAGCATTGTCGCGGAAGCATGGATCAGTACAGAATCATCTGACCCTCTTACCTGGGTGGCCAACAAACTAAAAGCCACGAAGAAAGCTCTCTCGGCTTGTAGTAAACAGGCATATGGGGACATCTTCCAAGCCATATGCGTTGCCGAGGACGATGTCACCCGCACGAAAGCTCTTTTCGCTATTGACAGATCGCCAGCGGCTAGGACCGCCATGCACTTCACCAAAGCTCTTCTCAAATTCTGTCTCAAAGTTGAAACTGAATTTTAGAAGCAGAAAGCTAGGATGAAATGGGACAGCGATGGTGACAAAAACACTTCCTACTTCCATGCCTGTGTCAAGGGGCGCAGACAGAAGCTCAACCTCCATCAGATTGCTGATGAGGCAGGGAACATCATCAAAGACCATTGTGGTATTCAATTGGCGGCCGTGAACTTCTACTCTCAGCTATTCACCAAAGAAACTGTACATAGTGACCCCAGTTGCCTGGCCAAAAATCCTTTACCTCATTAACAACATCGACAACAGCAAGCTGGAGCTTCTTCCTTCCGAGCAAGAGGTGAAAGACGCTGTCTGGGCCCTCGACGTCCACAGTACGCCCGGACCCGACGGATTTACGGGCATGTTTTTTCGCTCTTGTCGGGATATCATCAAGTCAGACATCTAGGACGTAGTCATAGCCTTCTTCCAAGGAGCCAGATACCCCAGAGCCATTTCAAGTGATAACCTCATCCTCATACCCAAGAAGGATAACCCGAAGACATTCTAGGATTTTCGTCCTATCAGCCTCTGCACCTTCACCAACAAGATCATCTCTAAGGTCATTGCCACTTGCATGACTAAGATCCTCTCCAAAATTATTTTGGAGGAACAGAGTGGATTCGTCCGGGGCAGAAACATCCAAGATAACATAATACTGGCTCACAAATTGATTATCTGCTTGAAGTCACCATCCAGGGGTGGTAACGTTGCAATCAAATTGGATATGGAGAAAGCCTATGACAGACTGGATTGGCAATTCATAATCTGGATATTCTGAGCTTTCGGTTTTTCGGAAACTTGGACCAACATTGTGTGGAGATCGATCAGTAACTCTTGGTTCTCTACGGTAATCAACAGACAAGCCGATGGCTTCTTCAAATCCAGCCGTGGGGTCAGGCAGGGAGACCCCTTATCCTCCACCATCTTCATCATCGCGACGGAAGCCTTGAGTAGGAATCTGAACAAACTGACCAACACTCCGAACTTCCACTATTTTCATACGGCCAGAGGTTGTCCTATCATTACCCATCTGGCGTACGCTGACAAAATTCTTATTTTTTCCTCTAGAGATGTCGGGTCGGTGGAAGTGGTTCACAATACGCTGCAAAAATATACCAGGTGCTCCGGCCAGAAGGTCAATCCAGCCAAGAGTGTTATATACACCCACCATAAAATCGACAGAGATTACGCAGCTACCCTCTCCAATATTACTTTCTTTTCTGTCACGTTTCCCCCATTCCACTACCTTGGGTCCCCCTGGTGTACGGCAGATCTAATGCAAGAATTTTTGACGAGTTGGTGAACAGAATCAGAAAAAAAATTAGAGGGGTGGCATAACGCCACCTTATCCCCTGGAGGGAAGATGATCTTGATTAATCATGTGCTTTCGTCCATCCCTATCTACACACTTGTCGCGTGCTCCCTCCTAAAAAGGTTCTCACTTCGATTGAAAGCATCTTCAACGATTTCTTCTAGGGACACAGCGGCGGTATCGACAAGCATCATTAGGCCAGCTGGGATACCATGGTCAACCCTACTGCCGAAGGGGGTCTGGAATTTTTGAAGCTGTCGTACATAGTGGACGACTTTTCGATGAAGCTGTGGTGGAAGCTCTGTACCAGCCAGAACTTACGGGCTAGATTCATGAAGGCCAGGTACTACAAACACATTCATCCGATGCTCGCCATCTCCAACAGCAGATCCACTGCGGCTTGGCGTCGCATCCTTCACGGGCGCACACTAGATGAACCCAAGATCCGCCTCCAACTGGGTTCAGGCGAATCCTCGATCTTCCGCGAGCGTTGGGGCGACGATGACTTGCTTCCAGTCTCCTGGCGGCACCAGAAAATAGCAAGATTAGCGACATATGGGAATCTACAAGTAATGATTGAAATTGGAGCAGGACCCGTTATTGGGTCAGAATCGAGGATACAGATCGCATCAGTGGTTACGGGTTAAGGCTTGGCGATGAGCCAGACATGCTGTGGTGGTCGACTGTGGCCAACGGCACCTTCTTGGTGTCTTTCGCCAGAAGAGCGGTCCACGGATACGCCACAACTGACCCTATTATTGGCCCGTTCTGGCAGTCCTGCATCCCCAAGAAATGGTTTTTCCTATTTTGGAGAGCTCTCCGCAAGAAACTGCCCACTGACGACATCCTAATCTCCATTGGAATCGGTTTAGCGTCCGCGTGCACTTGCTGCTCGGAGCGACAGTCCGAAATGGTTGATCATATTTTCTATCATGGGGTCTTACCCGCCACCGTTTGGAACGTTCTATCCCAACGTTGCAGACAGGCTCAGAGCGGCGGGAGATTCAACGATCTTATGGCATCCTGGGCTAACACCTCTCATGGCCACCAGATCGTCGTAGCAGCCGCCACATGGGTTATTTGGAAAAATCGCAACAAAGCAAGATATGAAGGCCAACAATACTCTGCCGATCAGCTAATTTGGGAGATACTCCGGCAGAGCCGCAAGATCCGAAACTATTGCTCCCACGGCCAGACGAACTTTTGGCAGGCTCTGCTCCCCTGACCGCTTCTGGGGATTCCCCTTTTTTTTGTTATTTGTCTTTCTTCTTGGTTTTGGTTGGTATACTTGTACAGGCTTCGGCATTTTGTGCCTACCGGGTATACTTGTAAAGGCTTCGGCATTTTGCGCCTTTATGAATAAAATATGCACGTTCTAATATATATATATATATATATATATATATATATATATATATATATATATATATATATATATATATATATATATACACTAAAATGTTCCAAAACCAGCCGGCTGGTTTTGTATTATAGAACCATCCTATGTTTATGTATTGGATTGGAATTTAGTGGTTGAGATTAAAAGGTGTAGACCCCACCACATTTTTAAGTCATTTAATATCAACCACTGGGCCAAGATTGGTTTGGTGTTAGCATAAGGGATCCGCTTGGATTTAAACTATACCAAGGCTAGAGTTTAGTTTCTTACCGAGAAAGAAGAAGAAGGTGGTCGTAATTACGTCGAGGTCATCGCCGGCTCGTCGTCCTCGGTCAGCTCGAACACGTTGACACAGTATCGACTCCGTAGGGATCGGAAAGGTGGTTCGTAGGTTGTCGACGAAGCTCGGCTCATCGGTACGGCTCCGGTGGCTCGAGGATGGCCAGTGTGGCACGGGTCGCTGGGTTGCTCCAAAGGAAAAATATGGTAATGCTTAAGTTTTGTCTCAACATTTTTCTTTTTATAGAGAAATGAAGGGAAGTTACGAATGGAAAGGGTCGGGGGTTATGGAATGTAAGAAATTGAGAGTTACGGAATGTAAGAGGTTGGAAATTACGGAATATAAGAGGTTGGAAGTTACGGAATGTAAGAGGTTGGGGGCTACCATTATTTGTTATTTAAAAAATAAATAAATAAATATATTTTTATCACTAATTGAATTCTCTAAATAATAATATTATTATTTCAACAACTTAAATTTAATAATTCAAATTTAAATATAAATTTTTTTAAAGAGTTACAGTTGTATCTCGTTTTTGGTTGAGCGCTCACATGGGGGTGACAATGGAGTTGGTAATTTAGTCCCACATCGGTTATGAGGTAGGATCATGTGGTATAGATAATTGGGATTAGTTCAGGCCTTATATAAGAACTCTCTTTTAAGGCATATGGGCCCAATACAATATCTCACCTCATGGGTCAACTCCGGTTCGGGTCACACAGCGTTCCCAACAACAATTAGGGGACTCAAACATTGTCGGCCCCTCCGGGTGTCCGCTCTAATACCACTAGGCTAGAGAGCTCTGACATTTCAAGCTCATTAAGCTTGATTCAAGCTTAACGAGCTCAATTTTAAGCTAGTTCGATTTGAATTCAAGTACATGTAATATTAATAATTTATTTATAAAATTTAATTAAGAAGTTCTTTAATATCAATTGTTAAGGACATATAAATATATAATGTACACAACTATATTATTATACAAATATATATAAAATTAGAATTCAACTAAGAACAAATGAGCTCCTAAATGAGCCAGCTCGCAAACTCATAAACAAACCAGCTTGTGAGCTCAAACGAGCCGAATACTTCTAAGCTTGAGCTTGGCTCATTTATTAAATGAGCTCAAAAATGAAGCTTGAGCTCAGCTTGTTTACTAAACGAACCGAGCTCAAATAAGCTTTTATCAAGCTAAGCTTCGAGTAGCTCACGAACGGCTTGGCTCATTTATAGACCTAACAATATATATGGTTTTTTTGTATGATTTGAATAAATTAAAGACATTAGGAGATGATGATTTGAAAGGTAAATGTCTTAATCTTAAAGAGTTTCTAAAACATGGCAACAGTTCTCATATTGATGTATTAGACTTATATATAGAATTAAAAATTTTAAGAGAAATATTACCAATAGAAATAAAAAAAACAATTAAAATATTGAATTTCATAGCTAAATTTGATTCTTTTTCAAATGTTTGTGTTGTTTATAGAATTTGCTGACAACACCAGTATTGGTAGCTGTTAGAAATTATGCCCATCGATTCATGAGATGAAGAACAAAATAAATGTGAAAGTGTACCTGAATTTATTGATTGGCTTGATGGATCTTGAAGCAGATGTCTCTTTATGGGTTCGATCTTCCAACCCGCTACGACCCTTAATAACAAAGATAAAATCTTTGTTCCTCTCTCTGTTAAGGGGGATATGTAAAATCCCAAAATTTTGCTAAATATTTTGTTGATTTATTTTTTACTATATATATGTAATATTGACCATCGAGGATTTAAGTTTTATATAAATAATTTATCATTAAATCTTGAGGATTTTTATTATAGATAGTAGCAATTAGTTCCTAAATAGCTAGTAGGTACAATTGTGCTAGTTGTATTACTAAATAATTTTATAATATTTTTGAAATGTGTATATTTTTATAATATTAAAATTTTTAGATTTATAAGATTAATCATAGAGTTATTCCAAGTATTTTATGTATAAAAAATGTGTTTTATATATATAGATAATTTTGTATAAGAAACTGTTATTAAGTCATTTTTAGGGATATTATTATTTTAAAAGTATTATAGGAATTATTGAAATTTTATATGTTTTATTTTTTTTTTATATGAGTATATAGGATTTTTATAGTTAATTGGTTTTTTTTAAAAAAGAAAGAAAAAGAAAAGAAAAGAAAAGGAAAAAAACTATACTCGGGTGAACAGTACCCGCGGATGGGCCACTGTTCACCCGAGCATATATAGTACAACACAACAACAACGCCACCAGCACCACAACACATAAACCCTAAACCCTAAATGCGTCGACCCCCTACGTCGCCGTAGGAGCAGGCGTCCTTCCCACGCGCGCCACCGCGCTTGGCCGTCGGCCACCATGCACGGCCGCGTGGAGAAATCACAGCAGCGACAACGTCACAGCAAACGTCAACAGCAGATAGTAGCAGCAACGAAGCAACTTCGAGTAGAAATTGCGATCTCTACGCTCATTCGATTTTCGAACCGTTTTCAGTGGTATGTTACCAACCTAACCAAGTTCGTTTCCCTTCAAATATTTTAATTTATTTTGCCTTGTGCGCGACGCAAAATGAGTTCCAAAACCAAGAAAAACTCAATTATTTGGAGTATAGAAACTGTCCCGACTACCCATGTTTGAGGTCGAATCTCGACCAGAATATTAAGAAATCTCAAAATCTGTTTAAACAGATTTATAGACAACCTGTAGGTGATCAAAACCTTTCTTGTAGATTTATTTTTTGTTCACCATATGTAAAGTTGTTCAATTTCAAAGTTTGGATAAAACCAGTTTTTAAAACTGACAATTTTAGAAAAATGTTCCGATACGGCATGCGTCCTGACAAACCGGGCGATGTGGTCATGAACCGAATGCAGCAAAAGGTGCGTATCGACTTCGCGGACGTGTGAGATTTGACGGAATTCAAATTGGTCGCGTGTGCGCGACGAATTTGATGCATATCCGTCAAAATTTACCGTATTGGCCTCTTTGAAAATTCCTTAATTACTTTGTGCACGTTCATCAAAATGAGACGAAACTTACGCCAGCAGGACCGTATTATTTTTCTGGTCATGTATGCCAAGTTTAGTCCGATTCGGAGAAGGTCGACTAGAACGCCTATTTGGCGGGCTCGCGACCGCTACAACGGACGAAATTGTGCACGGCCCACCGGAATTCAACTTTGGACATACGGTTGGGTTCGTCTTCTCAAACTGGATCCGTAGACATATAGTTTGACGACTTAGAGACTATAGGTTCTGGCATGCATTTCGGTGCAAAACGGGTCCAACGGCGGATATCGTTTTGATCCAAAATTATGATTTTGCCCCTCTTCCAGAATTAAACTTTTGGACAGGCATTTTCTAAACATATCTTATATTCCGAACATTTTCATGGTGTTTATTTCAGCATCCGAGGACGTATGCGGGATTTGGCTTTCATCGCTTCACTATTCTGACGGTTCGAGCTATTGGACGTCGCCCTTTTGCACACAACCTCAGGCAAGATACCTTACCTTATTTACTGTTTATAATTAGTTGTATCTTTCTTTATTTACTGTATATTTATTTTTTATTTATTTTTAGTTGGATCCATGACTTGTTGTTCATAGTTACTTTATTTTGCTTTCAATTATTTTCTTGCTTGTGTTTTAATATGCATGTGAACTTAGTCTTAGCGGACTACATTTTGTTAGTGACCCTTGGGAGGGTGAAAACAGTTTGATGTATGGGCTACCCAAAACCAAAAGTCGTAGTAACTTCATACTACGGTAGTCGTGTCGCGAGGGTCACTAGCCTCGAGCTATGTGGACTGATGGGTCACGTGGGCCGCTAGCCTCGAGTTATGCCGGCTGATTGTATTTGTACTTGACGTGTGCATGTTGTGAGTTGTTACCTTGTCCTGGGGGAGTCAGCCTTTACCAGCCCATACATTGAGATGTCTTCTAAATTGCATACTAGATTGGTTAGGTAACCTTAGTCAATGTCATGTCAACCCCGTTCCATTAGTAGCTTGGGACAATCTCGCATCACGGATTAGTGTTCTACCCCTTGTCCTTGTTTGGTTGTAGGGGTAGTCCACTGTTTCGATGATGAGATATTGGATCTTGTTATGATTGGGACTATTTTACTTTACTTGTGAATTATGACATATTATATATATTCAGTTATGTGGCATGTTCTTTATGTATCTTGTTACGTCCCTCTGAGAACCTGGTTATCTCTCCAGGTATGTGCTTTGTGACTTTCGCAGGTGTTCTAGCCAAGGCCGTGATCTTCTCTATTCCTTCGAAGATGATTACCCTTGGTTCGTCTTGTCATTTTTATCTATCATTTCCTTGTATATTTCTCTCTTTTAAAATAGTTGGTAGTGGATTTGTCTCTGCCCAACTACATGTATAAATGACAAATTTTATATTTGATTTATATTATTATTCTCTTATTTGGTGGATGAGATTTAGTTATCATGGTGTACTATATTTTACAGCTTATGTATACATACGGGGGTTCCATACATTAGAGTATACTTCGTATGTATACAGCTGGCATGTCTACGTACTTCATCCTAAGTATTTTGGGACTGGGGCGTTACAGGATACAGAAGAGAATGAAAAAAAAACCTCTCTTTGGTGGTCGTATGAGTTGGAGACCATAACCCTAATGAATATATATATATATATATATATATATATATATATATATATATATATTGATATTTCTAATTTGGCCCCTCATCAAATTAGATTTATCTTCGGTATCTACACATTATTTTCATGATAATTATACCCTTAAGTCAATTTTCCAAATATACCACTTTAATTTGGCTTAATTATTTAGATAGCCCAACACAATTAATTTTACATGTGTGGCCCCTATTATTGAATAATTCCAACAATCTCCCACTGGGCCACACATGTAACCTTATAATTGTGTTAACCTTAGTGAGCTCATAAATTGCTATCTTAATCCTTAGGGTATATTTGACAATCTCGTCCATTAACCATATCAATATAGGATCAAAGCGGCATTCTCACATTTAGCGTAACTAAACCATCAATGGCCACATATACCACTACAGCTAAATGACATAGATCAATCATGGATGCGTAGCATGGAAATTATAATCAATGTGATCAACACATGTCTATTTTCAACTGGTCCTCCTTAACTTTAGTGAGATCAACACTTTAACATAATAAAAACAGAATGAACTAAAATTTTCATATATCTGATCAGATAAATATCCAAAATACTTTAATACATAAATGTGTCCAAAGCCAAATAGTACCAAATACATAAAATACAAAATCCCACTATATTATCATATTCTTAATTAAGATAACACCCATATGGGCAGTATGCTCATGAAAGACCCTAGGTGATAATATTTTGTGAGCGGATCTGCTAATATGGAGTTTGTCCTAATGTGTTATATGGACATTTTAACCATTCTGAATTCTTTCCTTCACAACTAGAAATTTTATGTCAATATCCTTTGACTTATACATGTTCCTGTTATTATTAGAATACAGTACTGCTGGTTTATTGTCACACCATAATTTGAGTGGTTTTTCAACACCTTCATGCAAACGCAGCCTTGTGACAAAATTTTGCAACTATATTTCCTGAATGGATGCCTCACAGCATTCTATAAACCTTGCTACCATGGTAGAAGAAATTATGAGTGCATATTTGACACTCATCTAAAATATATCTCCACCAGTCAACATAACCTGATGTGGATCTCCTGCTGTGTTGGCATCCAACAAAATCGGAGTCGGAATACCTTATGATCTCCAAAATTATCCGATCTCCTACAAAGAGTATGTAATTCCTTGTTCTCTATTTATAAATTAAGTAGTTTGGCTGCTACCCAATGATCCATCCCATATTTGCTTAAATATATGCCTAACATTTCAACTATGTATGCAATAGCTAGACGAGTAGCATACATTATACTCCCTACAACTGATCATGAACGGAAAATCTATTGCATTTCCTTAATTTTAAGGTTAATCTTAGGGTTCTTAATTGAGACTGAATTTGTCTCCTTTAGCGACATGTGTCACCTGGTTTGCATTAATTACTTTAATCGATATACAAATCCAGAAAAATATACCTACCCCCATTGAACTTGTGATACACACAATCTTCAACAATGCTTATCTTAAAACCAAACGAGATAATCACTTGGTAAAATTTTGAAGTACCTTTGACGAGAAGTCTGCTTGAGTTCATAAATAGATTTTGTGAGTTTGCAAACCATTTTATTTCGATCTTTTGACACAACGTTTTCTTGTTGTACTATATAAATTATTTTGTCAATGTTACCATTGAGAAATATCATTTTTGACATCCATTTGATGTAACTCAAGATCAAAATGTGTAACAAATGTTATGATTGGTTTAAAGAGTCTTTCAAAGATACCGAAGAGAAAGTCTCTTTAAAATCAATTTCTAACTTTTGAGTAAAGCTACTAACTACAAGACGTACTTTATACCTCTCCACATTACCCTTCGAATCATTCTTGATTTCAAATACCCATTTGCATCCAATAGGCTTCGCACCTTTTGGTAATGGGACAAGTTCTCAAACTTTATTGTCTTGCATAGACTTATACTCCTTATTTATTGTATCAATCCATTTTGAGAATTAAAATTTTCCTTGGCCTGATGGAAGTTGATTGGATCATCTTCCAATATTCTACAGTTTTTCTCATGTTCCTAGACAAATATGAAAGAATCATCCAAAATTATATTTCTCCTTTCTCGGGTGGACCATCTTAACACAACCGGTTCTTGAGGTTGTTGAGTTTTTTCCTCGGGAATAATTACCTTATCTTGAATGGGGGTGCCGCTACGTTGTCTTGTTAAGGTATCTCAATAATGACTTATAGAGTTAATTCGACATTGTCTTGTTGAGGCTCCGAATTCACTTCTTGATCAATGACAGGTACATAATCCTACACATCGTCAAAAGTAATAGTAGGAATCGCAATCAATTCCTTCTCAATGATAATGTCCCTGACTTTATTTCTTCCCCAAACTCAACATCCTTAAAAAATATTACAATTCTCGTCTCAAAAAATTTGTCATTTGTGTGGCATCGTATAATTATTAACCCCTTGATCTTTCAGTATAGCCAATAAAGTAGTTGCTTACAAATTAACTTTGGTATGTCTTTCCTTTACACATTCAATACAGACATTAAAGTCTATAAAGTCAACGGAATCCAAATCCCATCAGACATAAGTCGTTCAACTCTATTTCTAGAGATGTGACCTAATCACTTATGTTATAATGAGGCTAAAAAAATGTTATTGTTAATTTTACGTTTAATATCACATGACTCCACTTGCAAGGTTTCATTGTAAGATACAACAGTTTCAAGTGAATATAGGTTATCATAAACCTTAAGAAAACTGTTACAATAATATTTGAATTTAAAAATAGACTAAACTTATTGTTTTTAAATGAACAATGATAACCAGATTTGTCCATTAAGGAAACTGAAACTGAATTTTGTTTAAAAGATGGTACAATAAAATTGTCTATCAAATCCAAATAATAATCGATTCCTAATAATAACCTAAAATGTCTTATTGCTTCTATTTCTACCGAATTGTCGTCACCCACATAAATGTATCTTTCACCATCAATTGACTTTCGGTAGCTCAGACAACCTTGTCTAGAACACTAATGTGGGTAGTCGCACCATAATCAAACCACCATGAGTTTTTTGGTATTAAAGATAAATTATCCTCAGAACATATCAAATTTAGAAATGTACTTTTCTTTATACGCCATGCTTGGTAGTTTATATATTTATTTCTTATATGTCCTGGCTTGTCACAGAAGAAACAACCCTTAATATTATGTTGTTGCTTCTTTTGAGCTGGACCCTTAGCAGCTACTGTATTCTTTTTTTTTGTCCTTAAATTTTATTCCATTAAACATGAAAATTTGAGTTCTTATTGGCAGATATTATAGCAGCATTAACTGTAAAGAGAACAAAACAACAAAACAGACATGTTCTAATTAATAACCAAAGAATAAAATATAGTCAAACAAATTCAAATAATGGTGAACCCCATCTCAAGGTACCTAGTACATCATTAATATCAAGTCTTTGGACAGTGATATTAACTGCAAGTGGTACCCTTGGTATAATGATCAAACGTTGATAATAAGTCATGTCAAATAATAAGCCTATCTTTGGATGGGATTATTATTCACATGTAAACCTTACAATTGTCATACATTATCATCATAGGTATGTGTGCAATTCAACCAAGTATTAACCTTCCTTTGGGTCGGCAAACACTTGCATGAATTTATACACACAAATATCCAATATCCCTCATAAACTATCTACGCAACAGAGGTCACTTTGGCGACATCTTGTTTCAATGAGCCTATTTAAAATATTAGACAACTATTGCTAGTTATAAAAGTCACCAAAAATTTTGAATGTTGACTAAATTCTACAAAATTGAATCATGTCCAAAACCTTATGTACATGCATATTTAAAAGATTATTACTCAAATAAAGTAATCAAAAGCATAAGCATGAATTTTAATTAGACAAAATTGAATATTATCAACATAACAAAATTTATGTAATAATCTACTGAGGATATGCATCCAAAGAAAAAAAAAATCATAGACATTAACTGAAAATGATAACTCCAAAGTATATATTCAAACTGAACATATTTTGTCTAAACTGAGCATTATCAGCACCTCTTTCTTCTTTAAGTATCCAAATATCTAAAGAAAATCTTTTAAAAGAAGAATAAGCAAACTATAGACCAATTTGGAACATAATTATTTGATAACTAACTCCATCAATTAAAAGACTACTTCAAATAATCCATAAAAATTATACCAAAATTAGTCTACTACATCATAAGCATCTGAATCTTTTTGCATGACTGAAAATGCAAATATACCAAAAGATATCTAAGTAAAAACCATGTCAACAAAATAAATTGCACCAGGAACTGCACTTACAAACATCTTGCAAACATCCAAAAAGAAAACCCTCCAAAATCCCTCCTTTCAATAAAAAAAAGGGACCAAAACCAAGCCCTGGTCCCAAAAATTCCATCTTAGAACCCAAAAGCAATAAAAAATGATTTTGTAATTTGAATGAAATCCAAGTAAAATACATGTACCTGAAAGCACATAATTGCTATAGGAAAAGCACCTGTAACCATCAATTATTATAAATCCCTAAATTCGTATCAAAAAGGGACAAAAATACTAATTGCAGATCCATGCCGATCTTTGATTCCAGAGATGGAAAAGATCTAATCTTTACTGAGAATTCCATCGATTGTGGAGCCCACAAGAAAATACTCCAATGGCAAATCAAAAAATGTCCTCACTCCTCACTACTAAAATGGAGGTTCAAAGTGACGGACAATCTGCGGTATCTTAATTGAAGCATCGTGTCAGGATTGATTTTATTTGTATATATAAAAAAATCAAATATACAAAAGAAGGGATCTAATCGGTGGATCATAAAAAATTTTATCGAACAATCAAAACTCTAAATTAAATTGTACTGAACAATCTAGGGTTCCTGAACAACAATAAAAAAAGATTCTAAATTTTTAATCTCATAAATCAAACAGAGAGGCTCTGATACCACTTGTTAGAAATTATGCATGTTGATTCATGAGATGAAGACAAAATAAATGCGAAAGCATACCTGAATCCATTGATTGGCTGGATGGATCTTGAAACAGACATCTTTTTATAGTGTCACGACCCGCACCCGCTATAAGGGCACGTGCACGTGACAACGCCCAGCCCTCACCATAAAAACGGCGTAGAACGCTGTAGGTTTTCTACTCTAATAACAGTTTATATATATATCAAAAACCTGTCGAGAATATGGTCAACTCCGAACGGAGGACAAGCAATGAATATATATGAGTACTCAATCACAACTCTAAGATGATAAAGTAAAGACTGAAAGATAAAGACAACAAGACGATAAAATAATAACCTGTCAAGTCTAAACACAAATAATATACAAGTCCAAGTCTCTAATACAATCCATAATAATAACAGTCTCAAAAGTAGCTGGAGACAAGGTCCAGTGCAAAAGACCTACTCTAACTAAGCAATAGGTAAAGTCTCGTCAGGCGGAGCTAAGCCCTGCTGGACCAAGGTCTCCAAGTCTATGCCCACTACGTCATCCGGACCGTAGTAGGTACTGTAATCCCCCTCATCAGCATCTGTAATATTTTGTCAACATATCCAGTCAGGATGGAACGTGTACAATCTACTAACAACAGTTCACAAGATATGACAAAAGCAATAAGAATGTAAATAGAGAGTATATACAAGAAAATCATGGAATGTACATGTGAGTATCATGGCAAGGTAAGCTGTAAATCTAGAGCTAGAACAAGGCAAGTAAACTGATCATGGCATGTACAAGAATCAAGAAATCATATATCTAGGTGTGTGAGTACTAGTTTCAACATGTGGCCGGCTTGGGTCTGCACAAGGTCTACTGGCCTGGTTAATCATATGTGGAGTGTATGATTAACACTCACAAGGTCTACAAGAATAACAAGGTGGATAATGACCACATGTCTACACTAGTG
This sequence comes from Iris pallida, assembly GCA_029216955.1. Lineage (NCBI taxonomy): Eukaryota > Viridiplantae > Streptophyta > Magnoliopsida > Asparagales > Iridaceae > Iris > Iris pallida. The sequence goes on along the minus strand of JANAVB010024597.1, from coordinate 5,544,900 downwards.
CTTCCCATCCCCGACTGGTAGGGTGGATCCAAGCAAGACACGTTACGACACGGGATTCTACGAGAAGGGAGCAAGTCTCCTCGAGAATCGGTGTCCATATATTGCACAAGAACTACAAGGAGCTTGCACAAGATATACCAAGATAACGAGGAATAACATCTCATGTCGGGATCCATGAATACCAATCCGTATGACCAATGTGTCGAGAACAAGCATATCTACACTAATTACATGAATTATAACAATCATCGTAAATTGAAAAAGTGTCAGAGAATGTACTCGCCTGTAATATGATATGATATGTCAACGGGATCAAATGCTGCATCTCGAGGACCTATAGAGAACAAGACGTATCAACATTCTGTTTAGGAAATAAAGTCAAATCAAATTTAAACCCTATTAAGTCATTCTAGGTCAAGACAAGTTAAACTAAGTCAATCTAGGTCGAACAAGGTCAAACTAGATTGTACATGGTCGATCTAAGTCATTCTAGGTCTAGCTAGGTCAAACTGGGTCAATGCAAGTCAAACGGAATTAATCTAGGTCGATTTAAGTCAACGGTTGACTTACAATTGACTTTTGGTCAACTTGTCAACTCTGGTCAACTCTAGGTCAACCCTAGGTCAATCCTAGGTCAATGGTGACTAATAGTTGACTTTTGGTCAACTGTCCAAGTTTAATGGAATTTGGGACTAAATTGGATAAAGTATTGACCTATAGTTAACTTTTGGTCTAAAAAGTCAACTATGGTCAACCGGGGTCAAGACTAGGTCTAGGCGACTATTTCTAATTATTACCAACCCTTACAACCCATATCCAAGTCCATCTTGGATTTCGAAACTCAAATCTTGGCCGTAGGCCAATATCCTAATTTACCCTTTTCTAAGGTAAATTTCTAGCCTGGGTGAAAACCAAGTTAGCCTACCTACGCTTGGTATTTTGACCCGTGCTCCCTAGGGTAGTAGGGTACTAGCCTATACATACGTTACCTACCAAGATTCCTAGGTAAAGTGGACGTTTAGTCCATCTTACGGCCCATTGCCGATATCTTGAATATCTCAAGATACGCAATGGTACGGCGTGATACCGGCGCCCTAAAACCCCGATTTCAACTCGGGAGCCTACCCGCAAAGTCTAATTTATATAATCTAGGTCTCCCCCAAGTTTCGTCGCGTTCGGACACTCAGGGCTCAATTTCGCCCTCTAACTCGATCTTCCCTATATTTCTCTTTTCATTTCTCTTCTTCTAACTTCTTCTAACTTCTTCTTCCTATTCTTCCTCTAATTCTTCTTCTAACTTCTTCATCCTATTCTTCCTCTAATTCTTCTTCTAACTTCTTCTTCCTATTCTTCCTCTAATTCTTCTTCTAACTTCTTCTTCCTATTCTTCTTCTAATTCCCTTTTCTCCTTTCTCTCATACTCTTCTAAACTTCCTCTCATTCTTTCCTCCTAATTCTCTTCCTCTTATCTCATCTTAACTTCTTCTTATCTTTTCCTTCTTCTAATCTTATTCTTCTTAATCTATATACATCTATCTATATATATATATATATATATATATATATATGGGGGGTTTATATAGGGGGCTAGGGGGGAACTCTTGCTACTGCTGCTGCAGGATGTTGCTGCTGCAGCTGCCACTTCTCCTATCTAGATATCTATATATCTATCTATATATATACCTATCTAGATACACACACACACATACATATCCATATCTATATATCTATCTATCTAAAAAAAAAAAAAAAAAAAATATATATCTATCTATCTAGATATATAGATATATCTATCTAGTTATCTATATATCTATCTATCTATCTATATATCTATCTATATATCCATATATCTATCTATCTATCTATATATCTAACTATCTAACCATCTATCTATATATATATTCCCATACATATCCATATCTATATGTAAATACACACACACACATACACATTTATATAGACACACACACACACACTCTCACACAAGCACTCACACACTCTCACAAACACACACACACTCTCACAACACACACACCACCACTCTCACACAAACATACACACACTCTCACAAACACACACACTCTCACAAACCACTACCACTCTCTCACACAACCCCACCACCACTCTCTCACACAACACCACCACCACTCTCTCACACAAACACCACCACCACCATCTCATGACACTCATTCTCACACACCATCACCACTACCATTCTCACACACACTCACACAAGCACATTCTCACTCCTATACCACCACTCTCATGACACCAACACCACCACTCTCTCACACAAACAATATATATATATATATATATATATATATATATATATATATATATATATACATATTTTATTTTTTTTATATATATATTTTTATATATATATATATATATATATATATATATATATATATATATATATTATATATATATATATATATATAAATATATACATATATACATATATATACCACTCTAATTAGAAAACCCCAAATAAATCTCTAACCTAGATTTCTAGGAAAACCTACAAATTCTAGGGGCAAAGTGTGGAGAATCATCTCCTCTACATTTATTGTGAAAGCCATAAATGAAATAGAGAAATTAAATGGGAATTAATTGGCTTACCTAAAATTGGTTGCTTGGAGGAAGAAAAGCTTGGAAGGAAATAAAATTTGAGAGAGAGAGAGAGTTTACTTTGTGGAGAAGCAAAGGGGAGGGGGCTCACCTTGTGGCCGGCCATGGTGGAGGGATATTGGGTTTGGGTGGTGATCCAATAAGCCCCCAAACCCAATAGACTTAGTTTGGGTTCGGTTTGTTTCGGTTTGGTTCGGTTTGTTTCTAATTAACCAATTAAGCCTCTAAAATGACTAATTAAGCCATGGAGGTAGGGTTTATGGTTTCTAGCCTAGTTAGGGTGGTATGTGGGCCAAGCCCAGCTAGTATGTGGGTCCCACTAGTGTTCAGGCTACCCGGCTCTCCAACTTAAGTCCAAATTGGATAAAATCCAAACCAAATCAAATAAATCCCTAAAAATCATATAAAATCAAATAAAATTTCTAAAAATTATAAAACTTGAAATTCTCGAGAAAGGCGGTGCAGTAGCATACTGATTTGGTAAAGGCGGTAAGCTCAGCCCACGCTTCATTGGGCCGTTTGAGATTCTCGAGAAAATCGGTGCAGTAGCATACCGATTAGCCTTGCCGCGTGCACTGGAAGGAGTGCACAACGTGTTCCACATATCCCAGCTGCGACGATACGTGGCGGACCCCAGTCATGTCTTGGACCATTCAGAGATCGAGGTGGGACCGAGTCTCAGCTACCAGGAGCAGCCCTTGGAGATCCTGGACCGCAGAGAGAAGGTGCTGCGGAATCAAGTAATTCCCTTGGTTCGCGTCGCGTGGAGACACCACTCCCCAGGCGAGTCCACTTGGGAGAGGGAGGACGAGATGCACGAACGCTACCCTTTCTTTTTCGAGCCATGAGGTATATTACCACCTCTTATCCACCTTAAATTTTGAGGACGAAATTAATTTAAGGGGGATAGACTTGTGAGCCCCATCTATATTTTTCTTCTTTTTAATTATTGTTTAACTAGAATTTTATTTATCATTTATAAATTGGTTGGGTTCATAATTCACATTTAGCAACTATGCATGAGAATATAAATATGTGTATTCAATATAAAGCCTTCCTTGCAAAATCAATATTGCCAGGGACTTTTGTGTAGAGTTTTGAATTCAAAACTTATTAGTACTCGATGAGGCTCTGTACTCCTAAACCGATTTAAACACTGAATGGTTTAAATACCAGGGGATAAACTCAATCTGATTCAAACTATTTAAATCTCCTTAGAACTATATCTCGACCAAATCCCTGCCTAGGTATAGATAGATATATATAGGTTGAACCTCCTACGTTCTCCCTTTGCAAACCCTAAGTAACCTCTCGAGCACCTCTCAGGAAACAACATCAGAAGAAGCCTGTGCACCTATCCCATCCCTGAAATTGTATCACAGGGATTACTCATCCTCCCCTTTGTCCAATTTGATCATCATGTTATTCGAAGTAATGTCTAAGAGGTTGTTTTAGTTTCGAACCAAAGGGATACACTTGATAATAGGGTATGGTAGAGTAGGCTAACATCTAGGATTTCTTCCTGTGTCTCACACGAGATAGAGGAGAGCCATGTCATTGCACAGGATAACCTAAACAAGTAGGACAACTGGTTTTCCTAACAAAGGAAATTCTGGTGCCTTGTGTGTCAGAAATCCTCACGTAAGAGGGTCCTGGCCACCATGGACCATGTTCCAGGCAGGTTCTTGCACCTAGGCAAGACAAGCATCCATCCATAGCAGCCATCCATAGGGTCCTACTGATATGTGTATATAAACTAATGAACTGCTTCCAGGCAGGTTCTCAACTGTTAAATTAGAAGGTAACCTTGGTACCCACCAGTACAGATACAAAGGTATCCTTGGTAGCACGTGGATAACCAGATGGAGTAAACCTGATATTCAAATGAGGCTATGCAACATTGCCCATTGGGCTATGACTGAACTTGCCATACCCAGCTATAGGTAGCCTTTGGGGCAGGCCTGTACCTGCTTAGGAATAGCCAGGTGCTTCATGTGACCCTTAGAGTACTGTTACATCATAGAGACCAGAGAGAGAGAGAGAGGGACTGATATGGACACCAAGTACACACCATCCTAGGAGAAAATCCTATAAGTCGTAGGGACTAACACCAGGAAAACCTGGTAATAGGTCAACACCAAGTATAGGGGTGTTCCTAATAACCTGTTGAGCAAAGGCAGGTTGACCACCTAGACTTTGTATATCAAGGACAACAAACCATTTAACACCCTCTACGTATCCTGTGATACTCTTAGAGTATCAATAGAGAGCGGATACTAGTTATTGACCCAACCCGATCAAATCCTAAGGATCGAGTATCACGTGAATACCTGATACAGGGGACTCGTATCAGGATTGGAAAATTAGATGCCTGGGTTCTTCGACACACCTTACTTTATTCGATAATAATAAAATATTAGGTATCAGAAAACACCATATATGTCATATTGTTAAAACATGGTATTCAGGCTTGCAACCTATTCATTTGTGGGTTAGGGTGCCATATGGGTGAACTTGGAGAGTAATTCCAGGTAAAGGTTTAGCCATATCAGTTACAGGTATTCTCTTGGGTCGATTCCTGGGTGAACATCATCATACAAGACTTGGTATCAGGCTGTTTTGGCAATCAAGACATCCTGGGTTAGTTGCAGATGAGTATAAACCTAAGGTACAGGAGTCCTTTAACACCAGATAGCATTATGATAGCAGGTTATGAGGGCTAAGGGGTTGAAAGAACCAGCCAATGGCTGTCCTGTTGAAGCCTATGCAAGGGTGGGGACTGAATCCTGACACCATCCCTGTATCAGTTAATGAAAGGTCAGGAAAACGAGATAAGCTAGTTAATTGCAGCTCCTAATGTCATAAACCCACTTCATACACGTATCTGATAGTTCCTGTTATCCAAAGTTGTGAACCACCTGATATATATGTTTCTTGCACATCACACAGGGGAATGTACCACCTGGGGGTAGATGAGACTCACATGACTGATAATCGAATAGGTAGCACATCCAAGAGTTAGGTCTACATGTATGTACTGGTACACATATATAAAGAGTCTGGTGAATAGGGGCAAGAGAACATCTGCAAGTTAATTTCAGAAAAGGTTAGATGGTTGAAATTGTAGGTGCACACTGGTTACAAGGTGGCATAGCCAAGTTCAATATGGAATGATATCACAATAGCCAAGTGTGGGTTGTGTGAACTCAGAAACTATCCAAACCTCAGGATTGCCTTCAAGTTGATTCAAGTTTACGGTGTAATTAGACTCTTGAAAACTTAAATTCCAAATCCATTGAGGAAGAGGATGGGTATAAGGCCAGCCATAAAATTGACACCATCCCTAGTAACTAAACACCCTAGCTAAGCCTACTGAGCATTGCCTATACCAGGACCCCAATGGCCTATGAATTTACTATGTTAGGCCCTGTAACTTATTTACCCATGTTCAAGGTTGTTATGAAGCAGTTCATGCTTGCACCTCCCTAGAGTTCAGATTTAACTCTGAGCATAAGAAGACTTGTGTAGAAAACAACCCAAGTTTCCATGAGATTGGGAACCTTCTCCTTATCTAGATGGCCAAACTTATGTGCCATTTTGGAGAACTACTATCAACTGTAATAGGAAAACTAAAGGAACCTTCATGGGTTAACTAAAGGAATAAGTATGTTGGGGAAATGGGGTAGACACTAAACCAATAAAACAGATTATAGATATAACACCTACCTTTCTTATTGAATTATATCTTGACTATGTGATTCATTAAATAGGTTCCTTGGACCACGATTTGGACTCTGACCAGTGCCAACAGCTTGGGACGCCAGGCGAATACAGTTTGTTGTCTGTTTTCAATATTGAATTTCACTATATCTCATCGATTGGTCATTAATTATGTAAATTTTATTTTATTATAAAACAATGAGTCGGGAACTTGAAATACCAAAGATATGTGATTCGACCATAGACAGTGCTTATTTTCCTGCAAGTAGACATTGTAGACAGTGCTTATTTTCCTGCAAGTAGATATTGTAGACAGTGCTTATTTTTCTACAAGTAGACATTGTAGACAATGCTTATTTTTCTGCAAGTAGACATCGTAGACAGTGCTTATTTTCCTGCAAGTAGACATTGTAGATAGTGCTTATTTTCATGCAAGTAGACATCGTAGACCGTGCGGTGTAGTACCCCAGACCGATCACATATTAAAGGTATTTCTAACAGTGAGAAGGTATTATTTACTTTATTACTATTGATTTACTGTCTTTTCTCACAGCTTTACTATTTATTTTTAAAACTCATGATTGATGTCTAACCTTTGTTTATAGTCACTTTCATATATTGGAACTGCATTCGATGAATTGTACTCATTCCATCCTGACTGGGTAACCAAATAAATTTTAGGTGATTGCGAGGAGGTCGAGTGCCCTGACCAGTATGGCCCATACATGGGGGATTTAGTTGAGACAGATTTTGCTTATCAGGAGGAGTATGCAGCGTCTGATCCTACTGCGTTTGCTTAGTTTCATTTTTAGTTAGAGCTGAGACTTGTATTGGATTTTTGAGTTGATGTTGAGACTTGTAGTGGAGATATCATTTCATTTTATTATCATACATTTTCTTTGAGATGGATATTTATTTCACTTTCTAGTTATCCAGCTGTGACTTTGAGTTTTGGTTGTCTCATGTGAGGATTATATTATTGCGTGGTTGTTCATCATATTGTTACAGTGTTCTACCGCCGACTCTGCGGCATAGGCTGGGCGTGTACACGGTTCATGCCCAAATATTAATATTGGGTGCGGGTCATGACACGTTTTTATGGTGGCCCATACAGGTTGACGTTTTGCAAGACCAGCGAAACCGTGGTAGTACTTAAGTTAGTCGTACTACTGCGGGCATGTGATTAGGACTAGAAATAAGGACCTAAGGACTATCTCCGTAGAGTGAATTTGCGTCATTGACTTCTATACTCGACTTCAATTTCTCTTATGTATCCTGTTTGAATCATTCTATTCGTCTAATGATTTCCTTTGTTTTCAGCTAATGGATTCACAGGACAGGAACAATGCTGCATGGAACACCCCACCGGCTGTTGGCAGATTTTTTACTTACGAGACTCCTCCGACTCAGGGTGGCCAACTTACTCACCAGGGTGGACCGGCTCAGCCACAGTACTCGAGGTTCCGCAGGGATGACATTTCGCCTCCACCACAGTTCTTTCTGCAGACGCCAGCACCAGCACCCATTCCTCCACCGGCACCAGCAGCTTATCCACCACCTGCGATGTACCCAGCACCAGCCATGTATTCCGTACCTATGATGCAGCAGGTTCCCTATACGTACCCAGCACCAGCCATACATCCTGCTCCAGCGATGTACCCTGCACCTACTGTACATCCCGCGCCAGCGATGTACCCGGTACCTGTACTACCTCCGCCACCAGCACTGGACAATGTCACACTCCTCGGGATCATTCAGCAGCAGGCCAACATGTTTTGCGACACTCTGAGAGAGGCACTTCAGATTCGATATGCTCCCCGACAGCAACCGGGAAATCCCAAGCACTTCATGGACTTTAGGCCCATGTCGTTCTATGGGACAGAGGGGATCGTCTACGCTGACGAATGGTTGGAGAACGTGGAGAGGTATCTAAAGATGGCCCGAATCCCAGAAGATCTGAAGATAGAGTCAGTCAGTAGACAGCTTTTCGACATTGCGCGGACATGGTACCAAGGCGAGACCCGCTTTTCTGTTCCAGACGTAACTTGGGAGGAGTTCAAGCGCCTGTTCAAGAAGAAGTTCCACCCATATGTGGCACGAGAGGCGCTAGTAAGCCAGTTCGAGCATCTGGAACAAGGCAACCACACCGTCGATGAGTATACAGCAGAGTTTTCTCGCCTCAGTCACTTTGTGGAGAACTTGGTCAGCACCCCAGAAGACAAGGCACGACGGTTCAGGAAGGGACTGTCACACGAGATTCGCTTGGCCATCACCACCAGCCGAGCTACTACTTATGAGGAGAATCTGGAGGTCGCACAAGCAGTGGAGGAAGAACTAAATTACAGACCGAAGAGGAGTCGAGAGACTTTTGGAGGAAACAACAACCAATCAGCCCTGGCGAAGCGTCCCCAGTTCCAGCCGAAGACCTTTCAGCACCATCATCAGCAGCAGTTCCAGCCTGCCGGTAAAACTCCAGCATACCAGCAGAATCGGGTTCCAGCCCGAGCCCAGACTCAGCAGTCACAGAGATAGCTACAGCAGGTCTCGTACTGCACTCACTGCGGGAGGAGCGGACACACTTGGGATGACTGTCGGAAGAGACTTGGAGCGTGCTTATATTTTGGATCTCCATCGCATCAGCTGAAAGACTGCTTACTGATCCCTAAGCGGACAGGATACGAGACGGCACCGGCACAGAGAGGACCAGCCGCACCTCAGCTACGAGGTCCCCCACTACCCACTCAGTAGCAGCGTTTCGCTTAGCACCAGCAGAGAGGCGCACCCCAGCAGGGCCGAGCTTTTGCCATGGCCGTTGAGGAGCCAGAGCCTACCCTGGACGTAATAGCAGGTTCTATACTTCTTGATTCTATTTCCGCTGTAGCTTTGTTTGATTTCGGTGCATCCCATAGTTTTATCTCTGTAGCTTTTTTATTCAAGCATAGCATAGCGTCTGTGTCCTTGGGCGGTAGTTACAAAATTAAGACAGGTGGAGGCATTATCCTAGTCAAGGATATTTGCATGAAGCGGCGCATTACCTTGGGAGGTTGGGAGTTGCGCGCCAACTTACTCATAATGCCACTACCGAATTTCGACATTGTTCTCGGTATGGATTGGTTAAGTAAGAATTTTGCCAGTATAGACTGCCACCGAGGATGTGTTGTATTCAGTCCTCCGGGGGTACCGATATTCGAGTTCGCGAGAGGAGAAGTCGAGCAGCAGCACGGAGCTATTTGTGGAGCTATGATCGAGGGAGAGAAGATCCCACATCCCATCATCACGGAGTTCACAGACGTTTTTCCCGAAGACTTACCAGGATTGCTGCCAGACAGGGACATTGAGTTTGCCATTGATCTAGTGCCAGGTGCAGAACCGATAGCTCAACCAGTGTACAGGATCAACAACAAGGAAGCTAAAGAATTGAAGAAGCAGATAGACGAATTGCTAGAAAAAGGGTTCATCAGAGAGAGTTTGTCGCCATGGGGCTCTCCTATCCTTTTTGTACCGAAGAAGGATGGTACGGTGCGAATGTGTATCGATTATCGAACCTTGAACAATCTTACTATCAAGAATAAGTACCCGCTGCCGAGGATAGATGATCTCTTTGATCAGTTGAGCAGCGCGCGGGTGTTCTCAAAGATAGATTTGAGGTTGGGGTATCACCAGTTGAAGGTGAAGAAAGAAGATATACCGAAGACTGCCTTCCGAACCAAGTACGGACAATACGAGTTCATGGTGATGCCGTTCGTGTTGACTAATGCCCCGACAGTCTTCATGAACTTGATGAACAAGGTATTCCATCCATACCTTGACAAGTTCGTAGTGGTGTTTATCGATGACATACTCATCTATTCGAAAACACCGGAGGAGCACGAGGAACATCTGAGGATCGTGCTAGAGACCCTCAGGAAAGAGAAGCTCTATGGAAAGCTCTCGAAATGTGAGTTCTTCTTGGATAAAGTGGAGTTCCTTGGTCATGTGGTGACTGGCGACGGTATATCCGTCGATCCGAAGAAGGTAACAGCAGTGGAAACATGGTCTACTCCGACTACGGTGGCAGAGATACGAAGTTTCTTGGGGCTAGCAGGGTATTATCGAAAGTTCGTGCAGGACTTCGCTCGGATTGCAGAGCCGCTTACTAGGCTCACAAGAAAAGATGTAGAGTTCGTGTGGACGGAGGATTGCCAGGCTGCGTTCGATGAATTGAAGAAGAGACTGACGATAGCCCCTATCTTGGCTTTACCTTCGAGATCAGGAGGTTTCACCATTTACAGTGATGCCTCGGGCAAAGAACTGGGCTGTGTCCTAGAGCAGAACAAGAGAGTGATAGCCTATGCGTCTCGACAGTTGAGACCACATGAGAAGAACTATCCCACTCATGATCTTGAATTGGCAGCCGTGATCTTCGCCTTGAAGCTGTGGAGATATTATTTGTACGGAGAGCGAGTAGAAATCTTCACTAACCACAAAAGCTTGAAGTACGTCTTCACGCAAAAGGAGTTGAACATGAGGCAGCGCAGATGGCTTGAGCTGATGAGTGACTATGACATATCACTGCAGTATCATCCGGGAAAAGCCAACGTTGTTGCGGATGCTTTGAGCAGGTATCCCGTGGCAATGTGCTTGACCCAAGATCGTCACTTATTAGCAGATTTAGAGAGTTTGGGCATCGAGATCGTCATTCCAGGAGCCGAAATACAGATGATGGGCATGCAGATTCAGTCAGGACTGATGGACAGGATTCGTGAGGCACAGCAGTAGGACGAGCAGCTGAAGAGTGTCATAGCACAAGCATGAGCTGGATTGCTGGATGATTTCACTATTGCAGAGGATGGTTCGTTGAGGCACGGGTCGAGGCTTTGTGTACCGAGTGGAGAGCTTAGAGAAGAAGTTATGCAAGAGGCACATCGCTCCCAGTATTCTTTACATCTGGGAGCTAATAAGATGTACAAGGATCTGCGCAACCACGTGTGGTGGTATGGTATGAAACGAGAAGTGGCCCGTTTCATTTCTAGATGCCTCGTATGTCAGCAGGTCAAAGCCGAGAGGCAGAGACCAGGAGGATTATTATAGCCGCTACCGATACCCGAGTGGAAGTGGGAACACATCACTATGGATTTTGTTTCCGATCTTCCACGGTCATCGGGCGGAAAAGATGCGATTTGGGTCATCGTTGACCGGTTGACCAAATCGGCCCACTTTATTCTATTTAAAGTGGGGTTGTCTACAAAGAAGCTGGCGGAGCTCTATATGAAGCAGATAGTTCGGCTGCACGGGGTTCCGGTGAGTATCGTGTCAGACCGCGATAGTAGGTTAACATCTTATTTTTGGAGGAGCCTACAGGCCAGTTTGGGCACAGCGCTCAAGTTCAGCACTGCTTATCATCTGCAGACGGATGGACAGTCGGAGCGGACCATTCAGACGCTCGAGGATATGCTGCGGACATGCGTGCTAGATTTTGGCGGCTCATGGGAGGACCACCTTCATCTCGTGGAGTTCTCCTATAACAATAGCTACCAAGCTAGTATCGAGATGTCCCCTTTTGAGGCGTTGTATGGTCGGAGATGTCGTACCCCGCTGTCTTGGGACGATGTGAGAGAGCGTGCACTGTTGGGACCAGAGATGGTAGTAGATGCTGCGGAGAAGGTCAAGATGATTAGAGAGCGGCTTTGCGTGGCTCAGAACAGGCAGAAACACTGGGCCGACAGTCACCGTAGGCCGTTAGAGTTTGAGGTATATAATTTTCTTAAGATTATTTGTGTGTATAGTTATGAGTTTCGTGTTAACCCCTTTGTGCATCTAGGTCGGTGACTTGGTGTTTTTGAAAATTTCTCTGACACGTGGCACTATCCGTTTCGGTAAAGGCGGTAAGCTCAGCCCACGCTTTATTGGGCCGTTTGAGATTCTCGAGAAAATCGGTACGGTAGCATACCGATTAGCCTTGCCGCCTGCACTGGAAGGAGTGCACAACGTGTTCCACGTATCCCAGCTGCGACGATACGTGGCGGACCCCAGTCATGTCTTGGACCATTCAGAGATCGAGGTGGGACCGAGTCTCAGCTACCAGGAGCAGCCCGTGGAGATCCTGGACCGCAGAGAGAAGGTGCTGCGGAATCAAGTGATTCCCTTGGTTTGTGTCGCGTGGAGACACCACTCCCCAGGCGAGTCCACTTGGAAGAGGGAGGACGAGATGCGCGAACGCTACCCTTTCTTTTTCGAGCCATGAGGTATATTACCACCTCTTATCCACCTTAAATTTCGAGGACGAAATTAATTTAAGGGGGATAGACTTGTGAGCCCCATCTATATTTTTTTTCTTTTTAATTATTATTTAACTAGTATTTTATTTATCATTTATAAATTGGTTGGGTTCATAATTCATATTTAGCAACTATGCATGAGAATATAAATATGTGTATTCAATATAAAGCCTTCCTTGCAAAATCAATATTACCAGGGACTTTTGTGTAGAGTTTTGAATTCAAAACTTATTAGTACTCGATGAGGCTCTGTACTCCTAAACCGATTTAAACGCTGAATGGTTTAAATACCAGGGGATAAACTCAATCTGATTCAAACTATTTGAATCTCCTTAGAACTATATCTCGACCAAATCCCTGCCTAGGTATAGATAGATATATATAGGCTGAACCTCCTACGTTCTCCCTTTGTAAACCCTAAGTAACCTCTCGAGCACCTCTCAGGAAACAATATTAGAAGAAGCCTGTGCACCTATCCCATCCCTGAAATTGCATCACAGGTATTACTCATCCTCCCCTTTGTCCAATTTGATCATCATGTTATTCGAAGTAATGTCTAAGAGGTTGTTTTAGTTTCGAACCAAAGGGATACACTTGATAACAGGGTATGGTAGAGTAGGCTAACATCTAGGATTTCTTCCTGTGTCTCACACGAGATAGGGGAGGGCCATGTCATTGCACAGGACAACCTAAACAAGTAGGACAACTGGTTTTCCTAACAAAGGAAATTCTGGTGCCTTGTGTGTCAGAAATCCTCACGTAAGAGGGTCCTGGCCACCATGGACCATGTTCCAGGCAGGTTCTTGCACCTAGGCAAGACAAGCATCCATCCATAGCAGCCATCCATAGGGTCCTACTGATATGTGTATATAAACTAATGAACTGCTTCCAGGCAGGTTCTCAACTGTTAAATTAGAAGGTAACCTTGGTACCCACCAGTGCAGATACAAAGGTATCCTTGGTAGCACGTGGATAACCAGATGGAGTAAACCTGATATTCAAATGAGGCTATGCAACATTGCCCATTGGGCTATGACTGAACTTGCCATACCCAGCTATAGGTAGCCTTTGGGGCAGGCATGTACCTGCTTGGGAATAGCCAGGTGCTTCATGTGACCCTTAGAGTACTGTTACATCATAGAGACCTGAGAGAGAGAGAGAGGAACTGATATGGACACCAAGTACACACAATCCTAGGAGAAAATCCTATAAGTCGTAGGGACTAACACCAGAAAAACCTGGTAACAGGTCAACACCAAGTATAGGGTGTTCCGAATAACCTGTTGAGCAAAGGCAGGTTGACCACCTAGACTTTGTATATCAAGGACAAAAAACCATTTAACACCCTCTACGTATCCTGTGATACTCTTAGAGTATCAATAGAGAGCGGATACTAGTTATTGACCCAACCCGATCAAATCCTAAGGATCGAGTATCACGTGAATACCTGATACAGGGGACTCGTATCAGGATTGGAAAATTAGATGCCTGTGTTCTTCGACACACCTTACTTTATTCGGTAATAATGAAATATTAGGTATCAGAAAACACCATATATGTTATACTGTTAAAATAGGGTATTCAGGCTTACAACCTATTCATTTGTTGGTTGGGGTGCCATATGGGTGAACCTGGAGAGTAATTCCAGGCAAAGGTTTAGCCATATCAGTTACAGGTATTCTCTTGGGTCGATTCCTGGGTGAACATCATCAGACAAGACTTGGTATCAGGCTGTTTTGGCAATCACGACATCCTGGGTTAGTTGCAGATGAGTATAAACCTAAGGTACAGGAGTCCTTTAACACCAGATAGCATTATGATAGCAGGTTATGAGGGCTAAGGGGTTGAAAGAACCAGCCAATGGCTGTCCTGTTGAAGCCTGTGCAAGGGTGGGGACTGAAACCTGACACCATCCCTGTATCAGTTAATGAAAGGTCAGGAAAACGAGATAAGCTAGTTAATTGCAGCTCCTAATGTCATAAACCCACTTCATACACGTATCTGATAGTTCCTGTTATCCAAAGTTGTGAACCACCTGATATATATATTTCTTGTACATCACACAGGGGAATGTACCACCTGGGGGTAGATGAGACTCACATGACTGATAATCGAATAGGTAGCACATCCAAGAGTTAGGTCTACATGTATATACTGGTACACATATATAAAGAGTCTGGTGAATAGGGGCAAGAGAACATCTGCAAGTTAATTTCAGAAAAGGTTAGATGGTTGAAATTGTAGGTGCACACTGGTTACAAGGTGGCATAGCCAAGTTCAATATGGAATGATATCACAATAGCCAAGTGTGGGTTGTATGAACTCAGAAACTATCCAAACCTCAGGATTGCCTTCAAGTTGATTCAAGTTTACGGTGTAATTAGACTCTTGAAAACTTAAATTCCAAATCCATTGAGGAAGAGGATGGGTATAAGGCCAGCCATAAAATTGACACCATCCCTAGTAACTAAACACCCTAGCTAAGCCTACTGACCATTGCCTATACCAGGACCCCAATGGCCTATGAATTTAATATGTCAGGCCCTATAACTTATTTACCCATGTTTAAGGTTGTTATGAAGCAGTTCATGCTTGCACCTCCCTAGAGTTCAGATTTAACTCTGAGCATAAGAAGACTTGTGTAGAAAACAACCCAAGTTTCTATGAGATTGGGAACCTTGTCCTTATCTAGATGGCCAAACTTATGTGCCATTTTGGAGAACTGCTATCAACTGTAATAGGAAAACTAAAGGAACCTTCATGGGTTAACTAAAGGAATAAGTATGTAGGGGAAATGGGGTAGACACTAAACCAATAAGACAGATTATAGATATAACACCCACCTTTCTTATTGAATTATATCTTGACTATGTGATTCATTAAATAGGTTCCTTGGACCACGATTTGGACTCTGACCAGTGCCAACAGCTCGGGACGCCAGGCGAATACAGTTTGTTGTCTGTTTTCAATATTGAATTTCACTATATCTCATCGATTGGTCATTAATTATGTGAATTTTATTTTATTATAAAACAATGAGTCGGGAACTTGAAATACCAAAGATATGTGATCCGACCATAGACAGTGCTTATTTTCCTGCAAGTAGACATTGTAGACAGTGCTTATTTTCCTGCAAGTAGATATTGTAGACAGTGCTTATTTTTCTGCAAGTAGACATTGTAGACAATGCTTATTTTTCTGCAAGTAGACATCGTAGACAGTGCTTATTTTCCTGCAAGTAGACATTGTAGACAGTGCTTATTTTCATGCAAGTAGACATCGTAGACTGTGCGGTGTAGTACCCCAGACCGATCACATATCAAAGGTATTTCTAACAGTGAGAAGGTATTATTTACTTTATTACTATTGATTTACTGTCTTTTCTCACAGCTTTACTATTTATTTTTAAAACTCATGATTGATGTCTAACCTTTGTTTATAGTCACTTTCATATATTGGAACTGCATTCGATGAATTGTACTCGTTCCATCCTGACTGGGTAACCAAATAAATTTTAGGTGATTACGAGGAGGTCGAGTGCCCTGACCAGTATGGCCCATACATGGGGGATTTAGTTAAGATAGATTTTGCTTATCAGGAGGAGTATGCAGCGTCTGATCCTACTGCGTTTGCTTAGTTTCATTTTTAGTTAGAGCTGAGACTTGTATTGGATTTTTGAGTTGATGTTGAGACTTGTAGTGGAGATATCATTTCATTTTATTATCATACATTTCCTTTGAGATGGATATTTATTTCACTTTCTAGTTATCCAGCTGTGACTTTGAGTTTTGGTTGTCTCATGTGAGGATTATATTATTGCGTGGTTGTTCATCATATTATTACAGTGTTCTACCGCCGACTCTGTGGCGTAGGCTGGGCGTATACACGGTTCATGCCCAAATATTGGGTGCGGGTCATGACACGTTTTTATGGTGGCCCATGCAGGTCGACGTTTTGCAAGACCAGCAAAACCGTGGTAGTACTTAAGTTAGTCGTACTACTGCGGGCATGTGATTAGGACTAGAAATAAGGACCTAAGGACTATCTCCGTAGAGTGAATTTGCGTCATTGACTTCTATACTCGACTTCAATTTCTCTTATGTATCATGTTTGAATCATTCTATTCGTCTAATAATTTCCTTTGTTTTCAACTAATGGATTCACAGGACAGGAACATCGCTGCATGGAACACCCAACCGACTGTTGGCAGATTTTTTACTTACGAGACTCCTCCAACTCAGGGTGGCCAGCTTACTCACCAGGGTGGACCGGCTCAGCCACAGTACTCGAGGTTCCGCAGGGATGACATTTCGTCTCCACCATAGTTCCTTCTGCAGACGCCAGCACCAGCACCCATTCCTCCACCGGCACCAGCAGCTTATCCACCACCTGCGATGTACCCAGCACCAGCCATGTATTCCGTACCTATGATGCAGCAGGTTCCCTATACGTATCCAGCACCAGCCATACATCCAGCTCCAACGATGTACCCAGCACCTACTGTACATCCTACGCCAGCAATATACCCGGCGCCTGTACTGCCTCCGCCACCAGCACTGGACAATGTCACACTCTTCGGGATCATTCAGCAGCAGGCCAACATGTTTTGTGACACTCTGAGAGAGGCACTTCAGATTCGATATGCTCCCCGACAGCAACCGGGGAATCCCAAGCACTTCATGGACTTTAGGCCCATGTCGTTCTATGGGACAGAGGGGATCGTCTACGCTGACGAATGGTTGGAGAACGTGGAGAGGTATCTAAAGATGGCCCGAATCCCAGAAGATCTGAAGATAGAGTCAGTCAGTGGACAGCTTTTCGACATTACGCGGACATAGTACCAAGGCGAGACCCGCTTTTCTGCTCCAGACGTAACTTGGGAGGAGTTCAAGCACCTGTTCAAGAAGAAGTTCCACCCATATATGGCACGAGAGGCGCTAGTGAGCCAGTTCGAGCATCTGGAACAAGGCAACCACACCGTCGATGAGTATACAGCAGAGTTTTCTCGCCTCAGTCGCTTTGCGGAGAACTTGGTCAGCACCCCAGAAGACAAGGCACGACGGTTCAGGAGGGGACTGTCACACGAGATTCGCTTGGCCATCGCCACCAGCCGAGCTACTACTTATAAGGAGATTGTGGAGGTCGCACAAGCAGTGGAGGAAGAACTAAATTACAGACCGAAGAGGAGTCGAGAGACTTTTGGAGGAAACAACAACCAATCAGCCCTGGCGAAGCGTCCCCAGTTCCAGCCGAAGACCTTTCAGCACCATCATCAGCAGAAGTTCCAGCCTGCTGGTAAAACTCCAGCATACCAGCAGAATCGGGTTCCAGCCCGAGCCCAGACTCAGCAGTCACAGAGATAGCTACAGCAGGTCTCGTACTGCACTCACTGCGGGAGGAGCGGACACACTTGGGATGACTGCCGGAAGGGACTTGGAGCGTGCTTATATTTTGGATCTCCATCGCATCAGCTGAAAGACTGCTTACTGATCCCTAAGCGGACAGGACACAAGACGGCACCGGCACAGAGAGGACCAGCCGCACCTCAGCCACGAGGTCCCCCACTACCCACTCAGTAGCAGCATTTCGCTTAGCACCAGCAGAGAGGCGCACCCCAGCAGGGCCGAGCTTTTGCCATGGCCGTTGAGGAGCCAGAACCTACCCTGGACGTAATAGCAGGTTCCATACTTCTTGATTCTATTTCCGTTGTAGCTTTGTTTGATTTCGGTGCATCCCATAGTTTTATCTCTGTAGCTTTTTTATTCAAGCATAGCATAGCGTCTGTGTCCTTGGGCGGTAGTTACAAAATTATGACAGGTGGAGGCATTATCCTAGTCAAGGATATTTGCATGAAGCGGCGCATTACCTTGGGAGGTTGGGAGTTGCGCGCCAACTTACTCGTAATGCCACTACCGAGTTTCGACATTGTTCTCGGTATGGATTGGTTGAGTAAGAATTTTGCCAGTATAGACTACCACCGAGGATGTGTTGTATTCAGTCCTCCGGGGGGTACCGATATTCGAGTTCGCGAGAGGAGCAGTCGAGCAGCAGCACGGAGCTATTTGTGGAGCTATGATCGAGGGAGAGGAGATCCCACATCCCATCATCACGGAGTTCACAGACATTTTTCCCGAAGACTTACCCGGATTGCCGCCAGACAGGGACATTGAGTTTGCCATTGATCTAGTGCCAGGCGCAGAACCGATAGCTCAACCGGTGTACAAGATCAACAACAAGGAAGCTGAAGAATTGAAGAAGCAGATAGACGAATTGCTAGAAAAAGGGTTAATCAGAGAGAGTTCGTCGCCATGGGGCTCCCCTGTCCTTTTTGTACCGAAGAAGGATGGTACGGTACGAATGTGTATCGATTATCGAACCTTGAACAATCTTACTATCAAGAATAAGTACCCGCTGCCGAGGATAGATGATCTCTTTGATCAGTTGAGCGGCGCGCGGGTGTTCTCAAAGATAGATTTAAGGTTGGGGTATCACCAGTTGAAGGTGAAGAAAGAAGATATACCGAAGACTGCCTTCCGGACCAAGTACGGACAATACGAGTTCATGGTGATGCCGTTCATGTTGACTAATGCCCCGACAGTCTTCATGAACTTGATGAACAAGGTATTCCATCCATACCTTGACAAGTTCGTAGTGGTGTTTATCGATGACATACTCATCTATTCGAAAATACCGGAAGAGCACGAGGAACATCTGAGGATCGTGCTAGAGACCCTCAGGAAAGAGAAGCTCTATGGAAAGCTCTCGAAATGTGAGTTCTTCTTGGATAAAGTGGAGTTCCTTGGTCATGTGGTGACTGGCGACGGTATATCCGTCGATCCGAAGAAGGTAACAGCAGTGGAAACATGGTCTACTCCGACTACGGTGGCAGAGATACGAAGTTTCTTGGGGCTAGCAGGGTATTATCGAAAGTTCGTGCAGGACTTCGCTCGGATTACAGAGCCGCTTACTAGGCTCACAAGAAAAGATGTAGAGTTCGTGTGGACGGAGGATTGCCAGGCTGCGTTCGACGAATTGAAGAAGAGATTGACGACAGCCCCTATCTTGGCTTTACCTTCGGGATCGAAAGGTTTCACCATTTACAGTGATGCCTCGGGCAAAGGACTGGGCTGTATCCTAGAGCAGAACAAGAGAGTGATAGCCTATGCATCTCGACAGTTGAGACCACATGAGAAGAACTATCCCACTCACAATCTTGAATTGGCAGCCGTGATCTTCGCCTTGAAGCTGTGGAGACATTATTTGTACGGAGAGCGAGTGGAAATCTTCACTGACCACAAAAGCTTGAAGTACGTCTTCACGCAAAAGGAGTTGAACATGAGGCAGCGCAGATGGCTTGAGCTGATGAGTGACTATGACATATCACTGCAGTATCATCCGGGAAAAGCCAACATTGTTGCGGATGCTTTGAGCAGGTATCCCGTGGCAATGTGCTTGACCCGAGATCGTCACTTGTTAGCAGATTTAGAGAGTTTGGGCATCGAGATCGTCATTCCAGGAGCCGAAATGCAGATGATGGGCATGCAGATTCAGTCAGGACTGATGGACAGGATTCGTGAGGCACAACAGCAGGACGAGCAGCTGAAGAGTGTCATAGCACAAGCACGAGCTAGATTGCTGGATGATTTCACTATTGCAGAGAATGGTTCGTTGAGGCACGGGACGAGGCTTTGTGTACCGAGTGGAGAGCTTAGAGAAGAAGTTATGCAAGAGGCACATCGCTCCCAGTATTCTTTACATCTGGAAGCCAATAAGATGTACAAGGATCTGCGCAACCACGTGTGGTGGTATAGTATGAAACGGGAAGTAGCCCATTTCGTTTCTAGATGCCTCGTATGTCAGCAGGTCAAAGCCGAGAGGCAGAGACCATGAGGATTGTTACAGCCGCTACCGATACCCGAGTGGAAGTGGGAACACATCACTATGGATTTTGTTTCCGGTCTTCTACGGTCATCGGGCGGAAAAGATGCGATTTGGGTCATCGTTGACCGGTTGACCAAATCGGCCCACTTTATTCCATTTAAAGTGGGGTTGTCTACAAAGAAGCTAGCGGAGCTCTATGTGAAGCAGATAGTTCGGCTGCACGGGGTTCCGATGAGTATCATGTCAGACCGTGACAGCAGGTTAACATCTCATTTTTGGAGGAGCCTACAGGCCAGTTTGGGCACAGCGCTCAAGTTCAACACTGCTTATCATCTGCAGACGGATGGACAGTCGGAGCGAACCATTCAGACGCTCGAGGATATGCTGCGGACATGCGTGCTAGATTTTGGTAGCTCATGAGAGGACCACCTTCATCTCGTGGAGTTCTCCTATAACAACAGCTACCAAGCTAGTATCGAGATGTCCCCTTTTGAGGCGTTGTATGGTCGGAGATGTCGTACCCCGCTGTCTTGGGACGATGTGGAAGAGCGTGCACTGTTGGGACCAGAAATGGTAGTAGATGCTGCGGAGAAGGTCAAGATGATTAGAGAGCGGCTTCGTGTGGCTCAGGACAGGCAGAAACACTGGACCGACAGTCACCGTAGGCCGTTAGAGTTTGAGGTATATAATTTTCTTAAGATTATTTGTGTGTATAGTTATGAGTTTCGTGTTAACCCATTTGTGCATCTAGGTCGGTGACTTGGTGTTTTTGAAAATTTCTCTGACACGTGGCACTATCCGTTTCGGTAAAGGCGGTAAGCTCAGCCCACGCTTCATTGGGCCGTTTGAGATTCTCGAGAAAATCGGTACAGTAGCATACCGATTAGCCTTGCCGCCTGCACTAGAAGGAGTGCACAACGTGTTCCACGTATCCCAGCTGCGATGATACATGGCGGACCCCAGTCATGTCTTGGACCATTCAGAGATCGAGGTGGGACCGAGTCTCAGCTACCAGGAGCAGCCCGTGGAGATCCTGGACCGCAGAGAGAAGGTGCTGCGGAATCAAGTGATTCCCTTGGTTCGCGTCGCGTGGAGACACCACTCCCCAGGCGAGTCCACTTGGGAGAGGGAGGACGAGATGCGCGAACGCTACCCTTTCTTTTTCGAGCCATGAGGTATATTACCACCTCTTATCCACCTTAAATTTCGAGGACGAAATTAATTTAAGGGGGATAGACTTGTGAGCCCCATCTATATTTTTCTTCTTTTTAATTATTATTTAACTAGTATTTTATTTATCATTTATAAATTGGTTGGGTTCATAATTCACATTTAGCAACTATGCATGAGAATATAAATATGTGTATTCAATATAAAGCCTTCCTTGCAAAATCAATATTGCTAGGGACTTTTGTGTAGAGTTTTGAATTCAAAACTTATTAGTACTCGATGAGGCTCTGTACTCCTAAACCGATTTAAACACTGAATGGTTTAAATACCAGGGGATAAACTCAATCTGATTCAAACTATTTGAATCTCCTTAGAACTATATCTCGACCAAATCCCTGCCTAGGTATAGATAGATATATATTGGCTGACCCTCCTACGTTCTTCCTTTGCAAACCCTAAGTAACCTCTCGAGCACCTCTCAGGAAACAACATCAGAAGAAGCCTGTGCACCTATCCCATCCCTAAAATTGCATCACAGGTATTACTCATCCTCCCCTTTGTCCAATTTGATCATCATGTTATTCGAAGTAATGTCTAAGAGGTTGTTTTAGTTTCGAACCAAAGGGATACACTTGATAACAGGGTATGGTAGAGTAGGCTAACATCTAGGATTTCTTCCTGTGTCTCACACGAGATAGGGGAGAGCCATGTCATTGCACAGGACAACCTAAACAAGTAGGACAACTGGTTTTCCTAACAAAGGAAATTCTGGTGCCTTGTGTGTCAGAAATCCTCACGTAAGAGGGTCCTGGCCACCATAGACCATGTTCCAGGCAGGTTCTTGCACCTAGGCAAGACAAGCATCCATCCATAGCAGCCATCCATAGGGTCCTACTGATATGTGTATATAAACTAATGAACTGCTTCCAGGCAGGTTCTCAACTGTTAAATTAGAAGGTAACCTTGGTACCCACCAGTGCAGATACAAAGGTATCCTTGGTAGCACGTGGATAACCAGATGGAGTAAACCTGATATTCAAATGAGGCTATGCAAGATTGCCCATTGGGCTACGACTGAACTTGCCATACCCAGCTATAGGTAGCCTTTGGGGCAGGCATGTACCTGCTTGGGAATAGCCAGGTGCTTCATGTGACCCTTAGAGTACTGTTACATCATAGAGACCTGAGAGAGAGAAAGGAACTGATATGGACACCAAGTACACACAATCCTAGGAGAAAATCCTATAAGTCGTAGGGACTAACACCAGAAAAACCTGGTAACAGGTCAACACCAAGTATAGGGGTGTTCCTAATAACCTGTTGAGCAAAGGCAGGTTGACCACCTAGACTTTGTATATCAAGGACAACAAACCATTTAACACCCTCTACGTATCCTGTGATACTCTTAGAGTATCAATAGAGAGCGGATACTAGTTATTGACCCAACCCGATCAAATCCTAAGGATCGAGTATCACGTGAATACCTGATACAGGGGACTCGTATCAGGATTGGAAAATTAGATGCCTGTGTTCTTTGACACACCTTACTTTATTCGGTAATAATGAAATATTAGGTATCAGAAAACACCATATATGTCATACTATTAAAACAGGGTATTCAGGCTTGCAACCTATTCATTTGTGGGTTGGGGTGCCATATGGGTGAACCTGGAGAGTAATTTCAGGCAAAGGTTTAGCCATATCAGTTACAGGTATTCTCTTGGGTCGATTCCTGGGTGAACATCATCAGACAAGACTTGGTATCAGGCTGTTTTGGCAATCACGACATCCTGGGTTAGTTGCAGATGAGTATAAACCTAAGGTACAGGAGTCCTTTAACACCAGATAGCATTATGATAGCAGGTTATGAGGGCTAAGGGGTTGAAAGAACCAGCCAATGGCTGCCCTGTTGAAGCCTGTGCAAGGGTGGGGACTGAAACCTGACACCATCCCTGTATCAGTTAATGAAAGGTCAGGAAAACGAGATAAGCTAGTTAATTGCAGCTCCTAATGTCATAAACCCACTTCATACACGTATCTGATAGTTCCTGTTATCCAAAGTTGTCAACCACCTGATATATATGTTTCTTGCACATCACACAGGGGAATGTACCACCTGGGGGTAGATGAGACTCACATGACTGATAATCGAATAGGTAGCACATCCAAGAGTTAGGTCTACATGTATGTACTGGTACACATATATAAAGAGTCTGGTGAATAGGGGCAAGAGAACATCTGCAAGTTAATTTCAGAAAAGGTTAGATGGTTGAAATTGTAGGTGCACACTGGTTACAAGGTGGCATAGCCAAGTTCAATATGGAATGATATCACAGTGTGGGTTGTGTGAACTCAGAAACTATCCAAACCTCAGGATTGCCTTCAAGTTGATTCAAGTTTACGGTGTAATTAGACTTTTGAAAACTTAAATTCTAAATCCATTGAGGAAGAGGATGGGTATAAGGCCAGCCATAAAATTGACACCATCCCTAGTAACTAAACACCCTAGCTAAGCCTACTGACCATTGCCTATACCAGGACCCCAATGGCCTATGAATTTAATATCTCAGGCCCTATAACTTATTTACCCATGTTTAAGGTTGTTATGAAGCAGTTCATGCTTGCACCTCCCTAGAGTTCAGATTTAACTCTGAGCATAAGAAGACTTAGGTAGAAAACAACCCAAGTTTCTATGAGATTGGGAACCTTGTCCTTATCTAAATGGCCAAACTTATGTGCAATTTTGGAGAACTGTTATCAACTGTAATAGGAAAACTAAAGGAACCTTCATGGGTTAACTAAAGGAATAAGTATGTAGGGGAAATGGGGTAGACAATAAACCAATAAAATAGATTATAGATATAACACCAACCTTTCTTATTGAATTATATCTTGACTATGTGATTCATTAAATAGGTTCCTTGGACCACGATTTGGACTCTGACCAGTGCCAGCAGCTCAGGACGCCAGGCGAATACAGTTTGTTGTCTGTTTTCAATATTGAATTTTACTATATCTCATCGATTGGTCATTAATTATGTGAATTTTATTTTATTATAAAACAATGAGTCGAAAACTTGAAATACCAAAGATATGTGATCCGACCATAGACAGTGCTTATTTTCCTGCAAGTAGATATTATAGACAGTGCTTATTTTCCTGCAAGTAGACATTATAGACAGTGCTTATTTTCCTGCAAGTTGACATCGTAGACAGTACTTATTTTCCTGCAAGTAGATATTGTAGACAGTACTTATTTTCATGCAAGTAGACATCGTAGACCGTGCGGTGTAGTACCCAGACCGATCACATATCAAAGGTATTTCTAACAATGAGAAGGTACTGTCTACTTTATTACTATTGATTTACTGTCTTTTCTCACAGCTTTACTATTTATTTTTAAAACTCATGATTGATGTCTAACCTTTGTTTATAGTCACTTTCATATATTGGAACTGCATTCGATGAATTGTACTCGTTCCATCCTGACTGGGTAACCAAATAAATTTTAGGTGATTGCGAGGAGGTCGAGTGCCCTGACCAGTATGGCCCATACATGGGGGATTTAGTTGAGACAGATTTTGCTTATCAGGAGGAGTACGCAGCGTCTGATCCTGCTGCGTTTGCTTAGTTTCATTTTTAGTTAGAGCTGAGACTTGTATTGGATTTTTGAGTTGATGTTGAGACTTGTAGTGGAGATATCATTTCATTTTATTATCATACATTTCCTTTGAGATGGATATTTATTTCACTTTCTAGTTATCCAGCTGTGACTTTGAGTTTTGGTTGTCTCATGTGAGGATTATATTATTGCGTGGTTGTTCATCATATTGTTACAGCGTTCTATCGCCGACTCTGCGGCGTAGGCTGGGCGTGTACACGGTTCATGTCCAAATATTGGGTGCGGGTCGTGACACCGGGTCTCCAACTTAAGTCCAAATTGGATAAAATCCAAACCAAATCATATAAATCCCTAAAAATTATATAAAATCAAATAAAATTTCTAAAAATTATAAAACTTGAAAAATGATGAAAATACCCCTAATTCGAAAACTGGGGGTGACAAATCTACCCTCCTTAAAAAAATTTCGTCCTCGAAATTGAATAAGAACTAACACAGCAATCATGAATTTAACAAGGAAGAAAAAGAAAGAAATTTACCTCAAGGCTCGAAGAGATATGAGAATCGCTCCCGCATGTCGTCCTCTTCTCTCTTACAGGTGGACTCACCTGGAGAGTGGTGTCTCCATGCAATGCGAACCAAGGGAATGACCTGGTTCCGGAGCACCTTCTCTCTTCGGTCCAAGATCTCAACCGGCTTCTCTGGATAGCTGATTGTCGGTCCCACTTCGATCTCTGAGTGGTCCAAGATGTGACTGGGATCTGCCACGTACCGTCTCAGCTGCGACACGTGGAATACGCAGTGCACTCCCTCTAGTACGGGCGGTAACTCCAGTCGGTAAGCCACTGCACCGACCCTGCCCAAGATACGGAATGGTCCGATGTATCGTGGACTAAGCTTCCCGCCGCCACCAAAACGAATTGTGCCACGCGTCGGAGAAATCCGTAGAAACACAAGATCATCAACCTAGAACAAAAACACAAGACTTAAAGCTTGATCTAAAATAATCATAATCAGACTCAAATACTAGAAAAATCTAAACTATACCTCAAACTCCAACGGCCTCCGGTGGCTATCGGTCCAATGTTGCTGCCTATCCTGCGCCACCCAAAGTCGATCTCTGATAACCCTGACCTTCTCTGCAGCATCTACTACCATCTCAGGGCCAAGCAAAACCCTCTCGCCGACATCATCCCAAGACAAGGGAGTACGGCACCTCCGTTCGTATAAAGCCTCGAAAGGTGACATCTCTATATTGGCTTGGTAGCTGTTGTTGTAAGCAAACTCTACCAAGTGAAGGTGGTCCTCCCAAGATCCCCCGAAGTCCAAGACACAGGTACACAGCATATCCTCGAGGGTCTGAATCGTCCTCTCCGACTGCCCGTCTGTCTGGGGGTGGTATGCGGTACTGAACTTGAGTGATGTGCCCAAGCTAAGCTGCAAACTCCTCCAGAAGTGGAAAGTGAATCGGCTGTCCCGATCCGAGACTATACTCACTGGAACCCCGTGCAATCGGACTATCTATCGCACGTACATCTCGGCCAACCTCTCCGTAGACAAACCCACCTTAAAAGGCAAAAAGTGGGCCGATTTGGCCAATCGATCAACAATGACCCAAATCGCATCCTTCCCTCCTGGAAAGCACGGAAGCCCAGATACAAAGTCCATAGTGATATGCTCCCACTTCCACTCAGGAATGGGTAGTGGCTGGAGCAATCCACCGGGTCTCTGCCTCCCGGCCTTCACCTGCTGGCACACCAAGCATCTAGAAACGAACTGAGCCACCTCACGTTTCATGCCATACCACCAAATATGATGTCTCAAATCTCTATACATCTTGTTGGCTCTTGGATGCATAGAGTACTGAGAACGGTGCGCCTCCTGAAGAACCTCCTTCCGGCACCTGGAGACCCCACATCTGTGCCTCGAACCCTGGAACTATCACCTCTATGCCCAAGCTCTCCAGATCTGCCAGAAGGTGACAATCTATCGTCAAACACATGGCCACGGGATACCTGCTCAAAGCATCCGCGACCACGTTGGCATTTCCCGGATGGTACTGTAAGGATATATCAAAATCCTTCATCAGCTCTAACCATCGTCTCTGCCTCATATTCAGCTCCTTCTGGGTAAACACGTACTTCAAGCTCTTGTGATCATTATAGATCTCAACTCGCTCTCCGTACAGATAGTATTTCTACAGCTTCAAAGCAAAGATGACCGCTGCCAGCTCCAGATCGTGGGTAGGATAGTTCCTCTCATGAGGACGTAACTGCCTAGATGCATAGGCAATCACCTTCCCGTGCTGCTGAAGAACGCAACCCAAACCCCGTCCTGAAGCATCATTGGAGATCGTATAACCACCAGATCCAGATGGCAGCATCAAGATAGGAGCTGTAGTCAACCTCGCCTTCAGCTCCTCGAAGGCGTCCTGGCACTCCTCGGACCAAACAAACTCCTCGTCCTTCCTGGTAAGGCGGGTCATCGGCTGGGCAATTCTGGAAAAGTCCTGCACGAACCTCCGATAATAACCTGCCAGACCCAGAAAACTCCGAACCTCTGCTACTGAGCTCGGCGTAGACCAGGACTCCACCGCAGAAATCTTCTTCGGATCTACTGAAATCCCCTCACCAGAGACAACATGGCCTAGGAACTCCACGCGATCCAAGAAGAACTCGTACTTAGACAGCTTCCCATACAGCTGCTCCCTCCTGAGAGTGTCCAACACAATCCTCAGGTGCTCCTCGTGCTCCTCTGGTGTCTTCGAATAGATGAGGATGTCATCAATGAAGACCACCACGAACTTGTCAAGGTACTGATGAAATACCTTGTTCATCAAGTTCATGAATATCGCCGGGGCGTTGGTCAACCCAAACGGCATGACGGTATACTCAAACTGGCTATAGCAAGTCCGAAAGGCAGTCTTCGAAATGTCATCCCGCTTTACCTTCAGCTGATGGTACCCGGTACGTAAGTCGATCTTCGAGAATACTTTCGTCCCGCTCAACTGGTCGAACAAGTCATCAATCCTTGGCAAAGGATACTTGTTCTTGATGGTAAGGTTGTTGAGCGCCCTGTAATCAATACACAGACGTACCGTACCATCCTTCTTGGGGACGAAAAGAACTGGCGTGCTCCAAGGTGAAGAACTAGATCGAATAAAGCCCTTGTCCTCCAGCTCGTCGACCTGTTTCTTCAGCTCCGCTAACTCACTGTTGTTGATTCTATAGACGTGCTGGGAGATAGGCTCAGCGCCCGGCACTAGGTCTATAGAAAACTCAACATCACGATCTGGCAGCATCCCGGGCAGCTCCTCGGGAAAGACATCCAAGAACTCAGCAATAAGTAGATGTGGCAACACCGGCCCCGCCAACAATGCTCCGCAGAATCCATCTCCCTGCTCCACTGCACCCCTGGTGAACTCATACTTCGGCTCTCCTGGTGGCCTAAACAGAATCCTGCCCCCTCTGCAGTCGATGCTAGCATGGTGCATGCTCAACCAATCCATACCGAGTACCACATCGTAACTCGGAAGTGGCATTACGAGCAAACACGCACTCAGCTTCCGGCCTCTCTGTCACGACCCGCTACCCAAATTGTTGGGCCAGGCCGAGTCATGTCCAGCCTACGTTGAGATAAAACGTAGTAAGCTGTTCTAAAGATAACAGGATAAGACTAAATGTACTAACAGTTCTATAAGTGAAGAAGAATCATAAATGCTCCAAACACAAAAGTCGTCGTATATAGTAAAATATCCAAGTACAAGTGAACTGAAATGTAAAACTGGATACATGTCCAGTTACAAAATGATATAGTCTAATACATGTCTCAAAAGTCTAAGTAAACAAAAGACATCTAGGCGAGGTTCTCCGCAGGAACATCCTCGTAAAGCAGAGCCGGGTCCTCGTCGGTAACTCCATAGTATGAGTCGCAGAGTAACTCCTCCTCAGTAAGGACACCTACAACGTTATCCTGTCAGGACGGGAGCAAGTACTAAATCTAGCAAACTAGCATATGAAACATGGAAATGAACATGAGAATGAACATGCGAGAAATGACTGGAAAGCATGGCATCACATAGTCTATCATGGCAAGGACACATATGTCATAGAGACAGATGTATATGTAATGTTTAAAACTGTAGCAAGTACGTGATCGGTCAATAGATGTACAATATGCTGGAGGGCACATAATGAAATGTACATACGTACAAGTTAACAAGCATAAATGTACATCCGTACAGACATGCGGGGTAATGGCCTGTGGCAAGGCAATGCATATAGAATGCGACCGAGCTTGCTACTGTAGGGGGGTCGTGATCACGTACAATACTATCAGTTTCCCCATACCCATATTCTAATCATGTGAGAGATACATCAAGACTGTTCTAAGCATGGTAGTAACTGAAAGTACAACATGTAAAGATCTAACTTGCTACCCCAAGGATCAGCATATAATATGGTGGGGTTTGCAGTTCATTTATGTGACAATATGTAAAGTTCGTAGAAAGTACTTGCCTCTAGCAAAGCAAAACAAAACAAGCTGCGATAACAGTGCTATGGATGTCCAGTAACTCGTCGCTGTAGAAGTAAAATATAATAACTTAGTTTTACACTAAGCTAAAATACTAGGACACTAATTGGTGCGACACGACTTGTGACTGGGCACCTAGCCAAAATGATGACTTGGCATAGGAGACCAATGTGGGGTGACACACTATGTTAACTAACTTTCTAGGGTCTTTACACTAGTGAGGGATGGGGTTCAATACGACTAAAACTCCAAATAACACAAAAAGCTACAAGTCGTATTTAATCAATAAATAAATCAAAAGATCATTGTGTTCTAACAATTTTAGAGATAGGCAAAAAGTCTAGTTTTTCTTAAAGTAAAGTACTAAAGTGATCCTTGTTAATCATAGAAATTTATTATAATTTTTCTGGAATTTATTATCCAGTACAAATATTTTATAAAAATCAGTTTTCCTAAGTATACAGAAAGTGAGTTTTGGTTTCATATGCCAAACTAGTGGCAAAACAGTAAATTAAATACTACAAAAATTATACTAAATTTGCTAACTTAACAAAGTATCTAAAAACTATTTTTCCATAATTTTAGCAATACTTTAAGTATTTTTAGAAAATCAAAAACAGCAATGCACACAATAATTAATTTATCTGCATATTTTGTCCATGTATATAATTTGAACCAAAGTTCAAATACAGGACCCAAGGCCATGAATCAAGTCAAATATGACTTGTACAGGTCTTGAATGTGTGAAAACACATTTGAGCCCAAATACCCATGCTAGGCTTGGACACCAAATGGTTGCAGTAATTTAAATACACTAAAAAAAATACAATTTAAAAATAGCCAAAGAAATATTATTATTTTAATAAGGTAAATTTTATACAAAATGAATATATACATACCTATGCCAAAAGTACATATATATATACACAAGAAAATATTTAATTTATAAAGTATATATATATATATAATAATATATATACATACACAAGAAAATATATACATATATACATATGTGTATACATATATACATATGTGTATATATATATAAATACTAACATATATACATATAATTTACTAACTATAAAACATATACATATACATATATACTGTTAAAACAGTATATATACATATATACTAATATATATATATATACATATATATATATATATATATATATATATATATATATATATATATATATATATAAACAGTAAAAGAAAAGAAAAGAAAAAGAAAAGAAAAAAGAAAAGGAAAAGAAAAAGAAACAACAGCAGCACAGCTCGACACCGAGCTGCTGCGCGCGGGGGGGGGGGGGTTTAGACTAGGACGGGCTGGCCAGGGGGTCAGCCCACGGCTTGTGTTAGGGTTAGGACATTAGTTAATTTTATTTAGGTATTAAGTGATTAAATAATAATAAAAAATATAAAACACAGTCCTGTGTCCTGACAGTTAGGGACACAGGTACCCTCGTGTCCGTGCTTCGTACGACACGCACGAGCCCTAGTTCTCGTGTCCAGCTACTGGACAAACATTCCCGTGTCCTGGCGAGTCTCTCACGTGAAATCGAGACACAGCCGACACGAAATGAAGCTGACACTTACGTGTCCGACGAAGAGGAAGGGTTTCGAACGTGCTGACGGGCGGAGGAGACGTCGTGGCGGAGCGGTGGCGATCGACTCGCCGTGCTGTGGCGAAGCTGTCGACGGCGGTGGTTGGCAGTAAAGGTCGCTGTGGGGCTGGGCGGAGCTCGTCGGAGTAAGGTTAGGGTTTTGCTCGTCGGGGAAGGAAAAGGGGCTGTGGGCGGTCGTGGTGGTGATGGTCGAGCTGAGGGGAGAGAGGGGGTCATTTATAGGCTAGTTAGGTCGGTCGGGGGGCAGTGAGCTGGCCGAAAATGGCGGAGAAAAGTAGGTCGGCGGTCGTCGTCGGCGTGGCAGTCGGCCAGCCGAGTCGTCGGGGGCAGGTAGGGACATTTACAGGAAACCCCCTAGACTTTAGGTAATTACAACAAGGCCCCCAAGTAGTTAAATGCAAATTAGAATTTGCATTCCACAGTTTAAAACAATTAATAAATTACAAACTGATATATTAACAATTAACTAAATTGCACACTGATATAAAAATAATTCAAAAAATTGCAGAATGATATTAAAACATTTTCAAAAATTGCAAATTGATATTTTTAATATATAAAACTTATTTAAAATCATTTAAAAATTCTAGAAAATTCCTAAAAATTCCTAATAATTATTTAAGGCTATAAATGACATAAAAATTTAATTAACACTAATAAAAAAATAAATTTGAAAATCAGGGGCTTACAAGTCTTCCCTCCTTAAAAAAATTCGTCCTCGAAATTTACAAGGATTGAAGTCCCGACAATATTCTAACATAGCAAGTATTGCAATCAAATGACTAAGGCTACGATCGAAACTAACCTCTAAGGTATCAAGCGGGAACGGATGGTTCCCTCGCAGCGGTTGGATCGAACAAGTAAGGAAATCTCTACTCGCACTAGGGGTATAACCTTGTTCCTCAGCCTCTTCTCTCTCCTGTCTAATATCTCCACTGGCTGCTCAGAAACTGTAAGGCTCGGTCCGACCTCCAACTCTGAATGGTCTAGCACATGACTGGGGTCTGGAACATATCTCCTCAGCTGAGATACGTGAAAGACGTCGTGAACTCCTGCTAGATTGGGTGGAAGTGCAACCCTGTAAGCTACCTCTCCGATCCTGCCAAGTACCTCGAATGGCCCAATGTATCTGGGGCTCAGCTTCCCTCCTCGTCCGAACCGGATCGTCCCTCTAGTAGGTGATATCTTCACTAGCACCATATCACCGTCTGTGAACTCCATCGGCCTGCGACTAGCATCAGCCCAGTGTTTCTGCCTGTCCTGAGCTACTCTGAGCCTGTCTCTGATCATCCCGACTTTCTCTGCTGCATCCGTAATCATCTCTGGCCCAAGTATAACTCTGTCTCCGACATCATCCCAAAAGAGCGGTGTGCGACATCGTCGTCCATATAGCGCCTCGAAAGGAGACATACCAATACTGGCCTGGTAGCTGTTGTTGTATGAAAACTCTACCAAGTGCAGATAGCTCTCCCATGACCCTCCGAAGTCCAGCACGCAAGTCCTCAGCATATCCTCCAGTGTCTGTATCGTCCTCTCGGACTGCCCATCTGTCTGCGGGTGGTACGCCGTACTGAACTTGAGCCTACTGCCCAACTCCTCCTGCAAGCTCCTCCAGTAGTAGGATGTGAATCTGCTGTCTCTGTCTGACACGATGCTCACCGGCACTCCGTGTAGGCGAACTATCTGCTGCATGTATAGCTCCGCCAACTTCTCGGTGGAAAGCCCCACCTTAAAGGGTATGAAGTGCGCACACTTCGTCAGCCTGTCTACAACGACCCAGATGGCATCCTTCCCTCCTTGGGAACGAGGAAGCCCTGAAACGAAGTCCATCGTAATATGTTCCCACTTCCACTCGGGAATGGGTAACGGCTGCAACAAACCAGCTGGCCTCTGGCGCTCCGCCTTGACCTGCTGGCAAACTAGACATCTCGAAATGAAGCGTGATACATCCCTCTTCATCCCGTGCCACCAAAGATGTTCCCGCAAGTCACGGTACATCTTGTTAGCACCAGGGTGAATAGAATATCTCGATCGGTGCGCCTCCTGTAAAACTGCCTCTACTAGCTCTCCTCTCGGTACGCACAATCGGCTGCCACGCCTCAAGGATCCATCCTCTGCTATAGTGAAGTCATCCAGCAATCCAGCTAATGCCTGGGGTCAAAGTCTGCGAAGGCTCTCATCTGTAGACTGTGCCTCCCGGATCTGCTCCATCAAACCTGACTGAATGTCAAGCGCCATCATCTGTATCACTGATCCTGGCCGAACTAGCTCAATACCGAGCTTCTCCAGATCCTCCCGCAAATGCCGATCAATCATCAGGTACCATGCCATCGGATGCCTGCTCAGCGCATCTGCCACCACATTTGCCTTCCCGGGGTGATACTGTAAATCAATGTCGAAGTCCTTCATCAACTCCAACCATCGTCTTTGCCTCATGTTCAGCTCTTTCTGCGTGAACACATACTTCAAGCTTTTGTGGTCAGTAAAGATCTCCACACGCTCTCCGTATAAGTAATGTTTCCATAACTTGAGTGCAAAGATCACCGCAGCTAACTCGAGGTCATGGGTAGGATAATTCCTCTCATGAGTCCGCAACTGCCTAGATGCATAAGCAATTACTTTCCCATGCTGCTGTAGAACACATCCTAGCCCCTTCCCAGAAGCATCGCTGAAAATGGTAAAACCTCCAGAACCTGAAGGTAAAGTCAGAACTGGAGCGGTCGTCAGCCTCCTCTGGATCAGCAACCAGACTAGGAGCGAAACGGCTCAGGCGACTGAACTCTCCCGCATAGTCGTCAACAGAACGGTTCCCGTGCTGGATGTTCTGGAATCGTAGCCCCATGGCTACTCTAGCAGTGGTCGAGAAGAATTTCTTCTTGAACTGGGTCTTGAACTGGTCCCAGGTGGCTCTACCTCTCGCGAACAACGGCTCATTCCTGAACCAGACTCCGGCTAAGTCTATCAGCAGGAATCCTGCTGCCTCGACCTGAAGGTCATCCGGCATCCTAACTCCCAGAAGCTTCCTCTCTACAGAATCTAGCCAGTCATCAGCTACTACTATGCCCTCAGTCCCTGAGAACTCCTTGGGATTCAGATCCATGAAGTCCTTGACTGTCCCCGCTCTCTGCCGTGGCTCTACATGTGGTAGGACCACGGGACGTCCCTCAGAACGCTCCATGCTCTGGCGGAGTAGGGTAGTCTGCTCCTGATGGGTTGTTAGGAACCCCTGGATCAGTGTGAGCAGCTGGGTCCCGTCGAGAGTGACGGAAGCCTGGGTGGGTATAGTGATAGGGGGTGGTGGAAGTATCGGGTCCTGCTGGGACTGGGATGTGGAAGGTGGTATCTGGGTCTGTGGATCTGTGGAGTGGGGGAATGTGGTAGGTGGGGGTGTATCAGTCAACCGGTCAGCTGACTGGATATGGAGGGCCCCATTCTCGGAGGTAACATACTGGGACGAGCGAGTAAGCACCATCTAAATTACACATAAAAGACTTATAAGGACTTATTTAAAGCAAGTAATCATATGCAAGAAAATCTAATTATAATAGCAAACATGTGATGTATTTCCTATGTTGCAATCCTAGCATTCCTCTAAGTGTTCTAAGCGTCTTTCCTAATGTTGTCTAATTGCCTTAAGTTCCTAATTGCAGGCATGCTTGGTACAATAACGTAACCAAACAGTTTAGTCAGGACCTGCATGGGCCACCACTAAAAACATGTCACGACCCGCTACCCAAATTGTTGGGCCAGGCCGAGTCATGTCCAGCCTACGTTGAGATAAAATGTAGTAAGTTGTTCTAAAGACAACAGGATAAGACTAAATGTACTAACAGTTCTATAAGTGAAGAAGAATCATAAATGCTCCAAACACAAAAGTCGTCGTATATAGTAAAATATCCAAGTACAAGTGAACTGAAATGTAAAACTGGATACATGTCCAGTTACAAAATGATATAGTCTAATACATGTCTCAAAAGTCTAAGTAAACAAAAGACATCTAGGCGAGGTTCCCCGCAGGAACATCCTCGTAAAGCAGAGTCAGGTCCTCGTCGGTAACTCCATAGTATGAGTCGCAGAGTAACTCCTCCTCAGTAAGGACACCTACAACGTTATCCTGTCAGGACGGAAGCAAGCACTAAATCTAGCAAACTAGCATACGAAACATGGAAATGAACATGAGAATGAACATGTGAGAAATGACTGGAAAGCATGGCATCACATAGTCTATTATGGCAAGGACACATATGTCATAGAGACAGATGTATATGTAATGTTTAAAACTGTAGCAAGTACGTGATCGGTCAATAGATGTACAATGTGCTGGAGGGCACATAATGAAATGTACATACGTACAAGTTAACAAGCATAAATGTACATCCGTACAGACATGCGGGGTAATGGCCTGCGGCAAGGCAATGCATATAGAATGCGACCGAGCTCGCTACTGTAGGAGGGTCGTGATCACGTACAATACTATCAGTTTCCCCATACCCATATTCTAATCATGTGAGAGATACATCAAGACTGTTCTAAGCATGGTAGTAACTAAAAGTACAACATGTAAAGATCTAACTTGCTACCCCAAGGATCAGCATATAACATGGTGGGGTTTGCAGTTCATTTATGTGACAATATGTAAAGTTCGTAGAAAGTACTTGCCTCTAGCAAAGCAAAATAAAACAAGCTGCGATAACAGTGCTATGGATGTCCAGTAACTCGTCGCTGTAGAAGTAAAATATAATAACTTAGTTTTACACTAAGCTAAAACACTAGGACACTAATTGGTACGACACGACTTGTGACTGGGCACCTAGCCAAAATGATGACTTGGCATAGGAGACCAATGTGGGGTGACACACTATATTAACTAACTTTCTAGGGTCTTTACACTAGTGAGGGATGGGGTTCAATACGACTAAAACTCCAAATAACACAAAAAGCTACAAGTCGTATTTAATCAATAAATAAATCAAAAGATCATTGTATTCTAACAATTTTAGAGATAGGCAAAAAGTCTAGTTTTTCTTAAAGTAAAGTACTAAAGTGATCCTTGTTAATCATAGAAATTTATTATAATTTTTCTAGAATTTATTATCCAGTACAAATATTTTATAAAAATCAGTTTTCCTAAGTATACAGAAAGTGAGTTTTGGTTTCATATGCCAAACTAGTGGCAAAATAGTAATTAAATACTACAAAAATTATACTAAATTTGCTAACTTAACAAAGTATCTAAAAACTATTTTTCCATAATTTTAGCAATACTTTAAGTATTTTTAGAAAATCAAAAACAGCAATGCACACAATAATTAATTTATCTGCGTATTTTGTCCATGTATATAATTTGAACCAAAGTTCAAATACAGGACCCAAGGCCATGAATTAAGTCAAATATGACTTGTACAGGTCTTGAATGTGTGAAAACACATTTGAGCCCAAATACCCATGCTAGGCTTGGACACCAAATGGTTGCAGTAATTTAAATACACTAAAAAAATACAATTTGAAAATAGCCAAAGAAATATTATTATTTTAATAAGGTAAATTTTATACAAAATGAATATATACATACCTATGCCAAAAGTACATATATATATACACAAGAAAATATTTAATTTATAAAGTATATATATATATATATATATATATATATATATATATATATATAATAATATATATACATACACAAGAAAATATATACATATATACATATGTGTATATATATATAAATACTAACATATATACATATAATTTACTAACTATAAAACATATACATATATACATATATACTGTTAAAACAGTATATATACATATATACTAATATATATATATATATATACATATATATATATATAAAAACAGTAAAAGAAAAGAAAAGAAAAAGAAAAGAAAAAAGAAAAGGAAAAGAAAAAGAAACAACAGCAGCACAGCTCGAACCCGAGCTGCTGCGCGCGGGGGGGGGGGGTTTAGACTAGGACGGGCTGGCCAGGGGGTCAGCCCACGGCTTGTGTTAGGGTTAGGACATTAGTTAATTTTATTTAGGTATTAAGTGATTAAATAATAAAAAAAATATAAAACACAGTCCTGTGTCCTGACAGTTAGGGACACAGGTACCCTCGTGTCCGTGCTTCGCACGACACGCACGAGCCCTAGTTCTCGTGTCCAGCTACTGGACAAACATCCCCGTGTCCTGGCGAGTCTCTCACGTGAAATCGAGACACAGCCGACACGAAATGAAGCTGACACTTACGTGTCCGGCGAAGAGGAAGGGTTTCGAACGTGCTGACGGGCGGAGGAGACGTCGTGGCGGAGCGGTGGCGATCGACTCGCCGTGCTGTGGCGAAGCTGTCGACGACGGTGGTTGGCAGTGAAGGTCGCTGTGGGGCTGGGCGGAGCTCGTCGGAGTAGGGTTAGGGTTTTGCTCGTCGGGGAAGGAAAAGGGGATGTGGGCGGTCGTGGTGGTGATGGTCGAGCTGAGGAGAGAGAGGGGGTCATTTATAGGCTAGTTAGGTCGGTCGGGGGGCAGTGAGCTGGCCGAAAATGGCGGGGAAAAGTAGGTCGGCGGTCGTCGTCGGCGTGGCAGTCGGCCAGCCGAGTCGTCGGGGGCAGGTAGGGACATTTACAGGAAACCCCCTAGACTTTAGGTAATTACAACAAGGCCCCCAAGTAGTTAAATGCAAATTAGAATTTGCATTCCACAGTTTAAAACAATTAATAAATTACAAACTGATATATTAACAATTAACTAAATTGCACACTGATATAAAAATAATTCAAAAAATTACAGAATGATATTAAAACATTTTCAAAAATTGCAAATTGATATTTTAATATATAAAACTTATTTAAAATTATTTAAAAATTCTAGAAAATTCCTAAAAATTCCTAATAATTATTTAAGGCTATAAATGACATAAAAATTTAATTAACACTAATAAAAAAATAAATTTGAAAATCAGGGGCTTACACTCTCAAAGAAACTCTCTGCCCCTTGCAAACATTATTAACTAGGATGATGCCATTCCCAGTCATAATCTTGCAAGTCCTACCAAGATACTCAGCAATGATATTGTGCCTAAGAGCAAAAGAAACAGACACAAAACTGTGCGTAGCACCAGAATCAAACAAGGCTAAAGCTGGAAAAGAATCGAGCAGAATAGAACCAGCAACAACATCCGCAATAGGCTCCATCTCCTCAGCTGCAAGAGCAAAGGCTCTACCCTGACCTCCCCGCTGCTAGTGGTGCTGAACAAACCGCTGCTGCTGGGTCAGAAGTGGACCCCTCGGCTGTACTGCAGGTACTCTCGCCGGCGCCCCCTGAGTTGCCACCGCTCCACGGGCCACCCTACGAGGGTTCGCAGGACAATCTCTCAACTGATGTCCAGCCTCCCCGCAGTAGAAGCACAAGCCCAGCCTCTTCCGGCAGACCTTCCAGACGTGACCGGGCTTCTTGCAGAAGTGGCAAGGAGCCCCATGCTGTGCCTGCCTCTACTGAGTGTGCTGTACCTGCTGCTGAACCGGTGCTCTGGCCTGCACCTGCGACTGGTGATGCTGGAAAGAACGATGCTGAAGCTGAGGGCGCTTAGCAGCCCCCGTGCTGCTAGTAGCCCCCGAGAAAAGATCACGCTCCCTCTTGGGCTTCAAGCCCCACTCCCGCTCTACCTTGCGGGCCTCCGCATAGATCTGGTTATAAGTCTCATAGAAAGAGGGAATGAGGATCTTGATATCCCAAGTCAGCCCCTCCCTAAAACGGCTCACCCTGATCTCCGGGTCTCGAACCATGTACTCTGCGTATCGGCTCAGACGGCCGAACTCCGCGGCGTACTCCTCCACAGATAAACTGCCCTGCTGCAGATCCTGGAACTACCGTACCAGGTCGATCTTATCCGTAGAGGAAAAGAACTTCTCCTTGAAGAGGAGCTTGAACTCTGCCCAAGTATGGCCCTCTCCAGCTAGGGCTGGCTCGTTTCTGAACCAGGTGCGTGCAATGTCTAGCAACTACAAACCTACCGCCTCGACCTTCAGGTCGTCTGCCAGGCGGGAGGCCCTCATCTGCCGCTCGATATCCTCGAGCCAATCATCTGCATAGACCACACCCTCGGTCCCGCTAAAGTCACGGGGCCCGAGCTTCTTGAAGTCCTGGATATCTCCGTACCTAGTACGCGTCCCCGGATGCGGAGCCCTCTGCTCCACGGCTGCAAGGGCCAACTAATGGGCATCCTCCATGCCCTGATACATCGTGTCTGTCTGCCTCTGCTGAGCCTCGGCCTGGGCTTTCTGAGTCTCCAGCATCTGCTGGAGGAAGGTAAGCATCTGCCTAATATCTATAGGCAGAGGAGGTGGAGGTGGAAGTATGTTTGCAACTAGCGGAAGAATTTGCTGCACAGCAGGAGGAATAGCGCCTGCATCAACCACTGGTTCTGCGGCCGGAAAAGTCGTAGCAACCCTGGGGTCATCCCTCGTAACCAGCGAAGGAGCGCCCCCAAGAGCTGCTGCTGCCGACACCCCGACTGCAGCAGGAGTGTCTGGATCAGGTCCGCGAGTCATAGCAGACCTCTCTCCGTCCGCGGACTCAGGATGCTGGAACCTGGTCTGCACCATCCTGAAGATAGAATTAAAGAAGATATCAATATGGCACAAGAAGGATTATATCAAAGGAGGACAGCTAGAAAACAGTAAATCAATATCAAAGACGGTAAGCAAGATAAACAAGGAAAGATCCTACTGTGATTGAGCACTCTTAGCCTACTACCTCCTATATGTAACACAGGCTCGTAGTCAACACTCTAAGACGAGTGTCGCTACGACATCGCACTAATTGCGACTTCAGGACCTGTCTGGGCCACCACTAAAAACGTGTCATGACCCGCACCCGCTATAAGGGCACGTGCACGTGACAACGCCCAGCCCTCACCATAAAAACGACGTGGAATGCTGTAGGTTTTCTACTCTAATAACAGTTTATATATATATCAAAAACCTGTCGAGAATATGGTCAACTCCGAACGGAGGACAAGCAATGAATATATATGAGTACTCAATCACAACTCTAAGATGATAAAGTAAAGACTTAAAGATAAAGACAACAAGACGATAAAATAATAACCTGTCAAGTCCAAACACAAATAATATACAAGTCCAAGTCTCTAATACAATCCATAATAATAACAGTCTCAAAAGTAGCTGGAGACAAGGTTCAGTGCAAAAGACCTACTCTAACTAAGCAATAGATAAAGTCTCGTCAGGCGAAGCTAAGCCCTACTGGACCAAGGTCTCCAAGTCTATGCCCACTACGTCATCCGGACCATAGTAGGTACTGTAATCCCCCTCATCAGTATCTGTAATATTTTGTCAACATATCCAGTTAGGATGGAACGAGTACAATCTACTAACAACAGTTCACAAGATATGACAAAAGCTATAAGACTGTAAATAGAGAGTATATACAAGAAAATCATGGAATGTACATGTGAGTA
This sequence comes from Iris pallida, assembly GCA_029216955.1. Lineage (NCBI taxonomy): Eukaryota > Viridiplantae > Streptophyta > Magnoliopsida > Asparagales > Iridaceae > Iris > Iris pallida. The sequence continues at coordinate 5,503,974 of JANAVB010024597.1, read as the reverse complement.
TCATGGCAAGGTAAGCTGTAAATCTAGAGCTAGAACAAGGCAAGTAAACTGATCATGGCATGTACAAGAATCAAGAAATCATATATCTAGGTGTGTGAGTACTAGTTTCAACATGTGGCCGGCTTGGGTCTGCACAAGGTCTACAGGCTTGGTTAATCATATATGGAGTGTATGATTAACACTCACAAGGTCTACAAGAATAACAAGGTGGATAATGAC
>JANAVB010024597.1:5393755-5498755 GCA_029216955.1 Iris pallida | reverse complement strand
ATATATATATAATTTGGCCTCTAATCAAATTAGATTTATCTCCGGTATCTACACATTATTTTCATGACAATTATATCCTTAAGCTAATTTTTCAAATAGACCACTTTAATTTGGCTTAATTATTTATATTGCCCAACACAATTAATTTTATATGTGTGACCCCTATTATAGAATAATTCCAACAATAGCTTCTGCTGAAAGAAGTTTTTCAAAATTGAAACTAATAAAATCTTATTTACATTCTAGTGTATCACAAGAAAGGTTAAATGGATTAACCATATTACCTATTGAGAAAAGTATGCTAGAAAAACTTGACTATGAAAAATTAATTAAAAATTTTGCATCTAAAAAGCAAGAAGTCTGTTTTTCAATGAAAAACTACATTTAAAAATACAGATAAGAAGGCCTCACATGTAAAATATGCCTTAGGCCTCATTTACTATTGGGTCGCCCTGACTTTAGGGACGTTTCATAGGCGAAATACTATATAGCCGATGATTCTATATTTTCGAAAATTAAATTCTTGATAATTAAATTTTCTTGAAAATTATATTCCCATGTTTGGTAAATATATAAATATCCCTAGAAAAAAAATATAAATGATACTATGGAAAAAAAATTAAATAATGACAAAAACAGAAAATAAAACAACAACGAAAATTTTAAAAATGAAAAAATTTTAAAAAAAAACCACAAATTTTTAAAAAAATGAAAAAGGAAAAAAAAGGCGAAAAAAACAAAATATTTTCTTAAAAAATGAAAAATACTAAAAAACAAAAAAACTTAAAAAATGGAAAAGGATAAAAAACAAAAAAATACAAAAACATGGGAAAATAAAATTAAAATAGTATAGAAAAAACAAAACAAAAATTGTCAGGGCAAAATATATTTACCTACATATTCTTAAGGGACGTTTGGTACACTTAAATTTTTTATTCTTGAAAAAAAATAGGTGGGAAACCTTGGTTATAATATTTTTAAGAATTGCAGAATTTTTTTATTCTTGAAAAGAAATTGGGTGGAAAACCTATTCTCATGTTTGTTTTAGGTTATAAAAATTTATTTTTAGGAATTACAAATACCACGAGAAATAATTTATCCACAAAACTTGAGAATCATATACCTTAATAATTTTCTTTGTTTTCCCTATATTTTTTTATATTACTGTCGATTTTTATCCTTTTCCAGCTTTTAAGTATTTTTTTGTCTTTTGCCTTTTGGTTTTTTCAAGTTTCAGTTTTCATTTTTTTTTTATTATTTTATTATTTTGTTTTTGTATTTTTATATTTTTCACTTTTAAGAATGATTTTTTTTTTTCATTTTTCATATTTAAGTTTATTTTTTATCTTTTATCTTTTATCTTCTTTTTATGTTTATTTTTGTCTTTTTTATTATTTTTATTTGAAAATATTTATATATTTATCGAACATGAGAATATTATTTTTTTAGAAAATTTAATTAAGAAAAATTTGTTTTCCAGAAGTACAAAAATATTGGCAACATAGTTTTCTGCGTACCAAGAGATTTTTTTTATGTGTATTGGATATATCCGAATATTTACAATTTTGGAAAGAAAATTTTTATAACTTAAACCTTTTTTTATTTTGGTAATTTCTATGGGCACTACCAAAATTGCTAGGGGGCATCAATTGCTAGGGGACAGCCCATGAATGTGGAGAAATTGCTAGGGGGCACCCAAAAATTGCTAGGGGCAGCCCAACCCCCCAAACCCAAAACTTTTATTTCATTTTCATTATTGACTCTCTCTCCTCAAGAAGAAAAGAAAGAAAGCTCTCTTCCTCTCCCTCTCCATCTCCTAAACCCTAATTCCTTCTTCTCTATCACTCCATTCTCAATCCCTCCACGAAGATTCTCGAAGAGATGACACGCAAGTCAAAGCAACCGGAATCCAGGTACGTTCTTTCCTAATTTCTTCGAAATTTTTTGACATTATATTCGAAACCCTAGAATTGGTTTAATTCTTGAAAAAGTTTTTGTAAAATAGGTTTATAATCTCTTGTACGTTCTCTTCCCTTATTTTCGAACACATGAAACCCGAAATTTATGTTGAAACCCTAACCCTAGAATACGATAAAATAGGATTTCGTTATTGGAGTTCGGGTTCACGACAGTAGGACTGCCAGGAATGTGGCAGTCCTAATGAAAATTAGGACTGCCATAGTCCTGGCAGTCCTATTCTGAAAGAGGACTGCCAGGAATGTGGCAGTCCTAATTTTCATTAGGACTGCCACATTCCTGGCAGTCCTACTTATTATGACATAGGAGTTGGGTAAGTGCATGTTGTTTCTATTACTTAATAAGTGTATGTTGTCATGCAGTCCAACGAACAAAAGAATACGGCCCACCGCGTCAAAGCGGAAGGAACGTGCGGAGCGTCCTCGTGATCGTCCGATAACAATTATCGAACCGGCGCCCGAAGCTCGGTCTCGGACATCGCCACCGACACGTCAAGCTCGGTCGAAGCAACGAGCTCCTACTCCTACGCCTCCTTCCGACGACGACGACGACCTGCCAATTGCCCAACTCCTATCACATCAAGAGGGTTCTGCTCCATTTGAGGAGGTCGGTCCTTTTGAGGAGGTCGGTCCTTCTGAGGAGGCCGGTCCTTCTGAGCCGCCTGTCCGTCCGCCCGGTTGCTCAATGTTGGTTTCTTTTGAGAACCACATTGCGTATGAAATATGGAAGAACCCGGTATGTACATGACGTTTGTAAACGGTAGTATACTTTTTAAATATGTATTTCATAATTGATATGTGTTTTGTTGTATACAGAGGACATATCGTATCCTTAGGGCTGTGAGTCACGGGAAGAAAACCGTGTCCTGGCAGTTTACAAGCTTATCCGAGGCCGTCCGGAGCAAAATCATACTGAGCGGCTTACACAATTTGGCGCAAAATGTCTACCGAACAATGGATAGTGCCCTAATATCCGCCTTCGTGGAGAGATGGCACCCGGAGACGAACACATTTTATCTCCCAGCAGGGGAGATGACCATTACACTCGACGACGTCTACCAGATATTAGAGCTGCCAGTGACCGGGCGTGTAATGACCAAAGAACATTACACGAATGAGAAATCCGTAAAATGGTACGAGAAGATCGTCAAGTTCGTCTCAACGTACCTTGGAGTTACGGCTACGAGTTTTACAACTCTACCAGGCTTCAAGAAGTCATACGGAATTCCTCTATCATTTTTGGTGGACCAGTTCATGGATATGGAGGTTGATGACGATGACGATGAGACGGTCGACGCGGTGGCTCGTGCGTATATGTTGTTCGTCCTGGAAACGGTCGGCATTCCGGACAAGTCCGGTACGTCGATACATGCTCGGTACATGCTAAACTTATCTGAAGTGGATGACTTCATCGAGATATCCTGGGGAAGGGGTATCCTGGCCAACCTTTACCGCGAGCTCGGCATTGCATCCCGTGTCGGGACTAAGACTATGGACGGCTGTTAGACTCTGCTACATGTAAGAAAACTTCTAACAATTTAATCTTGTATACTTAAATTTGTTGTTTTAATTTTTACTATTTGTTGTTTGAATAGGCATGGATATACGAGCACTTTCCGATGCTTAGACGGGCTGACGAAAATCCAGCGTATCTTGAACACCTTCCCTGAGTGTGTCGATGGAGGCCATCCCAGCTGGAAACAAAAAATTGGCAAACACTGGCTTCCATTCGTGAAGTATTAGACAGTTTGGTGCAAGAAGAGGTACTATTATTTGACTAACTTTTTCATGTCAATTTTGTATTGTTGTTAACTTTATTCCTACAGATTTTTTGGAATCCATACCGGGATTTACGTGAGTTGAATCGTGAGGTCCAACCAGTTTCTTTATTTCATGGTATGATCACATGCTATGAAATCACGGAGCCGTACATGCCCGACAGAGTACTTCGTCAGTTCGTCTTCGTGCAAACTGTACCGAAGCGAACATTACGGCTGTTGGAGCCTCCGCACGGAACCCAACCTTTAAGTTACAAACCGGCAGAATTCGACTAGGTGACCGACTTTTACTCAGAGTGGCAACGACATGTACTTTAGAAATCTGAGAGACGACCGGTCACCGAGATGGCCGACTGCAGCGAGGACTACATGTAGTACTTCCTGGGGGTCGGACATCCTAAGTTGTTGAACCCTACCAACCCGGGTCCCGTGGCCGTCGGAGCAGTTGGAGCTCTTCCTTCCAAGAATGCCTTGTATGCTGGGTTGGTGAGAATGGTGAGTTCCGTATTTGTAATAAGACTGAGATTTTCATGTTTGTAGACTTAATTCATTTATACTTTCATTTTCAGTCTCAAAGGGTGAAGGAGTTGGCGCAGACACTCCGGAGAGGTTGCCAAAGTGATGAGTGTGTCGCCGTCGCCAACGAGCTTGAGCGCATCGACGACGTGGTCGACTTCCCCTTCATGAACAATAGGGAGTCTCGTTCCAAGGCCCGGCATGATATGTAGATGGATTTCGATATTTTTCATAATTCAAACTTTAGTTGGCTGTGGATTAGTAACGTACATTTGATGAATTATTGTGGATATTTTGCTTGTTTGAAACTTAATTTGGATGTGGAATGTTTGGGACTAAGTAGTTGTGATGAATTATTGTAGTTGTGATGATTTCAACTCTGTGTGGCAATTTGAACTCTGTGGCAATTTGACTCTGTGGTTGTGATAATTTTAACTCTGTGTGGCAATTTGAACTCTGTGGCAATTTGACTCTGTGGCAATTTGTGATGAATTTTAACTGTGGCAATTTGTGATGAATTTTAACTCTGTGGCAATTTGTGAAGAATTATAACTCTGTGTGTTGAGTCCCACAAAGAAATCATCACAACCCTTGGCAGTCCTACACTGAAGTAGGACTGCCACACCCTTGGCAATTTGATTCACACATAAATTTCACACAGAGATTCATAGATAGGACTGCCACACCCTTGGCAGTCCTACACTGAAGTAGGACTGCCAGGATGCTGGCAGTCCTATCCAAAACTTGCTGTAACAGCAAGTTTTGAGTAGGACTGCCAGCACCCTGGCAGTCCTACTTCAGTGTAGGACTGCCAAGGGTGTGGCAGTCCTATCTATGAATCTCTGTGTGAATTTGATTCACACAAAAATTTATCACAGAGATTTTTAGATAGGACTGCCACACCCTTGGCAGTCCTACACTGAAGTAGGATTGCTAGGGTGCTGGCAGTCCTATCCAAAACTTGCTGTAACAGCAAGTTTTGAGTAGGACTGCCAGCACCCTGGCAGTCCTACTTCAGTGTAGGACTGCCATGGGTGTGGCAGTCCTGATACTGAAACTCTGTGTGAATTTGGTTCACACATAAATTACACACAGAGATTCATAGATAGGACTGCCACACCCTTGGCAGTCCTACACTGAAGTAGGACTGCCAGGATGCTGGCAGTCCTATCCAAAACTTGCTGTAACAGCAAGTTTTGAGTAGGACTTACAGCAAGTTTTGAGTAGGACTGCCAGCTTCCTGGCAGTCCTACTTCAGTGTAGGACTGCCAAGGGTGTGGCAGTCCTGATACTGATACTCTGAAACAGTTTCTCAAACTGAAACGATGTGACAGTGGACACTCACATAACACAGATAAGACACAGGTAGGTACATATAACACAGGTAGACACAGGTAAACACATATAACATAGGCAGGCACATATAGTACACAGGTAGGCACATATAACACAGGTAGGCAAAATCAAACACATATAACTCAAAATTTACTCTATATATATTACTGGATTTTATATTTCACTGTATACAAAAGTGGTCCTCCATATACAAAATGTTAGACTGTAAATATATCTATACTTAGTCGATTTCGACGTCGTAGTGGTCAGCAGGTAAGTCTCTTGGCTCCTCAATCTTCAATAACCTCTTACAATGGTTGATCTGCTCAACGAAAGGTGTGGTCCAAGCGATGGCTTCGACCGGTGCTCTTTTGTACCAAACTGTTGAAGGTAGAGGAATCGGAGAATGAGCGATCATCTTTAGTACAACGAAGTGATCCCCGATCAGACCTATAGTACATAGGTTAGACACTCCATGGTCCGTCGGATGAGCGCACATCGGAAAGAATGTATTGTTAATATCCGACGAGATAAGTACAACAGGTATCATGTACCTATTAACAAATAAATAGCCGGCAGACGGGACTGACATGTAGTGTTCTGTCCCGGTAACACTGTCGGTGCAAGGCGAAGGACAAGCTTGCCCTTTCGTGCAGGCGAAGGTTGCTGTAAGCTTCGTTCAACATGCTCAAAGTGCGATGGATCTCTCCTAGTTGACTCCAGCCTTCTCTTCTGTGAACTAGTCAATCTTGTTTGAGGCCTGCCTTTAGGATTGGAAATAACGGTCGGCTCATGCATTGTACTAGTGACCGGACATGCAATTTCTTGCATTTTAAGCTCAATGGACTGCCGCTCCGCTGCTACTGAGGCTAACCACCTTGCATGGAGAAGTTTCAGTTGTGGCAAAGAGAAGAAATTATCGTCCGTCTTCACCATAGGCATCATAGACAACTGCCTCCAACGTTGATCGACTGCTTCAACTGGAATAGGAATGGATTCACGGCGATATTCATTAATCTGATGTGCACAAGGGAGGTCCAGTGTATGTCGATGTACACACCCGCAAACCTCGGGATCAAGTCCGACAAACTTTGATCTTTCAATCTCATCAGCTATTAAGGCCAACGCCTTTTGAGATACCACGCGCATTAAAGCATCTAAGAGTACTTCCTTTCTATGCTCATGCTTAACTATATTCAAACTCATCTCAAATGATGCCTTAATTTCATTCACCGTCCGGTCTACTGATAAATGTATAGCTTGCCAAACAGAGACGAAGTTGCCGAGAGATGATTTTAGGTGCCTCTTCAATAAAGAGTGTGCTCCTTCGACACGGTTGGTAGTTGTCGTGCCGTAATGCTTCACCACATTCGACCATGCTAAGACGAATTGTTCTTTGTGCGGTTCAAGCCATGTATCTTTGATGTAAGAAATGCATGCCGGCTCCCTCGCCTCCCACTTTTGCTTGAACAAGTACCATGCGGCGTCGTAACTGGCAATCGTAGATGCTCGCCACACACAATTTCAATCATTGTAGAATTTATCAAAAATCTGCATGTCGATTTTACCATCCTCCTTCCGAAACTTCAACTTACATTGGGCTTGAATATTACGATTGACATGCCAAGTGCATAGCAATGTATCTGCTTGAGGAAAAACAATACGAATAGCATTAATGAGGGCGTACTCTCTGTCGGTAACAAATACTGACGGCTCTGTATGAACAGTGTAAAGTATTTTCAGTTTCTCCAACGCCCATGTGTAGTCTTCAAGCTTCTCACTCTTCATGAAGCAAAATGCCACTGGAAATGTTTTCCAAGTAGAGGTGAACCCGACAACATGAAAGAGAGGCATCTTGAACTTATTTGTCTTGTACGTGCAATCAAGGACTAACACGTCGGCAAAGGACCTGGCCAAATTTGTGCAATCAGGATGAGCCCAAAAGAGTGATAATACTTCATTACTCTGGGGATGTCTTCTATGGAACTCAACATAATGATTATCGGCAAGCAACTTGAGCACTTCTTGCATTGCCATTCTTGATTTCGTCCGGACAGCATTTGAAGAAGCTAGGGCGTTGTATATTGACTTCATTGTAGACAAGTTCTTCTCATCTTCATGTCGTATGACGGAATATATTTGTCTAGGTGCAACTCCGGAGGTGGACAAGTCTTCGACTATCTTCTTCTCCGTATTGTTCAACCGTCCGACATACGGATGACCCAATAGTGTCTCGACAATCTCATGGTTGTGGGTTCCATTCTTCACTTCTACTGTCCATTTCCCCTCTTCTTCGTTTCTGATATGTATCGTGAATGGACAACCACATTTCCTCGTTCCAACATTTCTTCTTGGAACTTTACTTTGGATAACTGTGTTTTTCTTGTGCGTCCTGAACACACCACCTCTTTCACAGCCCACCACCACAGTTTGTCGTCCCGGTCGATTTCGGGCCGATCTGGATATCACTAGAACAATGTTGTTTTCCCGTCCCACTTCTCGACACCAATGTACCGCACCCTCGCTTGATTCAAAACATAGATCGGTCCAAAATAAATAGGCTACATTGACTGCAATTGGAGCCGGTACCGCAAAATCGGAAGATCTCAAGTCCTACAATAAATGTTCTTTGGTTAGTACAATTAGACAAAATCCTAAAGTAAATAGGTTTCATAGATTAGGCCCGTGCATAATATTGGTGTCCATAAATAGCAAATTGTGTTAATAGCAAGACCGTCTTCTGTGAAGGACTGCAATAAAACTCTGTATTCTAGTATCATAGTCTAGGACTGCCAGAGTGGTGGCAGTCCTTCACAGAAGGACTGCCAGGACCCTGACAGTCCTACATATTTGTAGGACTGCCAGGGTCCTGGCAGTCCTTCTTCTGTGAAGGACTGCCACCACTATGGCAGTCCTAGACTATGATCTGGATTGCCATAGTGTTGGCAGTCCTCTGTGTCACAGCACGATTTTAGGTCCGATGACAAGTTCAAATGTAGTTACCAAGAGAGCTTCCGATGCATGAAAGTTGTCTTCGGACGTTGCGGAAACGTGTTCTTCGGACGTGGCGGGAACGTTTGATGATCCCGGTTGATCCATGTTCAATAATTTTCTATATTTAACACATAATTCAACTTTAATATGTGAAATTTTTGTTTAAAACATGTAACATATTATAGTTCGATGACTTACCAAAAATTTGGAGAAGTCAATGACCTAGAGTTGAGGGAGAGAGCAATTTGCCAAAAATGTAGGGAGAAAAGAAAAGAATTAGGGTTTTAATTCTTTGACCTAAGAGAAGAGAATGAGAGAAGAAAATAGTTGAGGGAGAAAAGAAAAGAGAAGAAGGAGAGAGAAAATGAAAATTGGTATTTATAGGTGTGCTTGGGCTAGCCCCTAGCAAAATTTTTTGGATGGCAAACTTGTAATAAACTTGAACTATTTTGGGCTAGCCCCTAGCAATTTTGGTAGTGTCCATAGAAAAAACCTTTTTATAAGGGTACATCAAAACTTGATCAGGGCTAGCCCATTCTTAACTTTCATTTATTTACAAGTTTGTCACTGATAAATTTATTCAGGGCTATCCAATTCCTAGGTATAAAAGTTTTTTTTTTTTTGCTCTCTCCTCCTTCTTCGGAAGAAGAAAGAAGAACAAAGAACAAGAAGAACAAGAACAAGAACAAGAACAAAAACAAAAACAAAAACAAGAACAAGAACAAGAAAAAACAAGAATAATATTTTTGTCCAAACCCTAGTTTATTTTTTTTGCTCTCTTCTAATTTATCATATTTTTTTTCTCTAAACCCTAGTTTATGGATGAAACCCTAGTTGTAGAATAAATTGGGTTATCAAATCTATCAAATGTTTTAATCTATTTATCAATTAATCAATTTTTTCTTCATTAATAGGAAAAATTATGGATAAAATCCTAATTCTAGAAAAAATCGATTTGTTAAGCAAGTTTATATCAGGACTGCCACAATTTCTGGCAGTCTATTGAGGACTGCCAGAAATTGTGGCAGTCCTGAAATGGACTTACTGTACAACATGACTGCCACAATTTCTGGCAGTCCTAGAAGTATAAGTGCCAGAATTATGGCAGTCCTGAAAGTGACTTGCTGTACAGCAAATTCCTTTCAGAACTGTCACAGTTCCTGGCAGTCCTAAAGTCGAAATTTCCGAATAAAAAAAATATGTTAGGATTTATTTCAATCTTGATAATAGAGTGAAATATGCATTTTAGAGTTTATTTTCATGCATTCTTTGTGAGAAAAGAAGTATTTAAGGTTTATTTTCATGCATTTTAGGGTTTATTTAATTTTTTGGGTGTCATCGAAATTGGGAATGAAAAGGAAATTAGGATTTTGATGGAGATGGTGATGATGTAAATGGTGGAGAAGAAGAATAAGATGAGAAGAAAATTAGAATTTTGATGGAGATGTGAGAATGAAAATGATGTAGAAGAAGAAGAAGAAAAAAGATAGAGTTTTGGAAGAGAGTGAGTGAAATTTACAAATGAAAGTGAAATTTGGGATTTGGGGAGGGGTGTGGAGTTGGGACAACCCCATGAGTAGAAAAGTTGGATAATCCGAGTAATTTTCCCTCAAACATGAACTAATCCCAATTTTAATTAGTCCTGATCAATTTTTGATGTGTCCTTATAACTTTTTTTTTCACCTTAAATTTGTTGTTCGGGAAACCGTGTACCAATCTCCGCCGCCCCCAAGTAGAGCAAACTTCGAGGTAGGCTTTACTTATATTAAACTGTATTGGGCTTTCATTTTCTTTTAATTCCAAAATTTGGAGGCCTCCTATTGGCCCATCAACACCTAAAATTGAAATATATCACGTGCATCGCAGTTGGCAAATAAGATTATATCCAAGGAAAAAAAAAAGAAAAGAAAAAACACACTCGCGAATTAGGAGGAGATCGGAAACTCTTCACTCTTCGCCATTTTCTCTCTCCAGAGCCCCTCTTTCCTCCTCCAATGGCGACTCCGGATCTCCTCTTCTCGCTCCGCAACAACTTCTACATCGGCGCCTACCAAGCCGCCATCAACAGCAGCGACGTCCCCGGCCTCTCCCAGGAGGACGCGATCGAGAGGGACTCCCTCGTCTACCGGTCCTACATCGCCCTGGGCTCCAACGAGGTCTCCCTCTCTCTCCCCATCGCTTGAAACTTCTGGTTGATTGAAGAAAATCGCGACTTTCTGAATTTTCTACTTCTTCATATTTTTTTTGTGTGTAGTTGGTGATTAACGAGGTGGATTCGTCGGCTCCGACTGCGCTCCAGGCTGTGAAGCTACTGGCGCTCTATCTCTCTGGCGACAAGGTAAATTTTGATCTGACCTTACTTTTTTTTTTTTTTTTTGGATCTGGAGGATTTTGGTTGGATCTAAGTGTTTAGAAACCCTAAAATTGTTTGTTTTGGTTCTTAATTTTGTCTATGTACGAGTTAGTATGTTGTTAGGTCTTGATTCAGTTGGTTTTATACTCTAGAATTGTTTGTTGTTTTAGCTGCTTAGTAAATTTGACGTGGCTTGGTCGGATCTGGAGTCGAGAACCCTAAGCTAGTGACTAATTTGATACTTAATTTTGTTTGTCTCTGATACAATCTTTTCTAGATCTTGATTTGATTTGGTTTGGTTTGATTGAATCTGGAGCTAATAAACCTAGACATGGTAAATTAGTGATCAAGAAACAGAGGAGATGTAAACAAGTACATATATGTGATGTAGCAGTTTGACACATACTACGCATATTGGACATGGCACTGACCTTCAAAATACACTAGGACACCCCGAAATGGGTGGGTTTCAGATGCACCACATGTTTGGTTTTTGGTTCAATATATTGGACTTCTATAAGAAAGAACCCTAGGGTCAGTTTTCTTCGCCAAAAATGATTTTCGTATATTGGAGAATGGAAGTAAATAAAAGTCTCTGGAGATAAGGAAATTGCAATTAATGTGGATAACTGGTTGAGGATATGTTTGATTTGGGCATTCAAAACAACAAATTTCTAGAGCGTGTTGCCGTCTACAATCTTGAGTGTCCTATTACTTTTGGTATTGATTCATTTAGATCTGAATGTCTACAGAGCGTTGCCTGTCTACAATCTTGAGTGTCCTATTGCTTTTGGTATTGATTCATTTAGATCTGGGTGTCTAGAAACCTTGGTGTGAAGCATCTGTCGTCTCTTATTATAAATGCTTATCACTACTATTTCTTATACAGATTGAGGTTTACTATGTCACGCCCTTTTAACACATCAAAAGTCTCATTTTTCTGACAGTCTCTCCTGTCGACTGGGATATTTAGCTTCATTAACAACTTCTTATCCTGCATTTTGAGGTTTTTCCATCATGGAGTACTCTTCATCTTCTTCACACTCACTGAAGAAAGTTGCCAAAAGGACCACTCATCTCCTTTCCTTATATCCCACTAATTCCTTCACAAAACTCCTCTCTTCACCTTTATTTCCATTTTTTAAGAAACCAAAAACCGTTCTCTTTTACAAGAGCCTGACTGTCACGTTCCGGTTCTGCTGAACTGATCGTCCTCGCCATGGTAGTCAAAGGCGCGTCTCGGAGCAAGGCACAGCATCTGCGCCTCACACTTCACTAGGCGAGACGCTTTTTCCCGGGCGCACGTGCGCCTTTCAGCAAGGCGCAACCAGGAAAAGGCACGCCTAGGCATGCCTTATGTATTTTTTGTTTTTTACAAAAAAAATGAGGCAGGAAAATAGTTCTTACCTCATATAAGTGGAAGGGAGGTAACTCTTTCCATGGTTGTCAAAGTTGGCTACAGTTGAACTTGAAAAACTAAATTTTACTAAAAGTGTGGTTAAAAAAATACAAATTCTTGTTAGTTTTGTTGAGTGATATTGTTGTTCTGCTAGTTCACTTGGTTATTTTAACATGTTTTTGTTGGTTAATATGTTATTTGGTTTTATTTCTTATATTACTAATTTATTTATTTATTTATGTATATTTTTATTATTTTTTATTTTGTGCCTCACTTCACTCATGCGCGCGCCTTAAGTACGCCTTGCGTCTCGGACGATATGGACGCTTTGTGCCTCGAGTGCGCCTTGTGCCTTTGACTACCTTGGACTCCTCGCTAGGGTGTGATGTTGTGCGAGCCTAAGTTGCGCTCGCATAAGGCGGATACCGAAAACAACCGATTGAGTAGCTAAATGACTGAGTCGCATGGAAGTACCAAGCAGAATAGTTGAATAACACAATAATATGTGTAAAATAGTTCTCTTTATTGATATTGAATATAAGATTACAAGGACGCGAAGCCGAGATTACAATCACTCAAGCTCACTCTCTCTCTCTCTCTCTCTCACTGAATACAATTACTCATGTCCTAAGGCTTACAACTTGAGAACAATTACAACATGCGATGTCCATACATTATGTTCCTTATACAAGTGAAGTCTTCAATGCAGTCGCGCGTCTCGAAACGCCAAGGAAACTCCATGATTCGGTGTGTCCAAGCGAGCTCCGCACCGAGCGAGTTATTACTTGCATCCTACATACAGACCGGTGGGAATATCGGTACATAGAATGTATTGGTGAGGAGGCCTCTCGTCCACCCATACAAAATCAATACGTTATTTAGTGAGAGCACCCTGTTATTAGGTTGTCTTTCTAATCTTGCCTTGAGATCAGTTTCATGACATTCTAGCAACAAAGCCGACTCGTGTCGCAAAGTCATAATCGTGCAACTCAACATAATGTAAACTTACCCATACTTACCGTCCGACCTTTCTTGTTCATCGCAACAAAAAAATTTATAATATAGAAATCTAGTGCCACCCTATCGAACCATGCTCTCACATATTGCATCGTAGTGTCTCTGCAGAAGCCAAATCTTAGGCTCGATAGTTGGGTGTCGTGCATCCTTTTTTGACTCGATTAACGACATGCACGCGTATTGCAGCTAGCACGTTGACTTAATCTATATGAAGGTCACTGACCATTTAAGCCATCTTGGACATAGCTGGGATAGACGGCGGTCCTTGCAACGTAGTAGCGAGCTTTGCTACAAGTTCCCGAATCTCTCATTGTTTTAACCAGCTCAGCTATCCCTCTTCCTCCTAGGCCGACACGATCCCGGTGTCCCGACGATTTGTTTGAGGAAGTAAAACCTTGTGCACAAGTTGTCCATGACCACGCACCTACTAGAATATCTAGACTTAACGTAAATGCATGGCCTAACTCATCATCTACAACATTGCTACTCAGCATAAATCCGCACATAACTCATACTTTACTATCTATCTGCTACGAGCCATCGCTCGCCTCTAAACTTCCTAGACTGGGGATAAAGCTTTGGCGACCAATGGGTTCCAACATCCTTCCACGTTCTTACCTCTGAATTCAGGAATGACTATTTGATAGCCTTCTAGCCCAATTGAATAAACCATATTCTACGAAGTGCCCCAAGCAATGTCATACTCTATATGACAACCATTGCAACCGTGTGAACGTTTACACGATGCCCGCAAGTTGATAATCTAGGTGACAGTATAGAAAACTTCTACTTTCCACAAGTCGTGAAATCGATAGGGAGAGTGCAAATTTGAAACATAGTGTGACATACTATCTAGGTTCTAGGTAGCAAGTTTAACATTTTCACGTGTTCTATACAACTTGACTACAAGATGAGATTATTCACTTAGCTATGTGGGTTCAACTCTTTTATTTGCATACAACTAGTTACTTCATATCAAACAAGTACGTGGCATCATTTTATTAAGTGTGAAGACAAGGCAGAGACGAGTTCATCGAAGCTACCCACCTGAACGAGGACTTGCCTCGACTGAGCGAGACCCCGAGCAAGTCGTTGTATAGCCAAGTTCAAGCGCTGTTGCGTCTATTGATTCATCATGTTGAAATGAGCGGAGCGGAACACTACACTGACTACATCTCATCCCATCCAGTACCTGTGATGTACGCCCCTTTTAATTTCCTCGACCAATGTCCTTTGAACATAGACTTCTGAGCTCCAAGTCAAGCTCAGCTGGACAAGTTCAACCTGTAAGCTAGCCAAGTTTGAATACCCGAAACTCGGCTTCTCCTCTTATATGCAGCCTTAATGCCTTGAATGATGATAATTATGTCTATTTATGTGAAGTGACTGAATGGGTACCGTGGTGGCTTCGAGATCTGTCATCTTGTCTTATATTTTAGTATGGAATCACTATTTATTTGATGCATGAGTAGAAAGTTCATACTATATTAGTTTGCATGCAGCTACTTTTCTAATTACACTCAACTTTCTAAATCTCATGGATGTCCTCTATGTTGTTTATGATATCGAAGGAAGGTGCTAAGGCAAGTCTTCAGGAGTGGTTGAGTGATGCTGCAATAGCAAACAATCCTATCCTTCGACTGATTGCAGGTATAATATACATGCATGAACAAGACTACAACGAAGCTCTTAAGTACACCAACGCTGGAGGAACTATGGAACTGTGAGTTCATTAACCTTTTAGCTTTATGGTTAACATAAGAGCACTCTGTTTATATTTCTTTGTTCAGTAATGCTGTTCAGTTTTAGTCATCACATGTGGTTCGCGTCATGATGCCTCATTGCATCCTCTTAATCTTTAGTCAAAATGGCATGTTAATTTCATGACAGTACTGTTGTCAAGTTGGAAAGATCCTTCTCATGTTATACTTGCTAAATGCATGCTTACTGGATTTTATGAACTCAAATTAAATTATAACATCTTTGTTTAAATGACTTGCGATTAGTTTGATCTGAGGTGATGAAACATGTGCAGCCTATTATTGCTGACAACCTGCTGGAAATTGAACTGTAGATATTCTTAATGTGCGTCTTTAAGCAACTCTTATAGCTTCTAATTCAGTTCACTTTTATTCAGCTTTGCCTTGAATGTTCAGATATTCATTAAGATGCACAGGTCAGACTATGCAGAGAAACAACTCAAGATTATGCAGCAAATTGATGAAGATCACACACTTACACAACTTGCAAATGCATGGCTTAACCTGGCAGTGGTAAGTCTTGTTTCTGATTGCTATTGCGGTGTAATATTCTTACTGTTTGACCATGAGTGATCTTTTTCTGCAATGTTAGGGTGGTTCCAAGATACAGGAAGCATATCTCATCTTCGAAGATTTTTCTGAGAAGTACAAGATGAGTGGAAAGATACTGAATGGAAAAGCTGTCTGCTGTATGCATATGGGCCGTTTTGATGAAGCTGAATCCCTATTGCTTGCGGCACTGGACAAAGTAAGCTTTGGATATAGTAAACCCGGTCTATAAAACTTTAAATTTGCTTGAGAAATCTGTAGCGAAGCCTCGTAGATGGGTGCGGTTGCCATTATATATGACTAACTGAAGATTTGCTTATGTTTTGTATAGAATACAAAAGATTCAGAGACTCTGGCCAACTTAGTTGTATGCAGTCTTCACCTAGGGAAATCTTCGTCACGATTCCTTAGGTAAGTAATAATTTAAGATGAATGTTTTTGAATTTTCATGTCTGCTGTTCTGTTGAATTATGTATATTAGCAGACTGGCAATGTAAACTGGGTAAAGTGTTTTTCTAAAGTTGATAAACTGTAAATGAAATGCTCCTAGTAGCATAAGCAACTAGCCATGCTTTTATCTTTGTACCTAAAACTTTACCGTATAATCCTAATATATGTACATATGCAATTGAAAGCAAAAAAAAAAATTATTTAAAAGGGTAAGCTTCTTTTCTCGGATGCATTGTAGAAAACTAACGGGTGATTGAGTAAATAGGACGGTTATAATTTTAGATGCTTCTGCACAATTATGATCAGGGAAACTCACAAGTATGCTGCCAATGTTAACTAGGAACGGAAGCATAGAAATTCCGAAAATCTTGCTTGTGTTTTTGTCGGAGACGACACTAAGATTCCAAAAAGCACTGAGATGCTAAAATCTGGGCCACATCTAACGTTGGGAGGGAATATCACAGACCCAATGACTCCATAGTCCATCCTGAATCATGGTGGCTTTTTGGTTCAAAAAATAATGATATCTACAATTGAACTTTGCCAGCAGCGACGTTCTTTTTAAATGACTTCCATTCTTCTCCTGCTCAAGTATTCAAGGGCTGTTTACCCTGTGTGTAATTGCAACTAAGTGGGTACCTGGAAATCTCTGTAACCAGCCAGGTAATGTCACAGAACTAATGGCTCCATTCTGAGTCATTTTGGTACACTTTTGGGTGAAAACAATAATTGTTCCAATTATTAAACTCTGCCAAGACCAATGTTTGTTCTAAAGGATTGTTCCAATTTTGGTACACTTTTGGGTGAAAACAATAATTGTTCCAATTATTAAACTCTTGGTCAAGGTTCGTCTACCATGCCTCTTCATATGCTCTTAATTGCAAGTATGCAGATGCTTGGGAATCTGTTTATCGGACTATCTTCTTAATCTGGTTAATTTGTTAATCTTTTTTAGAACAAAACCAATTAGGACTGCAGAAAACAACAGCAGTCTACCAGATAATTTTGAATTAATTCTAACATATAAGACTTGCATGAAACCGAAGCACATAATCCTTACATGCTCGTGTTTATTCTTAATCAAGGACTTACCTAGCGTCCTTCTATATTTGATGCTCATCTTGACTAATATTTATTTTAGAAGTTTTTTCTAATACTTCTTGGCTTCATTTTGTTCTAAAGCCAATTTAGGTTGGCCCAAGTTATATTGATGCGTGCTCACATTTGTTTGTGGTGCCTATGCAGCCAGTTGAAGTTGTCGAATCCTGAACATATGCTCATCAAACGTGCTGCTGCCGCCGAAGACAACTTAGAGAGAGCCATTCAGTCAGTTGCTTAAGGATCTGGGTTTTTCTAATTTGTTACTGAATATAGCACTATTTCTTCTCTGTTCTTCTGGAGCCGACTTCCCAGCCCATTTCTCTCCTTCGTGTGATACTAGCCCAATAGGACTTCCACATATATAATTGAATTTGGTTTTGTTACTCCCTCTTCTTTTATGATTGTAAACATTATCGGAGTATTTCAAGTAGTGTTTTGTGCATGAAAATTGAGGTTTGGATATGTTGACATCAAATGCGAATGGGTTTATGTGCAAAATTAAATAAATGATGACCGTCTCTCTCTTGCAGTATGGTTAACAGTCAGTCGGTCTGAAGGCTGTGCAACTACTGGTATTATGTGAAGTTGACTGTCTTTTACTGTACCTTCTCGTATTGGAGGACTCGATTCTGTTTGCTTTGTTGTTGCATCAAATATTTTGTTAGCACTACGTAATCAGCTGATATGTTTTTTTTTTTATTTACTCTTTTTAATTAATTATAAAAATTTAGGATTACATTTCAGAAAATAGTGTAAATATATTGTTCAAATATTGCTGCAGTAAACTCCAAGTGTTTGTAGTTTTTGTGCAGTTATTTTATGGCTAGATTATTCTAATGATACCCCAAGTATAATGTTTGGGCGTTTTTGACTCAACTTTTTATTGTTCGATTTTGATATTCCAACTTCATATATTGTTCTTTTGAATTATCTTTTGTCAATTTTGAAGCGTATCGACATCGCTTCCAAAATAAATCTTGTAGTACAAAAGTGCAATTTTTATATTTGTATTGTTATATATTTTTTGAAGTTGTTTCAATGTACTTCAAAATTGAAGCAATTATGTTTTAAAATTATGATTTATTTGTATTTATCTTCCCATTTCTTATTGTTAATTCTCTTCTTCTACGGGTAAGAATTACGGAAGTAGTGTCAAATATAGAAAACTAATGAAAAGTGGGGGTTGTTCAAAATATCTATAAAAAAAACCTTTAAAACATGATAAGCTTGAAAAAAAAAAAATTTGAATGCGCTACATATATGTATTACTACATATATGCGCTACATATATGACTCAGTATAACATACTACAAAGATTTGGGAGCAGACTGTAAACATTGAACATATTTACTCTTTTGCACAAATGACTCAGTATAACATACTACAAAGATTTGGGAGCAGACTATAAACATTGAACATATTTACTCTTTTGCACATTTTATCAAACACCTATACTACAACAACAAAAATAATTATTTAATTACAAAAAAAATCAATTTTGTTTCATGCGTCAGAAAATAAATGTTTCATGCTTCAAAAAATAAAGGACATGGTATTGTATCATATACAAAAAGAAACAAACCAACTTGCAAGAGCACCATGATTCACAATATTGGCATCACTCTGTTCGAGAAAGGAAAGGAGAGAGAAATGAGACAGAGATCTCCAGTTTTGATTTCTCAAAAATCTGAAAAATCAAATTATAATCTTTTAGCATTGTTCTGATTGTCAATAAATTATAGTATTTCTTAAATAGAGATACTAATATTCTGAATATTTAGATTTAACTGTAAAAAACAATCCTACTTACACAAATAAATATATAAATGTGCTTTCTCCGTTGCTGAACCGCAACCTCCTGGAAGATATGTCTCACTCTAACCACTTAAGCTAGATGTTCTTAACAGAATATATATATATATAAAAACCTATGTTTACTAATTAAAGTTTTTTCATTGAGTTTAATATGGATAGTTAGGTAATTATGTATAGAAAAATAATTTAAGGGTGGCGTTGTTTGTTCCTTCCAAGTAGTAAAAAAACTCAATTATTTGATTTTTTTTAAGTAGTAAAAAAATAAGAGATATTTGCTATTTCCAAATTGTATAAAATACGTACAATGTATGTACATATATACTAGTTTCAAAAAAAAGTTTGAATGTAAGTTTTTGTTTAAATAATATAGCATAATTGCAACTTGATACTCCCAACTATTCCAGTTTATCAACTTGATATCACAAACATTTTTTTGTAATAATTTGATACCCTGAAACAATTAGAACCAAAATACTCATGTTTAAAACTTAAAGGTTAAATTACAACTTGATACCCTCAACTATTCGAATTTTTTAACTTGATACCATAAATTTCAAAAATGACAAAATTATCCTCCTTCCCCTACTGGCTGTCACCACCCCGTGGCTCCTGCCCCTCCCCACGCTGCACCCCTAACCCCGCTATCAACCCCTGAATTTCAAAATAATTTTTAAATTAAATATATGTATGTCAAATAGCTAATTTAGCCTCAAAATGATTTAATACAATTTTTAGAATTTTTAAATAAATATTTAGAAGATTTTAAATGATTTTAAAAACTTAAAATATCACTTTGTAATAAAATAAAATATTTTAATAGCATTATGCAATTAATCCAATTGTTTTTAAACCAATTTGCAATAAGTAATATTCTATGCAAATCAGTTTTTGCATAAAACTGTTGCGGGTAGGTTTTTGTAAATTTCTGTTTTGCAATTGCTAAGGCGGCTGGTTGGGTTTGCAAATAACATATTGTCAGGGGCCTGTCTGCAAAAGCTTCCCACGACTCGGCCTGTGCATTGGCCGAGCGCTGACCGCCGACGTCGAAAACCCTAACCCTAGATCCTAATTCTTCGTCGAAACCCCCAAATTGACCCCCTAATCTAGACTATAAAACCCCCCACATTCGAAACCCTAACCTAGATTATTTTCCCGATCCCCAAATCCACTGCTATACCGTCGTCTTCTCCGACGAGTCGCCGGAGATAGCCGATCGCCAGCGCCGCTGATCCAGACGCCGCCGCCGCACTCCAGCACCACTGACGTGTTCGCCGCATCGAGACGAGCACAGCGCCGTCGACATCCACCACCGCCGACGCTTCCTCCGCCCGGTCGCAGCCGCAACAGCAACCTCCACTGGACACGTACGTGTCACTTTGATTTCTGTGTCGCCCTGTGTCTCGAAAACACGACCCTAGACTCGCCTAAGCCTGAGCAGTTCGTAGGTAAGTTTGGACACGCAGCAATTGCGTCGTGCGTGTCGTGCTGGTCAGAGACACGAGACTCGTGTCTAGATCTCGTGTCCTAAACTGTCAGGACACGAGTTGTTATTTTAGGTTATACGTTATTCATTTCAGTATTTAGTTAATGCAAACCCGATCCTATTAACAAGCTTGTGCTAGCCTACTGGCTAGCCGTAGGGGTGAGCATTATTCGGTTTTGGACCGAAAATCGAACCGAACCGAACCGAATAAGAGGTTCGGTTCGGTTTTAAAAAAATTCGGTTCGGTTTCGGTTTTGAAAATACTAAATTTTCTTATTCGGTTTCGGTTTTGGGCTTCGGTTTCGGTCCAAAACTGAAAACCGAATAAGAAAATTTAATTTATATATATATATATATATATATATATATATATATATATATATATATATATATATATATATATGTGTGTGTGTGTGTGTGTGTGTGTGTGTGTGTGTGTGTGTACTATATATATATAAGTATTAATATATATAAGTATATACTAAATATGTCTATGTATATTTAGTTACCATATATATTAACAAAAAAAAGCTCAAAAAAATAAAAAATATGAATAAACCGAACCGATTTAATTCAGTTCGGTTTGATTCGGTTTTGGGCCAAATCGGTTCGGTTTCGGTTTTGCTTATTCGGTTTCGGTCCAATTCGGTTTTGAGTTATTCGGTTCGGTTTAAACCGAATAAACCGAATGCTCAACCCTAGCTAGCCGAGTGGGGCTCAGTCACAGACCACTGCTTAACAGAGTTCGAGCCCCCCTTAGGCTATGAACCACCATTTTAGATCATTTTAGTTTTTTTTATATATCTATAGATTTATTAAGCATTAACAAGATCAGAACCCCTATTCTACCACTTGGGCCGAGTTGGCCTACTGGCCAGTGCAGGGTGCGCGAGTCCCCCCTTTCTGTGGGCAGGGTTCGAGCCCCTTGCGTGTTGACTTTTTTTTTTCTTTTCTCTTTCTTTAGTTCTTTTGTATTATATATATATATATATATATATATATATATATATATATATAGTAAGTTAAACAAAAATATATATAAAAATTATATAAAAATGCAATATATATATATATATATATATATATATATATATATATATATATATATATATATATATATATATATATATATATATAGTAAGTTAAACAAAAATATATATAAAAATGCAATTTATTGTATTTACAGAAATAATATATTCTGTATTTATACAGTATTTAATATATTATGCTATATATATATATATATATATATATATATATATATATATATATATATATATATAACTTGGTATATATATATCTATATATGTTTAAATACATATGTATATATATAAATTCTCTTTAAATAAATTATGATAAAATGACATTAATATAATACTGGTTTCATTTGTGTTTTTTATAAACACCTCATATATTTATTATATATATATTTCAATTTAGTCATTTAAATTATGTCATTTAATTCAGTCATTTAATTTATATTATTTTTATGTCAATATAAATACAATGCCTATACTGTAATATGTATTTAAATTATGTCATTTAAATTTATGTCAATATAAATACAGTGCCTATACTGTAATATGTATTTAAATTATGTCATTTAAATTTATGTCAATATAAATACAGTGCCTATACTGTAATATGTAAATAAATACAGTATCTATACTGTAATACGTATTTATAAATACAGTGCCTATACTGTAATATGTACGCATTCAATTTCTACAATTTAAATTCTATGTATTTAAATTACGCATTTATTTACGGTTTACGTACTTTGTGCAAACGACCACTCTGAGTCCAAGCCTAGCATGGGTTGATCGGACTCAGGTGAGCCTACACATATTCGGGGTCTAGTCAAGTCATATTGGACTTGATTCACGTCTTCGGGTCCCGTATCTGGACTTCGGTTCAATTTCAAATACACGGACAAATATATTAAATAATTATTTATTTAATTTCAGAATATGTGGTTTATGAACTTTGAATTTTCAGACCACTTTTTAATGCTGAATAAATTCTAGAAAAATTACTATAAAATATTATGTTAATTAATCTAATTTAATATAATTTTTCCATGATTTAATTTACTGTTTTAACACTGTTTAAAAATACCAAACCAGAACTTATTTTCAATGTACACTTGTATTCTGATTTTTAATAAATACTTACACTAAATTATAAATTCCAGAAAATTTATATTAAATTTCTATAATTAACAAGGATCAATTTAGTATATTATTTCATATAAAATAGAACTACATAACTATCTTAAAAATTATTGGAACATATTGTACAGTTTGATTAATTAATTAATTAATTAATTAATATTGACTTGTGTGTTTTTGTGTGTTTTTGGGACATTTTAGTATCGGAACCTTACCCTACCTTAGTGTAGAGACCTAATTGTTAGTCTAGATGTTGTAACACCTTACTTTAGACTACTAGAGTTTCGCATAGCTAGTGCCCTGTTAGGAGCCGTATCACAACACTAGTGTAATCTTAATCATAACTTAGAACTGAGTTGTATATCATTTTTACAGGACACCGGACATCTGTACCTTCATATTATTACTCTTGCTTTGCTCAAGGCAAGTACCCCTACAAACTTATTTACTGCATATGATAAATAAATTGTAAATAAATCATGTTAGAACACTGCTTTCTGAATAAACTGCAAAGTCGTATCATTTCATGCTTTATATGGATTCTCAGTATCTTCGCATGCTTAGAAGAGCTTTTATATGATCTCACATGATGTTTACTGGGACACGGGGAAACTGATAGTAGAGTACGTGATTATGCCCTTATTTGTACGTACGTACCGAGCAAAGTCGTATTGTATATGCATACCTTGTCGTAGGCTTTTATCCCGCATTTTTGTATGGATGTACACCTATGCTTGTTACTTGTACGTATGTACATTTTAGATTTATGGCTTGTACACCGGTACATTCTATACCTATTGACCGATCACGTACCTGCTCCAGTTTTAAACTATATATATGCATGTGTCGCCATGACAAATGCATCCTTGCCATGATAGTTGTGATTTTACATGATAGATTGTGCCATTTTTAGGATTGCAGTTATTTCATCTCTTACCATGTCATGATCAGTATTATATGTTTGTAGTACAAGTACTTGCTCCCGTCCTGACAGGATAACGTTGTAGGTGTACTTTCCGAGGAGGAAATGCTTTGCGATACTTTTTATGGAGCTGCTTTTGAGGACCTGGCCTTTGCTCCAGAAGAGGCCCCAGCGGGAAACCTTGCTTAGACTTTGCCAGTCGGCTTTAGACTTAGAATTATTACAACTTTGTTTAGTTACTGGACTTTGTCTCCAGTTATTACTTTGGAAGTGTATTAAACTTTAAAACATATTTGCTTTTATCTATAAATGCTGTGTTGTGACAAACAATCTCAAATGCTTTAAATATAATCTTTAGCACACTTAGTACTATCCTGACTATCTTCTAGAACAGCTTACTACGCTTTTACCAAGCATAGGCTGGACATGGCTCGGCCTGGCCCAACAATTTGGGTAGCGGGTCGTGACACCGGCCCCCCTTCTTCCCGTCACGCTGGGCACCGCTGGCGGGTAAAGAAAGAGGGGAGGGAGGGGCCAGGGGGCGCGGGTGTGATGCAGCTGTGGCATAAAGTGGGGGCCGGGGGTGCCAGGGTGGTACAGTTGTAGTGCCCCGCTTTCGATAGGCGACGGACTTTGTAATATGCTTGCGCCGAGTCAGATCGTTCGGAAACTTAGATGGCCATCTGACTCGATCACTGAGCTTGGTAAACGATAACACCTTACAACATCGATCAAATTGATTTGGACGAATGTTACCAGAATCGATCCAATTAATGGAACGACTTATGTTGGAATAAGTCCTAGATGCAGCAGGTCGCGTCTCGGCGAGTGAGCTTTATATAAGAGTCCCTTCGATGAGACCAGATTGTTGTATGGTTCTCTTGGAGCTTTCGTCGCTTGGTTTTGATGAATGTGTTTTTGCGTCGTTTTCTGAATGCATTCTACGAATTTTGAAACAAAGGATTAAAGAAGGAATTCTGACTAAGTGTTGGTGCCATTGCAGGAGTTCACGTAACTAAAGCTTGAACGTTACGAAGCGCTTCGACGGTCAGCACGATCAAATACTTGGTGGGTGATTCGGCCCTATTTTTTTTTTCTACTTCTTCCTGCAAACGAAATTCATTGCCTCGAACTCATTCAAATCGACGATGCCAAGTTAAATGCATACCAATCCACTAAGGTCAAGAACATAGAAAAAAACGTATCGATCTAGAGTAATTTACTCTGAAAATATAAGTTTCGCACCAAAACGAGAAAGTTTAAGGTTCTATTAAAAAAATAGACTATTTCACGTGCTACAAAATAATATGAAACGTCGATTGTGGCTTATGATGCATCGGGCAATTTGGTGCCTATAGGACGCTAAATTAGAAGTACGGTGTTGGAGAAAATGAATCGTTACATGAGTTGAGAGAAATGATAATGCTATTCAATACTGTCCATGCTATACAAATCTATTTGCATATATTAAACTGTTCACGCATTGGCATGGTCATGGACAGCTTGTGCACAAGTTTGATTTTTCTCGAATCGGTATCTGGGGCATCAGTATCGAATCGACCTAGGGGAAATGAATAATCGTGCTTCGGCAATGATGCATTACGGGACCGTCAGTCAGGATTGCATCCTAGACTGAACGGGCCGAAATGCCGTTGAGATAGTCCCAAGTAGTGTGTAACACCAGTGATCGTACATATAATATAGTAGCGTGCTCACCTATTGTCTTATGCAGGTAGTAAATATTATCTCTGTTTTTATACAGGGACGAGCACGGACGTGGTAAGAATTGTGATAAATCATTATGTTTTACTGTATACTTTGTTACTTCAAAGATGACTATCAATATGAACTGAATTCATTTAGTACTAAATAGAAAGAAAACTCTAAAGCATGCCTACCTTAACAATCAGAGTTGGTTTAGACGAGTAGGTTCGTCTCATCCACTTAGCAAGTGTGCTAACCCCCTTTCCAACTCTCCAGGTGCTGCGAAAACTCTAAACTGAAGTTGAAGTGTGGAGAGGCGTTTTGAAGCTCTTCCAATTCTGATGTATTTTGAAACCAATTCATCGAAGGCTTATGTATAAAGGGGCGAATGCATGGAACGACAAGTATTAGTTCAGGCAGCTTGTTGAGTATATTTTTTTTGTTTTAATCAATGTAGCCGCAATGACATCCAATGTAATTACGACTTGCACTTCACTGCAAGCTATGAATGAAAATCATATTTCTATCTTCCTAAACTGCGTGTTCAATTCTGATGGAATTTGTGAAGTTTCAATTTGGTGTTTCAATATAATGATCAAACGTAACGTTCTTACCTTGTACGAGTGCAATTCCAGACTCGTACGACATCACGCCTTAGCGAGGACGATCGATTCGGCATAATACTACCGGGGATGAACGGTTTGTCGACTCGGGGCATGACAAATTGGTATCAGAGCACAGTTATGTTTCCTCAGATTTTCGAAAGCTGTATTATTGTTGGAATGTTCGTTGCGATTGCTCGATTGAATGCTTGTCGACATGCTGCATGAAATAAAAGTTCCATACAGGTAAGCCCGTAGATATTTTGAAAAGTACTAATGGGTTTACTTTGTTTTGTAGGAATGACTAAGAAAAGTAAAAATAATCCTGGCACAACAACCCACGCTGTGGATAGTATGTCGAGTTCGAAGGGCGATGGTTCTAGCGAGACGACGATGGAGAAAATGCTGCAGTTGATGGAGCTGCAGCAGCAACAGCTTCAGATGCAAATCAAAGCCCACTTTGGTGCACAACAGAAGCAGATGGATGCCCTGACTCAGATAGTGAACAATATGGCAGCCAACGCCAATGCAACGGTTGTGACGTCTAAAGAGAAGAAAGACGTTCGCGAAGAAGTCGAGGAATACGTTCAACCACAAACGATGAACTCTTCTTCCCTGTTCAAAGCAAAGGAGTTCTGCAAGATGAACCCGCCGAAGTGCAATGGCCGAGCAGAGCCCGATGTGATAGTGGGATGGCTCGCATAAATTGAGGTCTTATTTGATCTTCTCTACATCGAAGGATCCCAGAGGGTGGCCTGTGCGCGCAGCGCTACAGCTATAACTGAGAGCATACGACTGGTGGGCAGCGAAGAAACAAAATCTGTAAAGCCGATAATGATACCACGATTTCCTAGAAAATGTTCAAGGAAGCATTTCTTGAGCAGTACGTTCTTCGCGCCATCCGTCGTAAAAAAGAAGACGAGTTCATGATGTTACGACAAGGGAATATGACTGTTGATGATTATGACTCGAACTTCTCAAAACTCGTGAAGTTTGCCGGTGCCTTTCTGCCAAACAAGGAAGCCTGGTGCGAACGTTTTCAACAATGCCTAAATGACGAACTGCGAAGGGACATCACGAATCAAAGGTGCCGAACCTACCGCGAATCCTATGATGCCGCTCTCGATAGTGAGCGTATCTTTGGTCGTATGTCGCAAAGAGCCATGCCTGTCATCTGTAACAACTTCAACATGCGTCCTAACGACGTCGGGGGATCGGAAGTATCAAAACATCCGAACACATTTGATAACAGGGGCCATGGCGGACAACACTGTAACAGATACGGTAGGCGTGGGCACCGGACAACCGATTGCATCACGAGAACTTGCTATAAGTATGACGAGATAGGCCATATAGCCACACATTGTCCGAGAAATGTTCCAAATCAACACAACCCACCAAGGAACGTTCTTATAGAAGCACGAAATTTCAGGACCAGAAATCCTATGCGCCAAACATTACATGCGCCAGGGAGCTCAGAGGAAGTACTTAGCACAGCAAAGCAAAAATATAGACATTAAAAGAAGATTTTTATTTCATATAAAAGTCTATTACATGTCTTAAAAAGAGCTGTACAAAAGAGGATTTCTACAAAAAAAGACCCTAAGTCTATAGCTAGGTGTAGCAACCACCATGCGCTCTCAAACAGGCGCATCTCGCCATGCGCTCTCAGCCAGGCGCATCCCTTCAGCAGCTCAGTTATGTGCCGTCCTTCAGCGTCGCAGAACGAGAGTGGCAATCAACCCTCTAGCTGGAGGAGAAGCTCTTCAAACCAAGGAAGAGAAGAGTACCGCAAATCAACCTGCAGCTAAAGGAGCAGCTTTCGACCCAACCAGAATGGGCAACACCCACTCTAGCGGGAGGAGGAGCTCTCCCAAAGCCCAAGGAAGATCGCAATCGAAACGCGGCTAAAGGAGCAGCGAAAGAGCCTCCAAAGTCGCAGTACCGCAATTTAGATCTGCGGCTCTTCCAGCACAACGGAGATGAGGCTCGAGCATCCCGATCTTTGGATGCAACAGGCACCTTCCGCCTGCCTCAGAAGCCCTCGACTCTGACTTTTGGATGTAACAGTCACCTTCAAGTGCATCAATGAAGATCATGCGTCGCATCTTCACCCTCGGGAGAATCTCATCAACAGAATGTGCTCGAGTAAACAAGTTCATTTCAGGAGGACGTGAGAGAACGAGAAGCAAACCCTCTCCATGCCACTATTTATAGGCCGAGCAAATCAAACCCATGCGCCAAGTGGCTGGCTCTCCGAATTCCGTATAATGAATTTGCATTAATAGTGATGAACCTGACGCTTCGATTTCAGCCGAGTCAAGAATAGCTATTTAAAGCACTCAAAGAACGTAACAGTCGGGCCCATAAAGACGTGTCATGCAAAGAGGATGCGCCGCCCAGACCGCGCATCGTACTGACGCGCCCAGCTCCCATCAACCTCATAAGGATGCGCCCCCATGCGTCTCCATGCGCCTAGTAGAACGCCGATCGATGCGCCCACTCAACAAACCCATCACCTGTCAAAGAACATTAAATGCTGAAGTCTGACAGAGTTGGCAGCACGTCCCCCGAGGACTGCAGTTGACAGATTTTTTCAGAAAACGAAGTGTCGCCAACGTCAGCACCATCATTACTCCCCTCCGGCGGTTACAAGCCACGTGGCCGCCCAACCATTTTGCATGCGCCTCCGCGGCCATGCGCCTAAATCTTTGCATACGCCTCAAAAGCCGTGCGCCTCAAACTTTTTTCTGATCCCTAAAGACAGAAGTAAAGTCACTACTGAAGCCCCGCATGCGCCTCCAAAGCCATGCGCCCCGACTGGTTCGTGACTCCTAAAGGTTACGAGCCAAAGCCTCCTCATGCGCCCAATCCCAGGCGCATCCTATCAGATCACTCCCTACCAAATCTGAGATCTTCGAGCCATGGACCTACGACACGCGTCCTTTGACTTGATTCAGCCTATGAAGGGGTGCTAATCACCCAAGATCTCAGCAACTGAAAGATCTTCTCCGTTGCTACGTGTCATCTCTGCTGCAGCCCACGACAGCGACGAGAAGAGTTCAACTCCTCAATCAGGGCGCATCGCCTATACGCCTCCATCAGCAACTATCACGTGGCGTCCCCACGTACAGGCGCATCCTACATGCGTGCATGAGCAGCCAGCCTACAAACCTATAAATAGAGGGATCATTTCCTTCTTAGACAGAGGCACACAGACAGAGACGTCGTACAATCATCAGCAGCATATAGAGAGAGACAGATACAGACACTCAACGTCTTTTTCCTCTCCGTAAGCTCCTGTACCTAGAGCAACCCAGATCTTCAGAGAACCGAGAACCGTCGTCAGATCGTCAACGGATTCAACGCATTACCACTCGCTCCATCGGCACAAGGGACCCAGATTAAATAAAAGTGTACTCCTAGGACTACGTCTAAGTCCTACATTGTAACACTGTTCTGTTTGTATTGAAATTACATGAAAAGATTTTAATGGCAAACAAGCTGGCGACTCTGCTGGGGATCTCTTTCTCCTCCATCGAGAAAGCTGTGTCGCAATCCGACGACATAAAGGTAGGCACCTCCCACAAGACGCTGGTCGTACGCCTCAATCAACAGGCGTATGAGGAGTTCATCTCTGAAGGCAGCGCGAGTCCTTCGAAGCGGCTGCCGAAGCCGAAGAAGACTCGCCAAGTCTGGATGCGCAAGGTCGACGTCTCTGGCACCACCACCGAAGGGGATGCACCAATAAAGCCATCCCTTCCTGCTGACGTCCTCAGCAACCAAGATGCGCCCACTGGTGCATCGCATCTCTCGGGGAAACGTACGGCTGACCACATTCCCAAACCATCTCCTTCTCAGGCAGGAAGACATGTCGACGGAGCAGGGGCGCAGCTAATGCCCCGCGCATCACCTTTGATGCACCGCAGAAGGTCTCTGTCTTTGACAGACTCACTCGCTGTAGTGGCGAGGAGAATTTGGACTCTGAGTACTACTCGCCCCAGTGGGCTAGTACGAAGAAATCTAAGGCAGCACGGGTCATGCGCTTCAAACGTGCTATGCCGACAGCAAACCGGAAGTATGCGCTCATAATCAGGCGTGCTGCTGATGGTAAGCTGTACAAGGTCGACTCGGGTGCTTCTGTGCCGGAAAAGAGTCTCCCTTCAAAGCCCTTGTCTCACTTGGGCGCATCTGTTGCGTTCACAACCGAGTCGAGCAAGGCAAACCCTGTGGTCTTGAACTCCCGTGCCTCCTCTGGTTGTGCGTTTGAGGTTCATTCAAGTCACTGTAAATGTTGTTCCCCTACTACTGATCTGAGCACCTGTTTGGTGTTGGATCAGGGGGCACAACATTCACTTGACCACCCCGGCTCTTGGCCTTGCCATGCGCCTGACGGGGGTGCGAAGGTGGCACTCTCCTCCAACGATCTGCGTAACGTGATCACTCACAAACGTCGGTCAGGAGAGTCCACTGACAAGCATAATGCGCCCCTCACAGGGTATGCCTATGCTATAGTCACCATCAACTGTTGTTGCAAAACAGCAGTCCCGCCACCAAGGCAGTCGGTGTTCCAGCGGCTGCAATCACCAACACCTCTCCGACGTTGCCTCGGGAAGAAAGTGTCAATTGAAGAGGAACCGGAGGTTGCTTCATGCAACGTGATCTCTAATTCCTCGTCAATCCGAAAGGCGACCGGCCATTCCTCGACCTCGTCCAAGAGTCAGCCGAGGAGAACCAAGGCAACTGTTCCATCTTCTGGAGTATTCGAAGGCACTCGGGGGAGAAGGAAGATCCTGGAGGAAGCTGGGGGTAGTCAAGCCCTTGTTGATCCTCCTTCTGAAGACGAAGATGCCCTACAGAGCACAACTGGGATGGAAGACAACCTCCCGGATGTTGCTGGGGGTAGTCTAGCCCCTGTGGACCTGCGTCTCGAAGACGAAGAAGTCCTCCAAGACAGAACTGAGGGTAATCAGGCCCTCGCGAATACTTCTCTCGAAGATGAAGAAGTCCTCCAAGACAGAACTGGGGGTAATCAGGCCCTCGCGGATACTTCTCCCGAAGACGAGGGTATCCTCCAAAACACAGCTGGAGGTAGCCAAGCCGAAACTCCAGGAGAGACAACTCCCCTACAAGAGAGCGAGGCCGAAAGCG
Organism: Iris pallida; assembly: GCA_029216955.1. Classification (NCBI taxonomy): domain Eukaryota; kingdom Viridiplantae; phylum Streptophyta; class Magnoliopsida; order Asparagales; family Iridaceae; genus Iris; species Iris pallida. Next base: position 5,467,679 of record JANAVB010024597.1, on the reverse strand, counting down.
AAGCCTCAACTGATCCATCCGACTCCAGCCGTGTCATGACAATATACATGACTGGGGGTGATACCGAGCCAGATGCGCCGCCAGCAGACCTCGTCCAGCGCATGGATACTCTGGAGGGAGGACTCAAAATCCTCTCTGCCTCCATGCAAACACTGACTCAAGCAGTGTTCGAGATACGGTCAGCTTTGGCCAGGGCACCTTCTACCGGTCCTGACCCAGGGGCCAATGGAGAATCAAGTGTACCCCTTCAACGGGTATCCTTGGATACGGATCGTCGTAAAGCACCTCGAATGTCGGAGCCATCAAATATTCAACTCCAGGCTGTACCACCTTTCCCGACTCCCAGTTCCACGGAAGACGTGGTGGAGATGATCAGGGACTTGCGCGAGCGCTTTGAGTCCAAGAATAGACAAGAGGAGCGCCAAAAGATGGGCATCCCCCAACCTTATCCTCTCGAATGGAACAAAGTGGTTTATCCTCCTAAGTATAAACCATAAACATTGACGTCGTACGATGGGAAGGACTCTCCGCGTCGCTATCTGACGCACTTCCAGTCTCAAACGGGACATCTCCCGAAGGAGGACGCACTACTTACCAGCATATTTATCGGGGCACTGAAAGGAGTGGCGTACGACTGGTACTGCAGCCTCCCCGACAACTCTATATCTTCCTTCGACGATTTAACGCATCTCTTCCTCGACCGTTTCTACGATGGCGGAAAGGATATGACAATGGCGTCCCTCATAGAGATACGCCAGAAGAAGAAGGAAACAGTTCGAGTATTCATCGAACGCTTCCGACAGGCCTGCTTCAGACTGCCCCCGGGCATGCCAGAATATGCACTCCTCTTCTTCTGCAGCATGAACATGCTGCCTGCAGTCAAACTCTGGCTCAACTCCACTCCTCCTCCCGATTGGAGTTCCTTGATCATCGAAGCCGAAGCAGCAGAGAAGAAGGCGTCCAATGCTCACCTTCTGGGAGTCAGTTTCCCTGCCTTTGAGGACAAAAAAAAATGGCCTGCAGCCAACAACCCTGGACGAGAGACGAAGGGGAAACAGGCGTTGACTGTCAATGCCTCCAAAGGTGCGTCAACACCCACTCAAAAGCCTCCACTTGTACCAAGGCCAAAGGAGGTTTATTCTTTCAACGATGAAGACACCTTGCAACTCTTTGAGATATTGAAGCAGGGTGACAAGATCAAACTGCCGGACCCGAAGCGTCCCGACGAGGTTGGGAAAGTGGACAATCCGAGGTACTATCACTACCATCGGTTTGTCAGACATCCAACCAAGGACTGCTACATCCTCAAAAACTACATCCAACGCATGATCAATGCGGATGTTATCTCCGTCGACTACGAGGAGAGAATGGTCTCAGCCAATCTGGTGTCACTCCAATTTGGCACCTTGCCGCCGACCACAACACAAGATGGCGTCGTCCCCATCCCTAAGGCGACAATGGAGGTGGTTAACTTACCACCTACTCGTGACAACGTGAGTAGACTCACCCCGCGCACCACATCTCGGGGAGAGATCTTATGGGTTCACCCTGATCTCGTCTTCGAGGTTACTCAACCGGAGGTACGCTCTGCCTCCAAAACCAAAGGCAGGAAGATCAAGTCTTGCCGCATGGTCTCTTCCTCCGCAGAAGAGGCTCTTTCTGTACAAACCCGTTCGCAGTTGAATGTCCAACCCGACGAAGCTGCCGTCGAGGTGGTGCCTCCCTGTACTACCCCTGCTGTCGAAGAAGGGGGTCCGTCCAAGCCTCCAGCAGCCAATAAGCAGAAGTATGTAGAGGTCCATTTCGACAAACCTCTGCGAAAGGAGAATGCTTGGGGGCTAGCCAAGCCCCACAACTTCGACATACTGGCACAACTTGCCAGTACTCCTGCCCGCCTATCTCTGTTTGAGCTTCTTCGCCTTTCCAAGGATACTCGTGAAGCTCTCTGTGAAGCCCTGAAGGATGCTGAGTCCTTCATCAGTCAGGTCAAGCAGCCTGGAGATCTTCCGGCTACATGTGCGCATTGTCATTGTGCGGATGAAGTTATCCCCAACATAACCTTCACCCAACAAGACATGCTGCTCAAGCACAACCGACAGAACAGGCCTCTGTATTATACAGGGTATATCGGTTCCGTCAAGGTGAAACAGTTTCAGATCGATCCGGGGTCTTCCCTCAGCATCATCCCGAAGATGCTGCTCTCAACACTGGGGATCCCAATGTACCGTCTGGCGCCCTCCAACACCACAATCAGTGGCTTCAATGCCAGCAAGAGTGAGCCACTGGGCAAAATACGGCTAGTGTCATATTGGTAACCTCAGAACTGAGGTCACTTGCTATGTCGTGGATGCCGATGTCAACTACAACCTCCTATTGGGTCGTCCGTGGCTGCATGAATACATGGTGGTACCTTTCACACTCCACCAATGTATGAAATATGTGTCTACCAATGACATCATCCGGACGGAGTTCGCAGACATCGACCCTTTTAAGGGGGTTGAAGCCTACTTCACTGATTCCAACTTGTACAAATCATCTGACGAGGAGGAAGCCAATGATGCTGACGATGAAGCAGAAACGGCATCAGAGCCCGACATAGAGCCAGAGACGATTCCTGACGCTCCTCTAAAAATTTGACTCAAAGGGAAGCTGCCTCAGATGTTGCCTTCCATGAGCATCAAGCTACCTGGAAAAGTACCAACTGCTCCAGGTAGAACAACTACTGAAGCTCCCTTGAAAATGCGGCTCAAGGGAAAGCCGCCTCAAACATCGGCTCCCCTTGTGGCAAAACTACAGGGGAAGGCACCTATCACGGAAGACGCAGTTAAGGCACCTCTGAAGGTGCATCTTAAGGGCAAGCCGCCGCGATCATCTGTCTCATCTAAGCTGCCGGAGAAGGCCCACATAGCCCTCTCGGACCCCAAGATCAAAGCTGTGGTGGACTCTCCCGATCCAATCCTAGTACTCACGGATGAAGAGCTAGGGGAATATATCTCTGCTGATGTAGATGCACCCTCTCTGGACAATGTAATTCTGCGGGACAAAATCTCGTATTTCATCAATAATAGAGTGTCTTTTAATTATTCTAGTCTTCCACATTGGAATGCCATGTATATATTAGATAACGCTCTACGGTCGTTGTAAACACAAATAACGACCGTCCATCATGTAAATCGAGTAGTCCCGTCCCAAGGGGTCTGTTTTGCAGTCCCACCGTGGAATCGAGACGAAGAATCCATCATCTTCGGCAAAGTCGAGCGTCATCAAGACCTCCCGCCACTCGAGCCAGAACCAGATACCGGCAGAATACAAGTCTATCGGTACACGGACAAGGCAAAGTATCTCATCCAAAAGATGGGTTATGACCTAAAAAGCAACCAAGGCCTGAACTATGGCAAGGGTCGACGTCTTCCTCTCCGGCTTCCAACACCTAAAGGAAAGCCACAGGACTACTATCATCGAACTCGACGGGGGGTGGGCTATGTCACGCCGTCGTCAACTCCAGAGAACTCGGAGGCGAAGAAAACAGAGCATTCTCACTCGTCCGAAGCATCAACTTGGGATTCCGATACCAGTATCGGCTCAGTCTTCAAGAAAGTGCTATCAGCCAACATGACATCTGCACAATTGCAAGAAGATGAAGGCGAAAACCAAACGCCAAAATTCTTTGAAGAAGAGCCTTGGACTCAACGCCTAGGAGAATAGTGGGAGTCTCGTTTTGAATTACGCGAACCCCCTATCGAAGACGAAGTCGAACAGATCGACCTTGGGGATGGATCTTCTTTCAAATCCATCTTCATCAGCAAAAGCCTAAAAGGAGAAGATCGAGAATCTTTAATCCAGCTGGCTAAAGAATATATCGATGTCTTCGCCTGGAGCTACGAAGATATGTCAGAACTTGATCCCCAAATTACGATGCATAGGCTTAACATCTTACCTGATGCCAAGCCTATAAAGCAACAACAACGACGTTTTCATCCCGACATCATGAACGCTATCGATCAGGAAGTAGACAAACTCCTGACCAGCGGGTCCATCCGTGAGGAACAACATCCGGATTGGGTGGCCAACGTCGTCCCAGTCACCAAGAAGAATGTGAAGATACGGGTCTGTATTGACTTCAGGGATCTCAACACTGCTTGTCCGAAGGACGAGTTCCCGCTTTCAGTCATTGAAGTGATGATCGACAACACATGTGGCTTTGAACGCATGTCCTTCATGGGCTGGTATTTGGGCTACAACCAGATCAAGATGTTCTCCGATGACGTAAAACACACATCATTCAGGACTCCGAAGGGGGTTTTCTGCTATACAGTGATGCCCTTCGGCTTGAAGAACGCTGGTGCAACATACCAGCAAGCTATGAGCACCATCTTCCGTCAGCATCTTCGTAAGACGGTCGAATGCTATGTTGATGACATCGCAGTCAAGAGCCGCCTCAAAGTAGATCACCTACAAGACCTTAAGACAGTCTTCGATCTCATGCGAGCGCATCAACTCAAGATGAACCCCGCTAAATCCTTTCTTGGGATTTCTAGCAAAAAGTTCTTGGGCTTCATTATCACGGCGAAAGGCATTCATGTCGATCCCGAGAAGACCAAAGCCATCCTTGACATGGACCCTCCGAAGAACCTCCAAGAACTTCGAGGCCTGCAGGGGCGTCTGGCATACATCCGGAGGTTTATAGCAAACCTTTCCGGGAAATGTCAACCCTTCACCCAGCTCATGAAGAAGGGAGTCTCTTACGTCTGGACAGAGGAATGTCAAAAAGCTTTCGACGACATCAAGGCTTACTTGACGAGCCCGCCAGTCCTGGTGGCACCCGTCGTCGGCAAACCATTTCTTCTCTACGTCCGTGCCATGGATCATTCCCTCGGCGCTCTGCTCGCTCAGAACAGCGACACAGGCTATGAGCAAGCTATCTACTACCTCAGTAGAACACTGATCGGGGCCGAACACCGGTACAATCCCGTTGAAAAAGAGTGTTTGGCCTTGGTATTTGCCGTCCAAAAGACTCGCTATTATGTCTCAGGCCAGACAATTCATGTCATCTCCCGAGTCAATCCACTCAGAGTTCTCATGACGAAGCCAGGGTCATTAAACTCCCGGCTAGCTGCATGGGCGATCCTGCTAACACCATACAACATGGTGTTCGTTCAACAAAAAGCCATCAAGGGTCAGGCTCTGGCCAACTTTTTAGCTGCACACCCCATCCCGGAATCCTCAAGACTCTATGAAGACATCCCGGATGAGGTCCAAGAATCAAACGTCACCGAAGAGAGCTCCGTCTGGCGGATATTTTTTTGATGGTGCTTCAAGAACAGGCCCCAAAGGCCAGATCATCCCAGGAGTGGGGGTAGTCTTAGTCTTCCCCGATCACCTGGTCATCCAGCGTGCCTACTCCCTTTCGAAGCCGTGCTCCAACAATGTTGTCGAGTACAACGCGCTCATCATGGGACTCCAGCTAGCGCAACAGCTGAGGGTGGATCATCTGGAAGCCTACGGTGACTCAAAACTCGTCGTTAATCAGGTCAGAGGGCAATACGAAGTTCGCCATGAAGATCTAATTCCTTACCATGAGGTTGCATTGAACATCATTTCAACCTTCACCAAGTTCTTCATCGAACATGTACCTCGTCTACAAAATCTGGAGGCTGACGCTCTAGCTGGCTCGCAGCCTCATTGGCAGCACCCCTCGGGACTCGACACTATGTAACGGTAGTTGATCGAGACTTGGTCTATCCTGAGAACAACCTATGCTCACAAATTACCCATGCCGCGTCAACGAGTGCTGGTATTAATGTCCGAGACTGGAGATTTCCATTCATCGACTTCGCTGTCTACGGAATTCTCCCGGAGGACCCAAAAGAAGCCGTCTCAGTCAGGAGACGCTCCCTTTGATTCTATTACGATACAGCTACTAAAATGCTGTACCGACGCTCCTATGATGGACTTCTCCTTCGATGTTTATCCAACGAAGAAGCAGCCGAAGCCCTTCGAGAAGCTCACGATGGAACCTGCGGGGCCCATCAACCAGGACCTAAGTTGCAGGATCGACTACGATGCATGGGCTACTACTGGCCAACCATGGCAGTCGACGCTGTCGACTATGCTAAAAAGTGCCATGCGTGCCAGCTTCACGCTGACTTCATCCATACACCGTCAGAACCACTACATCCTACGGTCGCCTCCTGGTCCTTCGAAGCCTGGGGCATGGACATTGTAGGACCGATCACCCCTCCGTCATCGAGGGGACACCGCTTCATCCTAGCCATCACCGACTACTTCTCCAAGTGGGCAGAAGCAGTTCTACTGGCGGAAGTGAAGAGCTCTAGGGTGATCAGCTTCATCAAGCACCATGTCATCTACCGTTTCGAGGTACCTCGGAGGATTATCTACGATAACGGTCCTCAGTTCATCAGTCATGTTTTCAGCAGATTCTGTGACAAGAATCGCATTCAAAACGTGGCATCAACCGCCTATAATCCGACAGCAAACGGATTGGCTGAGGTGCTTAACAAGACTATCGTCAGGCTACTCAAAAAGGTCGTGTCATCCAACAAACGTGACTGGGACGAAAAGCTCGACGAATGCCTTTGGGCCTACCGCACAACGGTACGGACCCCGACAGGCAACACACCATTCTCCCTGGTCTACAGGAGCGAAGTGGTACTGCCTCTCGAGATCCAGATACCCTCACTCCGTGTAGCAATCACGAATCAACTCACAGAAGAAGACAATCAACGTCGCCGTCTGCGAGAATTGGAGGCACTTGATGAAAAGCGTCTCCTAGCTCAACAACGCATCGAACTCTATCAAGCCCGTATATTACAGGCTTTCAACAAAAAGGTCAAGCAGAGGACTTTCCAAGTAGGCGACCTAGTTCTGGCAGTCAGAAGGCCGATGGTGTTGACTCACAAGACACCAGGAAAGTTCGAACCCAAGTGGGAAGGACCGTTCATCATAGAGACGGTAAACTCAAACGGTGCATACCGTCTCGCCAAATCCAATGGGGACTTGTTCATGATGCCCATCAACAACAAGTTCCTAAAGAAGTACTACTCTTGACATCCTTAGACTTGTACTTCTATCTCCACCCAACAAGGAAGTCCCTGGACCCAATCATCAGGGCCCACGTATACTTTCCGTAAAATCTTACGCTTCTGGAACCCAGCTGTTCCATAGCGTTCTATTTTCCAGTAGAGAGACAACCACGTCCATATTACCTCTGAGTTGTTCCCCTACACCCTACAAAGCAGAATCTTACACTCCGTAAGACGATGCTACCCATCATATTTACCACGTCCACATTACCTCTGAGTAAACATCCCGTACAGATAACCCCTGCGTTGTCGTACATTGATCGCAGAACTTCCACGTCCATATTACCTCTGAGTAGTTCTACGTATTCCCCCAGAGTCATTCCTACCATGTCTATAACACCTCTGAGTAGGAAGATTTTATCATTTGAATCCCATATTTGCCACATCCACATCACCTCTGAGCAAATATGTCGGTTCTCTCGAACTTATTATCTGTACCTAAAAACCAAGGTGCGCAAAAGATAATAGGTCTACACAAATCATCAAGTTCATGACAACAAAAATGAATACACCACAAAAAACTCTGTATTCTTTATTCCAAAATAAAGGATTACACCCCCAGCAAGAGTTGCAAATTACAAGAAGAAGAGATTACAATCCCTAAATATCTCCGGGGTTGGCCGAAAGCTCTTCAATCCGATGCTTCAAGCCTGCTGTCCGAGTCTCTACAGTCGCCAGGACCCGACGTTCGGCTTCTTGACGCATCGTTTCTATGGCCTCAGGAGAAGTATCGTCCTCATGCTTCTCGTCCAACTGTTGTCGCTGCTGAGCCAGAGTAAGAGCCCGGCGCGTGAAAGCTGCTTCCTCCTCCTTATATGCTACATGTTCAGCATGGACTCGTTCAGCATCTAATAAGAGTTGGGCCCGCTGGTCTTCAAGGAGGCGAATCTTGGCATCAACTTCTGCTATACTAGCGTCCAACGCGGCCCGCAACTCCACCTTCTCCTACGTGGACTGAGATAGCCTCCCCACCGCAGCCTCAGTTTCAGCCACCTCGCGTTCCCAGACACCCACGGTGGCCTGATAAGAGGACTCAATCTCAGCAATCAGCTTCTCCTTTTTCGCATCATCAGGGCTTTAACCCATGCGCATCAGCAGTGGAACTTCAGCGCATCATCAGGGTTTAAACCCATGCGTATCAGCAGTGGAGCTTCGGCTCATCATCAGGGTTTTAACCCATGCGCGTCGGCGGGCCTCGGCGCATCATCAGGATGGAAGTCCATGCGCGTCGGCGACAAAGAGTTAGGGCACGACAATATGATGCAACTCAGTCATGTGCTCTAAACTCGTCTAAAAAGGTTGAAAGATGACACCCACCCGTCACCGCAGGCCGAACATCGGCCGGAGTCACAATGGTGACAGGAACGTCCTCCTCGACGAACTCCGCAGGCTCCTTGCCCTTGCCAGCACCACCACGAGGAGTTTTGGGAGCCATTTCTCGTAAGAAGGAAATTAGGGTTTTTTTAAAAAACTCTAAAAGAAGAAAGCAAAGAGAGGAAGAACTCTCTCTCTCCATCTCACGCCTATTTATAGGCTCAGTCGCACGCGTGAACCGATGAAGTGTGACCTCAGCCGCCGCTTCGGGTTCTGTGAAGAGATAACTGCAGATAAATCCAAAAAGATCATCATTAATCTTCTTGGTTACCGAAGCGTCATCATTCGCATTTACTGAGAGGAGCATGCGCCCTATTACTGATGCACGGAGTGATCATGTGCCCGAACAGTCATGCGCCCCGTAGAAGACACCACCATGCTTTTTATTCAAAGTATTCCAAAACTTGGCAAAAAGTTTTGAAAACTTTGAAGGGGGTCTTGTAGAAGCATGTAATTTCAGGACCAGAAGTCCTATACGCCAAACATTACATGCACCATGGAGCTCAGAGGAAGTACTTGGCACAGCAAAGCAAAAATATAGACATTAAAAGAAGATTTTTATTTCATATAAAAGTCTATTACATGTTTTAGAAAGAGCTGTACAAAAGAGGATTTCTACAAAAAAAGATCCTAAGTCTACAGCTAGGCGTAGCAACCACCATGCGCTCTCAAACAGGCGCATCTCGCCATGCGCTCTCAGCTAGGCGCATCCCTTCAGCAGCTCAGTTATGTGTCGCCTTTCAGCGTCGCAGAACGAGAGTGGCAATCAACCCTCTAGCTGGAGGAGGAGCTCTTCAAACCAAGGAAGAGAAGAGCACCGCAAATCAACCTGCAGCTAAAGGAGCAGCTTTCGACCCAACCAGAATGGGCAACACCCACTCTAGCGGGAGGAGGAGCTCTCCCAAAGCCCAAGGAAAATCGCAATCGAAACACGGCTAAAGGAGCAGCGAAAGAGCCTCCAAAGCCGCAGCACCGTAATTTAGATCTGCGGCTCTTCCAGCACAACTGAGACGAGGCTCGAGCATCCCGATCTTTGGATGCAACAGGCACCTTCCGTCTGCCTCAGAAGCCCTCGACTCCGACTTTTGGATGTAACAGTCACCTTCAAGTGCATCAATAAAGATCATGCGTCGCATCTTCACCCTCGGGAGCATCTCATCAACAGAATGTGCTCGAGTAAACAAGTTTATTTTGGAAGGACGTGAGAGAACGAGAAGCAAACCCTCTCCATGCCACTATTTATAGGCCGGACAAATCAAACCCATGCGCCAAGTGGCTGGCTCTCCGAATCCCGTGCAATGAATTTGCATTAATGGTGATGAACCTGACGCTTCGAATTCAACCGAGTCAAGAACGGCTATTTAAAGCACTCGAAGAACGTAACAGTCAGGCCCATAAAGACGTGTCATGCAAAGAGGATGCGCCGGCCAGACCGCCCATCGTACTGACGCGCCCAGCTCCCATCAACCTCATAAGGATGTGCCCCCATGCGCCTAGTGGAACGCCGATCGATGTGCCCACTCAACAAATATATCACCTGTCAAAGAACATTAAATGCTGAAGTCTGACAGGGTTGGCAGCACGTCCTCCGAGGACTGCAGTTGACAGCTTTTTTCAGAAAATGAAGCGTCGCCAACGTCAGCACCATCATTACTCCCCTCCGGCGGTTACAAGCCACGTGGCCGTCCAACCATTTCGCATGCGCCTCCGCGGCCATGCGTCTAAATCTCTGCATGTGCCTCAAAAGCCGTGCGCCTCAGACTTTTTTTTGATCCCTAAAGACATAAGTAAAGTCACTACTGAAGCCCCGTATGCGCCTCCAACATACGTCCCGACTGGTTCGTGACTCCTAAAGGTTACGAGCCAAAGCCTCCTCATGCGTCCAATCCCAGGCGCATCCTATCAGATCACTCCCCACCAAATCTGAGATCTTCGAGCCATGGACCTACGACACGCGTCCTTTGACTTGATTCAGCCTATGAAGGGGTGCTAATTACCCAAGATCTCAGCAACTGAAAGATCTTCTCCGTTGCTACGTGTCAACTCTGCCGCAGCCCACGACAACGACGAGAAAAGTTCAACTCCTCAATCAGGGCGCATCGCCTATGCGCCTCCATCAGCAACTACCACGTGGCGTCCCCACGTACAGGCACATCCTACATGCGCGCATGAGCAGTCAGCTTACAAAGCTATAAATAGAGGGATTATTTCCTTCTTAGACAGAGGCACACAGACAGAGACGTCGTGCAATCATCAGCAGCATATAGAGAGAGGCAGATACAGACACTCAACGTCTTCTTCCTCTCCGCAAGCTCCTGCACCTAGAGCAACCCAGATCTTCAGAGAACCGAGAACCGTCGTCAGATCATCAACGGAGTCAACGTATTACCACTAGCTCTATCGGCACAAGGGGCCCAGATTAAACAAAAGTGTACTCCTAGGACTACGTCTAAGTCCTACATTGTAACACTGTTCTATTTGTATTGAAATTACATCAAAAGATTTTAATGGCAAACAGTTCTGAATCAGTATAAAACGCCTACACTACAAGGCGCAAATGCGGTGCCCATGAACCCGCAGAATCAACGCCATGGAGCACAAGGCTGAGTCTATGCATTAACTCGGGATGAGGCATTCGCATCCGATACTGTTGTAACATGTATATTACTCTACAAAATATACCTGCTCAGTTTTTATTCGATTTGGGTGCAACGCATAGTTTTATATCTGCTGATTATGCGAAAGAAAATAAAATAACCATGTAATCACTAGATATGAACATTAGCGTTAGCACTCCATCGGAAGTTGATATGCCTACGAACTTTATTTGTAGGAATTACCACATTTGCATCGGGAGAAGAAATCTATCCTTGGAAGCAGTTGTACTAGACATCAAAGAGTGCGACATAATCCTGGGCATTGATTGGTTGGGCGCTTATCATGCAACAATCGAGTGCACGGAGAAGAGAGTGGTGTTTCGTCTTCCTGGAGAGACAGAGTTCTCATATTTGTGTGGTACGGTCTCGAAGACGGCTATAGTGGTATCGGCAATTTTGGCAAGGCGTATGCTGCGTTCTGGCTGTGCGGGATACTTGGCATCAGTTTGAGATACCTGAAAGAATAATACAAACACAGTGCAGACTGATGTTGTGGCAGATTTTCTCGACGTTTTTCCTGATGAGATGCCCGAGATGCCGCCGGATCGAGAAATAGAATTCCGCATCAACACCTTTTCGGACACACGACCGATATCAAAGGCGCCTTACCGAATGGCTCTAGCAGAACTGAAGGTGCAATTATAAGAGTTGCTAGACCACAAATTTATTTGCCCTAGCGTCTCTCCGTGGAGAGCTTCCGTACTGTTTGTAAAAAAGAAGGATGGATCGATGTGGCTATGCATCGACTATCGTGAACTCAACAAGGCGACCATACGGAACAAGTATCCCTTGCCACGAATCGATGACTTGTTTGACCAACTGCAAGGCGCGTCAATATTTCAAAAATTGATCTTCGTTCAGGCTATCATCAATTAAAGATCAAGTCCGATGACGTATCGAAGTCTGCCTTCCACACTCGATATGGTCATTATGAATTCCTAGTCATGCCGATCGTTTTAACGAATACCCCAGCCACTTTCATGGATCTAATAAACCGAGTCTTCCGACCCCAAACTGATAAACTTGTAGTCGTGTTCATCGACGATATCCTTATCTACTCGAAGAATCGAGAAGAGCACGCAGAGCACTTGAAGACGGTATTGCAGACTCTGCGTAAAAATAAATTTATGTCAAACGGAGTAAATACGAGTTTTGGATGAGTAGTGTGACATTCCTCGGACATATAATCTCTGTCGAAGGCGTCGCGGTAGACCCAAAGAAGATTGAAGCGATGGTAGATTGGAAACGACATTCCTCGGCTAGCGACATTCGAAGTTTCCTGGGCTTAGAAAACTACTATCGAAGATTCGTGCGAAGCAGCGTCGCCTCTGACTCACCTCACCCAGAAGGGAGTCGTATTTGAATGGAGTGACAACTGTGAATCCATATTTCAAGAGTTGAAGCAACGGCTCGTCTCAGCTCCAATCCTTACACTTTCAGATGGTCCAAAAGGCTTTCAGATATTCAGCGACGCGTCGGGAACTGGCCTCAGGTGTATACTCATGCAGAAAGATAAAGTCACCTCCTACGCTTCATGGCAGTTGAAACAGCACGACAAAAACTATTCGATGCATGACCTAGAATTGATGGTGATCGTGTTTCCATTGAAACTCTGGCGGCACTACCTCTATGGTGTCGCTTGCAGAATCTATACAGATCATAAAAGCCTTAAATACTTGTTTACACAATGAGAACTCAACTTACGGCAACAAAGTTGGCTCGAACTCATAAAGGATTATGAGCTAACGATTGAGTATTACGTCGGGCAAGGGAAACGTCATAGCCGACGCGCTGAGCAGAATGTTTATAGGATTGCTGGCCCTAAATAATGAGATATAGAGAGACCTTGAAGCGATGGGTATCGAACTCGGAATTGAGTATCAACATCTACACCTAGCTCAGTTGAAGCTTGGGTCGAGCCTGCTTAGCAATATAAAGATCGCCTAGAAAGACGATTCATTCATGAAGAAGATGCACGAGCTGATTTCAACAGAAAGGACGACTGACTTTACGGAAGACGGAGACGGGATAATACGACTAAAAGGAAGGCTCTGTATTCCTGAAACTGTCGAACTCAGAAAAAAATTCTGACGGAGGCGCATTATGCGAAGTACTCTTTACATCTGGAAGCACCAAGATGTACAAGGACTTATGCACAAACTTTTGGTGGCACGACATAAAGAAAGACGTAGCTACTTTCGTGTCGTAGTGCATGGTGTGTCAACAAGTAAAGACAGAATACCAAAGGCCAGGCGGCGACCTGTAGAACCTCGCCATTCCTGAGTGGAAGTGGGACAATATCTCGATGGATTTTATTGTAGGATTTTCGAAGACGCCGTGGAGGAATGATGCGATTTGGGTCATTGTTGATAGATTGATCAAGTCGGCTCACTTTATTACAATTAAAGTAGGATGGAGCGTCGATCGGTTAGCGTAAATCTATATCGGCAAGATTGTTCGACTGTACGGGGTACCGACCATAATAATTTCGGACAGAGACGGGCGATTCCTATCGTATTTCTGGACGAGCCTGCAAGAGACGATGGAGACCAAACTAAATTTTAGTTCTGCATACCACCCCCAGACAGACGATCAGACGGAGAGGGTGAATCAAATCTTAGAGGATATGTTGCATCTGTGTGCGATCAATCTTAAAACTAGTTGGGATACGCATTTGCCGCTTACGGAGTTTGCGTATAACAACAGTTATCAGTCGAGCATTCAGATGGCTCCATATGAAGTGCTCTACAGGAGGAAGTATCGTTCTCCAATATGCTGGGACAGAGTCGGAGAGCGACAAGTGCTCGGACCGAAACTGGTGGAACAGGCCGTCGAAAAGGTCCGCTTGATCCGAGATAGACTCTGTATCGCACAAAGTCGACAAAAGAGCTACACAGATATTCGTCGACGACCGCTAGAATTTTTGGTCGGAAACCATGTGTTTTTGAAAGTAACGCCCATGCGTTGCGTGATGCGGTTCGACGTTAAAGACAAATTGAGCCTGAGATTTGTAGGTCCTTTCGAGATCATCGAGCGAGTTAAAACGGTTGCTTATCGGATCGCACTACCTCCTGCCTTAGCTGATATGTATGATGTTTTCTATGTTTCACAACTTCAAAAATATGTGCACGATCCAAGTCACGTGGTTAGCTTCGATCAGTTGGAGCTACGTACTGACTTGTCTTACTCGGAGGAGTCTATTCAAATTTTGGACCGTAAGGAAAAGGTATTACGAAACTGATCGATGTCCTTGGTCCGCGTGCTTTGGAGGAACCATTTAGTTGAAGAGTTGAATGGAAAATGGAGGCAGAGATGAAGAAGAAGTACCCTTCGTTGTTTGCCTAATTTGAGGTCAAACACTTGTTCTTAAGTTTCGAAATAAAACTTTTTCTTAGTGGTATATTATGTAGTGCCCCGTTTTCGATAGGCGACGGACTTCGTAATATGCTTGTGCCGAGTCAGATCGGTGGAAACTTAGATGGCCATCTGACTCAATAGCTGAGCTTGGTAAACGATAACACCTTGCGGCATCGATCAAATCGATTTGGACGAATATTACGAGAATCGATCCAATTAATGGAATGACTTCTATTAGAATAAGTTCTAGATGCAGCAGGCTGCATCTCGACGAGTGAGCTCTATATAAGAGTCCCTTCGACGGGATCGGACTGCTGTATGGTTTTCTTGGAGCTTTTGCCGTTTGGTTTTGATGAATGTGTTTTTGCATCATTTTCTGAATGCATTCTACGAATTTTGAAACGAAGGATTAAAGAAAGAATTCTGACTAAGTGTTGGTGCCATTGTAGGAGCTCGCATAACTAAAGCTTGAACGTTGCGAAATGCTTCGACGGTCGACACGATCAAATATTTGGTGGGTGATTCGACCCCTTCTTTTTTTACTCCTTTCTGTAAACAAAATTCTTTGCCTCGATCTCATTCAAATCGACGATGCCAAGTTAAATGCATACCAATCCACTAAGGTCAAAAACTTGGAAAAAATGTATCAATTTAAAGTAATTTGCTCTGAAAATATAAGTTTCGCACCAAAATAAGAAAGTTTAAGATTCTAGTTAAAAGATAGACTATTTCACGTGCTGCAAAATAATATGAAACGTCGATTGTGGCTTATGATGCCTCAGGCAATTTGGTTCCTATGGGATACTAAATCGGAACTATGGCTTTGGGGAAAATGAATCGTTGCATGAGTTGGGAGAAATGATAATGCCGTTCAATACTGTCCGTGCTATACAAATCTGTTTGCATATATTAAGCAGTTCACGCATTGGCATGGTCATGGACAACTTGTGACCACACAAACAAGATTTGCGCTAACCGATCGACGCTCTATCGGTATCGAATCGACCAAGGGGGAATGAATAATCGTGCTTCGACACTGATGCATTGCGGGACCGTTAGTCAGGCTTACAACCTAGACTGAACGGGCCGAAATGCCGGTGAGATAGTCCCAAGTAGTGTGTAACACCAGTGACCGCACAAATAAGATAGAAGCATGCTCACCTATTATCTTATGCAGGTAGTAAATATTATCTATGATTTTATGCAGGGACGAGCACGGCCGTGGTAAGAATTGTGATAAATCGTTATGTTTTACTGTATGCTTTATTACTTCAAAGATGGCTATCGATATGAACTGAATTCATTTAGTTCTAAATAGAAAGAGAACTCTAAAGCATGCCTACCTTAACAATCAGAGTCGGTTTAGAAGAGTGGGTTTGTCCCGTCCACTTAGCAAGTGTGCTAACCCCTTCCCAACAACCCATGTGTTGCGGGAGCTCTAAACTAAAGCTGAAGTGCGGAGAGACATTTTGAAGCTCTTCCTATTCTGAAGTATTTTGAAGCCAATTCATCGAAGGCTTATGTATAAAAGGGCGAATGTATGGAACGACAAGTATTAGTTTAGGTAGCTTATTGAGTATATTTCTTTTGTTTCAATCAATGTAGCTGCCAACATCCAATGTAATTACGACTTACACTTCGTTGCAAGCTATGAATGAAAAATATATGTCATGACCTGCTACCCAATTTGTTGGGCCGGGTCGAGCCATGTCCAGCCTACGCTTGGTTAAAGCATAGTAAGCTGTTCTAAGAATAGACAATAAAGGATCTAAGCTGCTAACAGTTCTAATATTATATTTAAAAGGTTCATCACAACACAAAATCTATAAGCGAAAGTAAAATAAGTACATACTTAATAATACACTTCCAAAGTATTAAACTGGAGACAAAGTCCTGTAACTACAAGATATAGTCTAAACAGTTCAATAACTAAGCCAAAAATAATCTAAGCGAGACTACCAAGCGAGGTTTCCTGCGGAAACTTCCTCGAAAGCAATGGACCGGTCCTCTACAGTGGGTCCATAGAAAAGATTACAGAGCAAATCTTCCTCCGAAAGTGCCTATAACGTTATCCTGTCAGGACGAGAGCAAGTACTGGTTCTACAAACTAAACATACTGAGCATGGAATGAAAAGAGATGTAATAAATAAGAATCATGTTATATCACAGTCTATCATAGAAGATACATTTGTCATGGCGACAGATGTATATGTAATATTTAAAACTGGAGCAGACACGTGATCGGTCAATAGGTGTAAAATGTAATAGCGTACAAGTCTACATGTAATAAAATGTACGTACGTACAAGTCTACAAGTATAGGTGTACATCCGTACAGAAATGTGGGATAATGGCCTACGATAAGGTATGCATATAAAATGCAACCTTCCTAGGTACATACGTACGGAAGAAGGGGGCATAATCACGTACTCAACTATCAGTTTCCCCATAACCCAAGCTATAACATGTGAGGGATACGAGAATAGTTTAAAACATGTGAAAGATACTGGAAGCAGTATAAAGCATGGTAGGTACTGAGAGCAGTATAAAACATGGTAGGTACTTAGAGCAGTATAAAGCATGTGAAGATATGACTTGCAGTTCAAGAAACGGTATTTTAACATGGTTCATACGCAATTCATTATCATATACAGTAAAATAGAATTTGTATGGGTACTTTCCTCGAACAAGGCAAGTTGATAAGAATGCAGAGGAAGAAGCCTGGTGTCCTATCACTGTCAAAAAGGGTAAACAAACTCAGATCCTATTCTATGTTCAAGACTCTAGACTGCTAACTCTAACACTAGTGGTATGCCATGACTTCTAACTGGGACACTTAGCTAAATGATGACCCAGTATAGACCAATATGGGGTGACATTAAGCCTATAACCTATACTCAGAGTCCTTAGAAACTCAAAGATCAATCTAGAGTTTTACGAAAACCAAGTATACAAATATACTAATAATAAGAATTAATTATAAATTAAGGACGATAAATAAGAAAAAATCTACAGATATTGTCGAATGATAAAATAAATATTACCGACGTGCCAGAATGGTCAAATTATCTAGGATAGCCAACACATAAGTCCAATTTGGATACAAGAGCAAAATGGTAATTTTGGGTCAAAATGATGTCCGCCGTTGGACCCACTTTGCACCAAAAATGTGTCAGGATGGAAGTTTACAAAACTTAGCAAATTATATGTCCACGAATTTAGAATGATGATACGAACCCAACGGTATGTTCGAAATGTGATTCCGATAACCCGATCACAAAATGGTCCGTTGACCTGGATATTGGTATCCGATTTGCATGGAAATGCATGTCGAAGCCAAAGTCCACAAAACTCAGCATATTATATATCAAAGAATCCAGAATGATGATACAAACTCAACGTATATCCGAAATTGGATTCCGATGAGCCGATCTCAAAATGACCTGTTGACTCGGACTTTGGGGTCCGCTTTGCACTGAAATGTGTGCCAGGGCCCACGTCCTCCAAATCTGACGAAATTTATATGAAATCATGCCAGAACGACGCCACGAGTCTACTGGTGTTGTCAGAAATTGAATCCAGAGTTCCGGGTTCAAAAATAAAATTTTACAAGTTAGAAATTACGAATTCGGACGGCCAACTTTGGCATCAAATTTAACCAATCAAATGTGTTCACAATAAAATAAAACTTGAGGGACAAGAAGATGCTTATACCATCTGTGCACAGGAACTGACGGTACATCAAACGGATGTTCGACGGCGGAGTTACGAGCCGACGAAATTGGCTCCACAAAACTGTCCAAAAACAGTACATTTTAAAGTGTCAACTTGACGGCCGATTTTGGTGTATCAAACGACAAAATTAATGGATGAAACTTGAGGGGAGTGAATAGGGATATACCGAAATAGTGACGGAGCAAAGAGTTTATCGATCCAACGGTCGAATCTCTCGAAAAATGTGTACGAAGTCCTTGTCCCAAAACGTAATTCTGGATTCGAAACCGAGCGCGTCACGACGAGAACCCGTGCCAAACGCACGAATCGGCTAGGCGGCGCATCGGGGAAGACGGTAGCCTCCAAGGAGAGGTGCGCCTGGAGTCACTCGACCATGGGTGGCCGTTCATTGCGACACGCGACGACGACGGTGGCGCACGATTGCCGGTACGCACGCGCGGCTGTTGCGCACGCTTCTGCTTCTGTTGCAGCTAGCTGCTGCTGTTGCAGCTGGTCGCAGCTGGCTACGGCTGGCCGCACGATGGTGCAGGGGTCCAAGCATGGGCACGACGACAGCGGTGGTGGCCGTGGCGGCGTACGGTGGTAGTAGAGAATGGAAGAGAGGAGGTGGTGGTGTCGGTGATGGTTATGGTGATAGTGGTGGTGGATGCTGATGAAGGAGAGTAATGTGAAGGAAAAGAAGAAGAGAAGGAAGAAAATGAAGTTAGGGGGGTGCTGTCGGTTGAGTATAGGAAGAGGAGAGAGAGATGTCGGCTATATGGGGGGGAGGAAGGTGGATGTTAGTAGAGAGAGAGATATTTATATATTAGAAAGAGAGAGAGAGAGAAAGAGAAAATTAAGAGAGAGAGAGAGAGGTCGGCTAAGGGAGGGTGTGTGGGAGTGTTTTAAGAAGGAGAGAGAAAGAGAGTTATATATATATATATATATATATATATATGTAAAAGAGAAAATGAGATATTTGATAAAGTAGAGAGAGGAAGAGAGATATTTTGTGTAAGAAGAAGGAGTGATGTATTAGTAGGGTGTATGGGTAGTCATGATAGGGATCACATAAAATCTGGTTGGACGTTGGATCAGGTTCGATGGAGTTTGGGCTAGGCTTTGTCATAATTACAAACTTAAGTTATTTATAATCATGGATGAAATAGGAGCATGCAGGAGATCAATTGTGTGGCAAGCAAGTGGCACGTGCATAGTAGGCTTAAAGTAGATCAGAACCATATATTGGGTCGATTTGATTGGACCGATGTCGGGCCCTGAAATTAAATTGGAAGTTGAATCAGGTTTTACAATAGATAATCAATTGGCCTAAATTGACCCAAAAGTTGCGCGATGCAAACAGAGTACAAGAGAACAAGTTTGCGTGGGAAACCTTATACCAAAATAAAGATAATATGGTCTACTACAAAACTCATAAAGAGAGTTTCCAGAGATTGACATCTCTAACGCTCCAGAAATCAAAATCATAAAAAAGTACATTTAATGATAAAAAATAATTATAATAAAATATTTATTAAAAATAATTTATTTAGAAAATTTAAAATAAACCCTAAAATTCAAGGGGCTTACATCCTACCCACCTTATAAGAATTTTGTCCTCAAAATTTAAAATCATCCAATAGGTCAAGCTATAACATATAGCTGCTCTGGCTACAATACTCAATCTGCCACCCTTGTGATCATCTCTTCTGTTTCTCTTTACAATCTTTTTGGTTCAGGTTCAACAAAGGTCCTTCTATCATAAACTACGTCATATATCCTTTAGAATCTTCTATATTGATATGGAACCTTTATGTATACACTAAAATATAGGTCATTCTCTGGGTATGTTTATAAGCCAATAATGCTTAATCATCAACCATATTTCCAACCTCAATTGTAAATACTTGATTTCCTTATCATATCCTAAGTATCCTTATTCTATCAATCCATAGGCCCTTTGCATTATTTGTCTTCAATCCTTTTCTACAGCTTCTCCTTGAAATTATACGCTCAATACTTATCCTTGGCGTAGGGCCTTCTTCTTTTTACTCAACAACTCCTCTGAATATAAATCCTCAATTTCAAACTCCCAATTTATTAATTACCAATGTACATATGTCTTTATCTTGTTCCTTGTCGTTTTAACTGATATCTTTTTGATCTCGTACGCAATATTATATGTCACTCTAACTTATTCTATATCATTCCACATATCGATCTACCCTTCAATCATATGTAATTAGCTACAGGTAACCCCAAAATTCTACAAATGCTAAATCCTTAATTTGTAAGTACAGGATTCGGATCCTCAATCCATAGTCACAATAATATAATATCTCATTTCTCCATCTTAGATACCCTATCATCAATTTATACTATCAATACAAACGTTCTTAATGGTTTCCAAGTCTACTATAGTCAGTCACTCATACTTGTCCTAGAAGCTTAATCTAACCAATTCCCAGGAAAAGTACTTATCATAATCATACAATAACATTTATAGTTATACTATAGAATCAGTTAACGAGGTTTGGCCATTTCGGTCATCTATCAAATAGAAGGTAATAAGGCCTAAGACTGGGTCGAGCAATCTATAACAGTATCCAAACAAGTTAAAGGGTTAAGTAAGACAGGAAAGTTCATCGGAATATCTCCAAGAATGGTACGAGGACAACGAGATGCATACGACGTAGTCGAGGTAAAACTCGAGAACCATATACGTCCGCAATTAGGTCATGTGAAGTTATTGCCAAGTCAGTGTGCATCTGGCTGAAATAACTTCTTTGTTCCGTAATACGACAGATGGCTACAGTGCACAGCTGCCATGCCAGATAGTACAGGTTCTTGAACTTATCTTGGCTAAATCCATGAAATATTAATCAAATACACAGGGTATGGTTCACATAAGATCCGTGAAACATATGTAACCATGATGCCATCATCTAAAGTCCTGCCTCGCCAGTATTTCTCTGGCTGTAAAACTCTCGATTCCATAATACAAGGTTAAAATCTACTTTCTCGAACCTTCCTTGGATCACTCTATAAGGCGTTTCCAACAATTACCGAGAAAGGTGAGAAGAATTACCCAAGAGGTTAACGAAGAAGAGTTTAGTCAAGTCATAGGAAAGATGGAACAAAAATAATTATGTCCAAAAAGATAACATGAAAGCAATCCTATTGGAGAGTCCTAGATAATCCTAGTTGTGGATGTAGATAGGACAGAGTTAATCAAGACGGAAAAGAATGATGATAAGGATTTATTCTTGCTCATTTGGTCATAACAAAGTGAACCAAGTTGAGATGTGATCTGATAACCATACACGTCTTCTTGAAATCATGTTGCCAAAATTTTTGCTACACCAGTAAGCTTAGATGCAATAAACGATAGTCATAACTAAGGTATACACCCTATAATCATGTTATCTAGAATCCTCGCCACGCCAACCGGTATGGCTGTGAGAAAATCTAAATTCTATAACTAAGACAAGTATACCCAAAATCAGGCTCTATATTTTTATTATACTAGCTAATATGGCTGCGATAAATTCTAAACTCCATAAATAAAGCAGATATTTACCTTATCAGAATTTATCAAAAATCAATCCACAAAATTTATCACGATGCAAGATCAAAGTCAACAATAAAAATCAGAAATTAATTTCAACAACAAATTAAGGAAGAGCAAATGGAAACAAGTGGAAACAGATTTCGAGGTAAGATTTAGAGTGAGATCCTCAGGGGTCATCCCAAGGGTACTATCTTGGTCAAAATTGTAATCCACTGAATTTCAAGCAAGATACTAAATATAATTAACGGTCCTATGCTGTGATGAGTTTTTCTATGTTGCAATCCTAGAAATCCTCTAGGTGTTCTAATTATTGTCCGTAGTATTATCAAGTTGTCCTAAGATCCTAATTGCAGGCATGCTTGGTACAATAACATAACCAAACAACTTAAGTCTCGACCTGCATGGGCCGCCACTAAAAACATGTCATGACCCACTACCCAAATTATTGGGCCGGACCGAGCCATGTCCAGCCTACGCTTGGTTAAAGCGTAGTAAACTGTTCTAAGAATAGACAATAAAGGATCTAAGCTGCTAACAGTTCTAATATCACATTTAAAAGGTTCATCACAACACAACATCTATAAGCGAAAGTAAAATAAGTACATACTTAATAATACACTTCCAAAGTATTAAACTGGAGACAAAGTCCAGTGACTACACGATATAGTCTAAACAGTTCAATAACTAAGTCAAAAATAATCTAAATGAGACTACCAAGCGAGGTTCCCTGCGGGGACTTCCTCGGGGGCAATGGACCGGTCCTCTACAGTGGGTCCATAGAAAAGATCACAAAGCAAATCTTCCTCCGAAAGTATGCCTACAACGTTATTCTGTCAGGACGGAAGCAAGTACTGGTTCTACAAACTAAATATACTGAGCATGGAATGAAAAGAGATGTAATAAATAAGAATCATGTTATATCATAGTCTATCATGTAGAAGATACTTTTGTCATGGCGACAGATGTATATATAATGTTTAAAACTGGAGCAGGCATGTGATCGATTAATAGGTGTAAAACGTACTGGCGTACAAGTCTACATGTGTAACGCCCCAGTCCCAAAATATGTAGGACTAAGTACGTAGACATGCCAGCTGTATATATACGAAGTACAGGGGCCTTGTATGTATACATAAGCTGTAAATTGCAGTAAACCACAACTAACTAATCTCATCCACAAAATAAGAGAATAAAAGATATTATATAATAAATTATTTTTGTACAATATGTTGGGTGGAGACAAATCCACTACCAACAAGTAAGGGAAGAAATACATGGAAAATGAAACGAATTTGGTGAACGAAGCAAAAATGATCCAAGCGCAATCATCCTCGAAGAATATAGAGATGATCACGGCCACGGCTAGAACACCTGCGAAAGACAAGAACACACAGCTGGAGAATAACCAGGTCATCAGAAAGACGTAACAAGATACAGGAAGAACATGCTAATATAAACTGTCAAAATAATAAAATAATATACAAAAAGACTATCCTAGACACCAATATGCAAAAGAAAATGCTAACCATCTATTGTACAATTTAGAGGACAACTTTCATACACATGGGTGGGATTTAGGCTACATGTACATAACTGGCATCCAATCATCTATATCCGTCCGTAACGTCCAAGACGTCAGAGGGCATCTGCAAATATAATTCTCTACAGTTCCATCCAGAGACTGTGGTTTACCTGTTTAGATTCCCATACGCACTAGCGACTGTCCTCTCCCAATATTTCCTATACTGACCAAGTCATATCCATGACCTGCCCAGTTTTGTAACTGCTCGAGTCTCTATACCTTAATCATAACAGTTACGATCTATCTGTCATACGATAATAGAGATGTCCAGTCAATAAGTCGTGCCCCTAGCAAATATCTCAAACCGTGTAGTGTATGTGTCATGGCCAAGGAGATATGAGAATATCCCACAACAAGAATATAGTCCACTAAAACTAAGTCAATATGCATAAAATAAAGTAACGACTAATAGAGTCGCTTGCACCCAAGTATGGCTTGGACGCGCAGTTTATAAACTAACAAATATGAAACAAAGTAAATAAATACAAAAAATAAATAATACGACAGTTAATAATAGCAAGGTATACTTGCCTAGGCCCTGAGCACTATGGTGGCGAAGATCAGATAGGAAAGTAGGTGGAACAACGGCTGCTGAGGAACTAAGGTCCAAACAAACATCTCCGGATGCTGAAAATAGTCTATTATCGAATTATAATTAATACTGTACCTATTAGATTTATTTAATAAATTCTAAAATTAGGATATGGTATAGGTTTTTGTATCAGCTTTTTGAAAAATTAAACGTATCGTATTTTCGTTTCCGGAATCTCCCGACATCGCAAAAATACTGAAACACATTTATTTTTGGGACACTAGATATTCAAACAGTTTTGTAGAAATCTACAAAACGAATTTTGTCTATTAAAATATGTTTTTGGACAGCTTACCTCAAAACGCTTCTTTTAAAAAAAATTGGAGGCAAAATAAAGTTTGGAGCTAGGAGATATCGTCGTTCCAAGTTGCTCTTGCTACTAAAAAGCGGGGCTGAATTTTAATGACGAATTTTAGAGTTTCTATTGGACTAATGTAATACCCCAGAACCAGAATACTGGAGAGCGGGGGCGAATATAGTCAGCTACGTATATTGAAGTACAACCCACCCCGCTATACGGTCACGGCTGTCTAGATATATGAGGGTTTAACTACAAGCCATCAGTCTCTTATGGTCATGAACAAGCCTAATGTCTCAATCTTAAGCAAGTAATAGCATTTACAAGATGTCAGAGCACCATATATACAATAGTAAGGCGTCCCATACATTACATATTTGGATGATCATGAAGCTAGTCATACAAAATGTCAGGACTAGCAAGAGTTTCAGTTATACATGATCAACCCTAGGATTTGTCAATCATGTTACAGCCCGTAGGCAGACAGTAAATAAAGTGCAATCGAGCTAACACGTGCCCGTCGGCTAAACACCTCAAAAGAATATTTTTACAATAGAGTGGGAGAGCCAAAAATAAAACCACTCATTGCCAAGGTTACGTCTGGTGGTCACCATCTGGCTGGAAGGGTGGGAGATCCTCTGGAGCTGCTCCGGTATCTGGCCATACAAAACCAGCTGGATCAGATCCCAGAAAAAGCAAGTGCCACAAAGGAGGCTTCACTTAGGAACTAAAATCAGCATATCATAAATGGATATTAAAAATAATTATAAAAGAACCTGATAATAACAGTGACAACAACAGTGAATTGAGTACGGGAAAAACTATTCAGGTAGCCAGGTCGTAACCCTTAAACCAAACAAGGACCGGGGTTGTAACCCTTCACTTGAATAAAAATCCATCTCAATTTCTTGTTGGTAAAGTAAAATATGACGAGCATGACGTAGGGTGCAATAAGATAATAAACGAAGAGAGGACACAGAACTGCTCCGAGACCTAGGTTACAACCCTTAAACCAAACAAAGACCGGGGTTGTAACCCTTCGCCTGAACAAAACTTGGCCCCTGATTATTATTGTTGGAAGTAAGCATAAATAATCATGTTATTGAAGTAATCAGGTACCGGGACATGACAAGACTTAGACTCCATCCAACATTCACGGCCAAGCAAATAAGTACGGCTTGATACTTTAACTAACTAGGGTTATCACAGGCCTAGTTACTAGCAAGATGCAATGAGATTATTCCAACAGCCACAAGCCCTGCAGACCATCCAGGTTATCCAGGTCGAATATTCATTCATGAAGGGTACAACACATGACTGTGTGCTGAAAATATGCCTTACTCGTCGGCTGGCTACAACTCCACTAACGCGCCCAAATAACGGGATTGCCTGTAGCTGGAAGATCTCTTCATGACTACTGAATTATTCTAGTTATTACCCTTAGTCAATTTCAGTAGGTACTCCTGATCGTGGTATTCAGGGGTCCCTATCCTAGACATGATGCAAGACAATACTGGTTTATTTGTACAAACGTAATCGCCCACGGTGTCCAGGCTATTCATTATTGTCTTGTCGTGTTGGCTGTCGCAACAACATATTGAGGTATATCATGTCAGGTTTACTTATCAAGATTACGTATCATGTCAAGAGTGCGTCACGACGGACCACCATCAAGAATTTATCATGTCAAGTTACTTGTCAAGAGTGCACCGCAACGGGTCACTATCGTGTTCATGGAACATATGCAAAATTTACATGTACAAGCTTTCTATCAAGGGACCCAAGCTACACAGAGGGTCATGTAACATGAGCATAAAATAACAACCCAATATAATAAGACGGGTGCAAGGGCTGTGGAAAGAGCCATGCGGCAAGGGAAACAGGCTTATGCGGCTAGGGGAAAAGAGCGCATACGGCTCGGGGAGAACGGGCTCATGTGGCTGAAGGAAACGAGCATATGCGGCAGTAGAAGAACAAGCTCATGCGGCCAGGGGGAACCAACACCATGCGACTCGAAGGGAGTAGAAACGAGCTCATGCGACAAGCACTGCCAAGAGCTATGTGGCTCGAGGAGAACAGGGTCATGCGGCAAGGTCAAGCTAAGCCATGCGACAAGGGAAAAGATCTCATGCGGCTCGGGAGGGGACAGGGGTATGCATCTCGGGAGAGCGGTCCCATACGGCCAGGGAAAGGCTCATGCGGCACGGGCCAACCAGAGCCATGCGGCAATGGAGAGATGGGCTCATGCGGCTAAAAGTCAGGCAGAGCCATGCGGCTGAAGTCAACTCAAGCCATGCGGTTAAGAAAATGGAGTCTTATGCGGTTGAGGGCACTAGAACCATGGCCTATACGGCAAGGGCCAATCAAGCCATGTGGCCAAGACTGCCACGAGCCATGCGGCCAGGGGGACTGCCGCATGAAAGGCCATGCGGCCAAGCACTGTTCTTCTTCTCTACTTTTCCAAGAAGAAGAACCATGGAATCTATGGCTTCCAAGCTCTACTAAACCTTCATTTAGGGTTAGAATCCATACTTCCATAGGTCAAAATGGGGCAGAAAGAAATTTCCTACAACATGGAACCATCAAAACTTGAACATAACAAGGTTAGTTAGATCAAAACCCAAAAAATCCAAAAATACAACAAGCTTAGATCTACAAGAAATGAACCATGAAAATTAAAAATACTAAGTACTAAAGTGTCTTAGAATCTCGTGAAAAAGACAATGGAGCAATAAAAACTGAGTTCCTCCATGAAGCAAGCTGCACTTGCCTAGGCTCTCTCTCTCTCGGTTGGTGGAGAGTAATGGTGAGGAAGAAGAAGAGTTAATGAAGAAGTAATAAAGAGAGAGAAGGGTTTGGTGGCTAATAAAGGAAGAGGGGGTGGGTTGGTCCACATACAAAACCGAACCAAGCCGAACCAAGCAATGCCAAAATAAACCATGCAATGAGATATGCAAAATACGTACACGTGTACCAAAATACGTAATACGAACTATAGACGTTACGACTCTACCCACCTTAAAAGAATTTTGTCCTCGGAATTTAATTAAGATGCTAGAGAGACAAGGACAAGCTATACTAATCACAGACAAGTTATACTAAGCAGTCCACCATGCAATCATTCATTCAAGCAAGGAATTGAGAGCATAAGGCATAAAAAAGATATTATACCTTACGAGTCAAACAGGCCAGGATATCGCGATCGGATATCATCCTCACGCTCCCACGTTGACTCACCCAAAGAGTGATGACCCCAAGCAACACGGACTAAAATAATAGTCTTGTTCTTGAGTATCTTCTCTCTCCGGTCCAATATAGACACGGGCCTCTCCTCATACGAAAGGTTGGTATCAACAATCAATTCTGAATGATCCAGGATGTTGCTCGGGTCCGGGATATACCGTAGTAGTTATGATACATGGAAGATATCATGCACCTCACTTAGCGACGACGGAAGAGCGAGACGATAGGATACATCACCTACTCACTCTAGAATATCAAACGGCCCTATGTACCTAGGACTAAGCTTCTCCCGTATGCCGAATCAAATGATGTCACGGGTTGGAGAGATACTAAGGAACACATGGTCATCGACAGAAAATTCAAGGGGGCGCCGATGAGAATCGGTCCAATGGCGCTAGCGATCTTACGCAACTCGAAGATGATCTCTGACTCTTCTGACCACCTCAACTGTCTGAGCAATAATTTTCGGACCGAGCATCTGTCTTTCTCCAACATCGTCCCATGCTAGCGGAGATCTGCACTTCCGACCATACAATGCCTCGAACGGTGCCATTTGGATACTAGCCTGAAAACTGTTGTTGTACGAAAACTCCACCAGGTGCAGGTGATCTTCCCACGAACCATCGAAGTCGAGTGTGCAAGATCTCAACATATCTTCCAAGGTTCGTATGGTACGCTCCGACTGACCATCTGTCTGCAGATGATAAGCTGAGCTGAACTGGAGGCGAGTTCCCAAACTCCCCTGCAGACTGCGCCAAAAGTGTGACGTAAATCTTGAATCTCTGTCCGAGGTGATACTGACTGGTACACCATGAAATATGACGATCTGCCTGAGGTACATCTCTTCTAGCTGAGCCGTCGACTGACCAACTCTGAACGGGAGAAAGTGAGCCACCTTCGTGGGCCTGTCTATAATAACCCAAATAGTATCTCTACCGGCCGGAGACCTAGGTAATCCAGTCACGAAATCCATGGTTATATGCTCCCACTTCCATTCTGGAATCGGCATGGGCTGAAGAAGTCCAGCTAGCCTCTGATGTTCAGCTTTAACTTGTTGGTAAACCAAACAACGAGAGACAAACCGGGCTATCTTCCTCTTCATGCCATTCCACCAAAAGTGCTGACGGATATTACGGTATATCTTCGTACCGCCCGGATGAATTGAATACTGAGAACTGTGAGCTTCTGCCATGATCTCCTGTCTGATATCCCCACTGGGTATACAAAGACGCCTCCCAAGTCGAAGTGTACCGTCCTCATGAATCAAACAATACTAATGCTGGAAAAGAGTTGACGAGAATGGTACCTGCCACCATCTCACCTGAAGCTAACTCTTCTGCTACGGTCAGAGCCATAGCCTGACCTTGTCCTCTTGGTGCTGGTCCCCTCTGCTGGTGACCTCTCTGCCTGTTCTGAATCTGAGCTTGGGCATACTGTTGATCCTGAGGCGACAATGGCCTCGGAGGCTGGTATTGCTGCTGTACTGGTGCTGGACCCCTAACCGATGGACTGGTTAGGTTTGACGATGATGAACTAGCTCTATTCGGACATGACCCTATCTTGTGATCCGGTGCCCCACAAGCCAAGCACAATCCCTGTGCCCTGCGACACTCTGAGACTACATGTCCTGGCTTCCCACAATGAGTGCAATCCATTATGGAGACTGTTTCTGCTTCTGTTGTTGAGGATACGCCGGCGTCGAGTGCTGAACCGACGAAACTGTGGTCGCCCTCCTAGGAGCTCCAATAGTCAAAGCCCTAGCTGCCGGGGATGGTGCTGACGACTGGGACATATGTCCATGAGACCTCTTCCGTCCTCCGCTTCTATCTACAATCCTCTGCGAAGTATACTCATGCCTCTTCGCTGCTCGCAAGACGGCATCAAACGTCTGGTGCTCAAACTGTTCCACCGATATGATAATCTCTAGGTGGAGTCCCTGTTGGCATCGCTGGGCTCGGTCCAATTCGGTTGCCACCAAGGTAGGAGCAAACCGACTAAGTCTAGAAAACTCGACCGTATATCCATCGACCGTCATGTCCATCTGCTTAAGATTGATGAATCTCGTCTGCAGATCATACCGAGCTACTACATCAAAGTACTTGGTCTGGAACTTGTTGCTGAATACCGCCCATGAGACATGCGTCGATAATCCAACTGCTAGCATCATCCACCAGCTGCGGGCTAAGTCTAATAACTGCAGGCGCACAACGGCCACCTTCTCATTCTCAGGAATCCTAGCTGCTTCCAGGATAACCTCTGTGTCCTGAAGCCATGCATCAACAGCAATAGCATCTTCAGTACCGTCAAAGAAAGGAGGGTTCAGACGCTTGAAGCTGTTGGCCGTGTTGTTCCCTTGGTAACCAGCTCTGCCCATGGCATCTTGTACTGTCTGGTGCAGGGCATCGCCCCGACGATCTTGAGATACAAGCAATTCCCTGATGAGACCACCAGGGTTCTATTATCAGGCTCTGCGGGCTGGACTGGATGAACTGGGGCTCTGGATCCCCGGAATGCATGACTCGGGAGGTCGCTCCAGAGTACTCGGCTTGGTCTCCAGATTGTTGCTGGTCCACTGGAGGTGCTCGGCCTTGCTGATCGGTAGGAGCAGGAACAATGCCGCTGAAGAAACGACATGGGGAACAATAAGGAAGGACCATGATATATCGAGGATATAAACATGTGATCAGGTCAAGATTTCGGAAGGATTAGAAAACACAAATAGAGATCAAGGACGAGTGCTGATTGGGACATCTATTCAGTAAAATCCTCACACATCTTGATTTACAAGACCTACATGGGCCACCACTTAAACCGTGTCATGCCCCAGAACCAGAATACTGGAGAGCGGGTGACAGACACAGCCAGCTACGTTTATTGAAGTATAATCTACCTCGATATACGGTCACAGCTGTCTAGATACATGAGGGTTTATCTACAAGCCAACAGTCTCTTATGGTCATGAACAAGCCTAGTGTCTCAATCTCAAGCAAGTAAGTAAATGTTACAAGATGTTAGATCATCAGACATACAAAGTAAGG
Organism: Iris pallida; assembly: GCA_029216955.1. Taxonomy (NCBI): domain Eukaryota; kingdom Viridiplantae; phylum Streptophyta; class Magnoliopsida; order Asparagales; family Iridaceae; genus Iris; species Iris pallida. The sequence continues at coordinate 5,437,151 of JANAVB010024597.1, read as the reverse complement.
CGTTCCAAACATCACATATTCAGATGATCATAAAGCTAGTCATACAAAATGTGAAGACTAGCAAGAGTTTCAGTCATACATGATCAACCCTAGGATTTGTCAATCATGTTACAGCTCGTAGGCAGACAGTAAGTAAAGTTGCAGACGAGCTAACACTTGCCTGGCGGCTAAACGCCTCAAAAGAATATTTTTACAAAGGAGTGGGAGAGCAAAATAAGAACCCACTCGTTGCCAGGGTTGCGCCTAGTGGTCACCATCTGACTAGAAGACAGGGAGATCCTCGGGAGCTACTCCGAAATCTGGCCATACAAAACCAGCTGGGTCAGACCCCAGAAAGAGCAAGTGCCACAAGGGAGGCTTCACTTAAGAACTAAAACCAGCATATTAGCACATGATACATAAAGGATAACGAAAGACATGAGTTAGAGAAAGCAGGGTGATAAACGATAAGATGACTAACGGACTATTCCGGTAACCAAGTTACAACCCGTAAATCAAATAAGGACCGGGATTGTAACCCTTCACCTGAACAGAACTTAGTCTCTAACCAATTATCGATAAAGTAAAGCATAAACAAGCATGTCCTGAGATTGCCATGTACTAGATCTAGGCGAGACTAGACAAGATAGGACTCTATCCATCATTCACGGCCAAGCAAAGAGTACGGTTTGATACTTTAACTAACTAGGATTATCACAAGCTTAGTTACTAACAAGATGCATCGAGATGTTCCAACAGCCACAAGCCCTGCAATCTTAATCTAGGTTATCCGATCACAAGTTGAGAGAGTTGGATTAGGTGACTTGGGGGTGCAACACATGACAGTGTGCTGGAAATGTGTCCTACTCGACGGCAGGCTACAAGTCCAACTAAAGTGCCCAGAAAACGGAACTGCCTGTAGCTGGAAAATCCCTTCATGAACTACTTATCACTCTAGTCATTATCCTAGTCAGATTCAGTATGAATTCCTAACCGTAGAAATCAGGAATTCATATCCTAGACATGATGCAAGACGAGGCATGTAGCTATACAAGCACAAACACCCACTGTGTCAAGACAAGAGTTACTTAGCAAGGCATATCGAGATTATCATGTAGGTTTACTTTATCAAGTCAAGAGTGCGTCACAACGGACCATCATCAAGAATTATCATGTCAAGTTACTTGTCAATAGTGCACCACGACGGGTCACTATTAAGAAGTATCATGTTACTTGATACTTGTTAAGAGTGCGCCTTAACAGGCCACTGTCGTATTTTTTCTTACATTATTATGAATGAGAGAAACTTGAATAAAATAACTAGTGACATATTCTTGAAGTCAAGGAAAAGATCTACAACTTTCATGTTTTGAGTTTTTCCAGATTTTAGCTACAAAACAGCTCAAAGAAGCAAAAACTGTCATTTGGAGTGACCTGCGCGCAAGTTGCGCGGGCAAAATCGCCCACGGCGCACGTTGCGCGCAAGCACGGCGCACGGGAGCGCGGCCGTGCAAGTTGCGCATTACGTGCGGGCAAAATCGTCCACGGCGCACGTTGCGCACAAGCGCGGCGTGCGGGTACGCAGTAGAGAAGTGCGCGGGCGTGCGGCACGCAAGTTGCGCATTGCGCGCGGGCAAAATCACCCACGAAGCACGTTGCGTACAAGCGCGGTGCACGGGCGCACGGCGCACGGGCGCGCGGCACGCAAGTTGCGCATTACGCGCGGGCAAAATCGCGCATGTTGCGCGCATGCGCGGCGCGCGAGCGCACGGCAGAGAAGTGCGCGGGCGCGCGGCGCACAAGTTGCTCATTGCACGCGAGAAAAATCGCCCACGGCGCACGTTGCGCGCAAGTGCGGCACGCGGGCGCACGGCAGCGAAGACACTGTGCGCGGCACTGTTCATCGTCCCGACAGCACCTAAAGGTGTGGAGAACCCATGAACTCAAAAATGGCATAACTTTCTCATACGAAGTCAAAATCAAGCGGTTCAAAAGCCAAAATTGGGTAGAATTGAATTCCCTACAACATGTAACTATTAGATTTCAAAAATAACCAAGTTTTAGAGATCAAACCAAGAAAAATGGAAAAGTTAGAAACTTAGATCTACAATAATCCATCCATCAAATCCAAAAATGTCAAGTTCTAAAGAGGCTTAGAATGAAGTAAGGAAGGGAATGGAACAATAAAACTTGAGATCCATCATGAAGCAAGTTGCACTTGCCTAGGCTTGGTAGGTGGGAGGAGTAAATGAAGAAGATGAAGAAGTAAATACAAATAATGGAGGAGAGAGAAGTAGTTGACTTATATAGCAACCCCTCTCATCTCAACCCAATATAAACCAAGCCAAGCAAAGTCATGTTGAACCAAGTTGAACCAATTAAGTCAAGATTTAAACCAAGGCTAAGCTAAGCAAGATAAGTAAAAATACGGGCCACCTGACAATTGTCAGAAATCTGTATACGTATCCTGAAAAATACATATAACGGGAAACATGAGTGACTCCCCCCTCCCCCCCCCCCACTGTCACGTCCCGATCCCGTAGAGTCCTTTCGTCCTCGCTTCGGACTCTATGAGACCGATCGTCATCGTTAAGGCGTGATGCCATGCAAGCCTAAGTTGCGCTTGCACAAGGCCAAGACCTGATGCAAGACAAGATTGACAATATACAGCAGAACACATTGCAGATAATTGAAGCAGCAGCAAACATATTTTAGAATACATGCATTGAACACAATGGTAATAAGAAACAATTCTCTTTATTGATTTTATTTGAACAAATTACAAGCTCTCGATTCTCTCTGATACAATATTATATTCACTCAGAACGTTATAAATTACAATGATCCCGTTCCTATACATTACATCATTTATATACAAAATTAACTCTTGTAACAGATGTCATCTCTTGGTATCTCTTCTGATTTCTGGCTCCTGGGGATGAGGCTCGGGCTATCGCTTCGGACTATCCTTCTCGATGCATATTGCACCTACATACAGACTGATGGTGGATCAGTATATCAGCATACTGGTGATTGTGAACAAAGAGCTATATTTTTCTGAAACGATCACTGTTCATTTAGTGAAAAAATATTTCTTGTGATGTGATCTTGCTACTTTTACCTATATTCATTTCATACATACAGAGTCAGTTTACATTCTTTGAAAACATCTTTGAAAAGCCACCATTCATTTTATTTCATTTGAAGCATACAAAGGACTATTTAATTCAAGCACGATGACTATTCATTTTATGTGCAGTGCGCAGGGTGTTTCATGTGCATAATCATTTCTTTATTCAAGCAACTCTTAGGGACAATTATAAGCACGATATTATATCTTTTCTTTAAAGGGAACATAGCACTTCTTTGTAATGGATTAATCTCTGCAAGCAATTCATATGGCAAACTCAAACAATACATATGTATCACTTTTAAGTGATTCTTACCATAGGTGACGGTCCATCCCTGCACAAGACAAGGATTAGCATAAACATGATAATACCAACATTGTTCTCTGTTCGTCTCTGCTTTGTTAGCTCTTAGCAAAATATTTTTGACACATGCAGACTCGATTGGCAGCTGTGACCCTCCGGTTCAGCTCTGCACCAACCAACACCTATCTATATGGTGGTTCATGGGAAATCCCATGATTAGCCGCTGTGACTCTCCGGTTCAGCTCGTCGCTAAGGACTCTCCCATTTTCACATGGAGGCCCTAATCTCTCCTAGGCCGAGTGGTTCCAGGCGACCCCAGATTCTATCCGAAAGACAAATTTTATTCGTGTACGAGTTGTCCGAGACCATATGCATGCTCTAGCAGTTCTATCAGATGAGACAAATTTGTGATCAGATGTACGACATGTTCTTTTCATGCCTTTTTAGATGTACAACACGTTCATTTTGTGCCTTTCTTTTATTCATGTCAATATGTACAAGTCCGTCTGTACATGTCTACAAATTCAAGCATACATAGCAACAAGCATATGATCAAGCATTCAATTCGATTCATTTGTCTTTACTTATCTTATCAAGCATGACATGCATCATCTCATTTCTTATTAGCAGACAACAAGTCTTCCTCTTAGCATGCAGATTATTTTTTTTCTTGTTCTTAGCATGGCAGCATGTGGATTCTCTTATAACCATACTCAATGATTTACCATCTTGTTATTAACAATAGCATTCAATCAAAAACTCAAATTTTTATTAGGCGTAAGCGAATCAGCAAATATGACTTCGTCCACTCACCCAGATCAATTGTATTCTGTTGCAGAGCCAGCAATCCGATCTTTCTGTCTATCTAGTGCTTTCACGGAGCGGGGCATTACACCCACCCCGCCCCACCCTACACCGATCCCCCTACCCCACCCCCGCTCCCCCACCCTCGACTACACTACCGCCCCCTCTCTCTCTCTGCGATGCTGCCGCCGCCGTCTGCAAGCGCCCGAAGAAAGAGGGGGCATGACGGGGTGCAGCCGGAGGGAGGAGGGAGCAGAGGCGAGATAGCGCGGTGGGGTGGGGACAACCTAGAGAGGAGTAGGGGTGAGTATTCGGTTCCAACCGAACCGAATAACCGAAAATCGAATTGGATCGAAACCGAATAAGCAAAACCGAAACCGAACCGAATTGGTCAATAACCGAACCGAATTAAATCGGTTCGATTTTCGGTTTATTTGGTTTTTGGGTTTATTTGTGTTTTTTTGTTAATATATATAATAACTAAATATACTTAGATATATTTATTATATACCTATATATATATTTTACCTATATACATATATATATATATATATATATATATATATATATATATATATATATATATATATATATATATATATATTTTTTACCTATATATATTTTATATATATTTTACCTAAAAAATAAAAAAAAAAAAAAATAAAAAAATAAAAAAAAAAAAAATATATATATATATATATATATATATATATATATATATATATATATTTTACCTATATATATTTTACCTATATATATATATATATATATATATATATATATATATATATATATATATATATATATATATATATATATATATATATATATATATATATATATATATATATATATATATATATATATATATTACCTATATATATTTTACCTATATACATATATATATATATATATATATATATATATATATATATATATATATATATATATATATATATATATATATATATATATATACATATATATATATATATATACATATATATAAAAAAAAAAAAAAAAAAAAAAAATATATATATATATATATATATATATATATATATATATATATATACATATATATATATATATATATATATATATATATATATATATATATATTTTATATACATATATATATATATATATATATATATATATATATATATATATATATATATATATATATATAAAATATATATATATATAAAACCGAAACCCAAAACTGAAAACGAAATCGAATAAGAAAATTTAGTATTTTCAAAACCGAAACCGAACCGATTTTTTTTTAAAACCGAAACGAATCTCTTATTCGGTTCGGTTTGGTTTTCGGTTCAAAATCGAATAATGCTCACCCCTAGAGAGGAGGGGGAGGAGGGGGTTGGGAAGGTATGAATAATTTTGTCTTTTTGAAAATTTTGGGTATCAACTTGAAAATATTAAATAGTTGATGGTATCAAATTGCCGGGTAAAAAAATCTATTGTATGAAGTTAAAAAAGTAGTATAATTGAGGGTATCAAATTGCAATTAAGCCAAAAAATATTTACCTATGTTTACTAATTAATATTGTTCATTAAATTTGAGATAGATAGTTAGGTTATTATTATAAAAAATGTTATTCTGCTCAATTATAAAAACAAGTATTTCTATCTCCCAAGAGTCACTAACATCAGATAGATAGTTTGGATAGAAGTAACTATTTAAAAGTGTAAAAGTGGCACTTACATCATGTTGAGTTGCAGTGCACTTGCAACAAGTGGCATTTTTCAAAATGTGTTTTGATAGAGTACTTTTTGTCTCCTGCAAGTGGAAGAAAAAGGAGTTTGTTGTTTGGATGGTCGTTGAAATTGGAGAAAAAAGGAGTTCGGTTGTTTAGATAATTGTTGAAAATGGATGTTTGGATTGAAAATATGGTAACCCATAATTAAATTAATTACCATAACTAAACAAAAAAATACATTAACTATCATAAGTAAATTAATTACTTATCTATTAACTATTGACTATTTTATCAAAAAAATAATCATTATTTTTATTAATATAATTATTGAATGTAAATTTTCTAAAATAAAAATCTGAATAAAAACTGATCAATTTTTAGGTTTACATATTATTATTATTTATTGCAAAGTTGGGTGTTCATAAGACATGTATAATGTTTCAAAAAGGAAGTAGTTGCAGAAGAATTTGAACATGTGTGCTGGGGACAAAGGGAAAAGAGCTTTACTATGCCTACAAAATTTTTTTTTATAATTTTCTTACAACCGCCAAGTGTCGAACTTCGATTGCAGGAGAGGAGAAAGTAGTGGGGTCGGGTGGAGCCCATGTAGCAGAGGGGTGAGAGGGGAGGTGGGACCCATGTGTAAGGGATGGGAGAGAGAGGTTGTAAGAAAGTTGTAAAAATTTGAATGTAGACTTAGAATTTTCAAAGGAAAAAGACAGAAAAGTGCAACATAGGAGTTTGGATTAACTCGTTACGAGGGAGTGAACACCTCTCTCTTTCTCTCTATCTCTCTCACACACACACAAACACACCACTTCATTGGGGGAATATAATTTAGAGCTTTTGACAGAAAGCTTCTTCTTTCCAACAATTTGACGGTTGTTGGTGCAGTCCCATCTCCCCCTCCCTCTCCGTTCGACTCCCTCCACCTCCTCCCTCCACTCCACCCTTCCCCTTACTAGACCCCATTCCACCTCTCAGCCTCCGCCGCCGACGTCTTCCAGGCCACCACCGACTCTCCCAGGCGATCGAGCAACGTCGGATCCGACCTCTAGCGGCGTCGCACCCTCGCCTTCCCACCCAGATCCGTCGTGGCGTCGGACTTAGATCTGCCGTGACGCCAGATCCATCATCGTCGACTCTTCCAGCCGGCTTGCCGGTCTGTGCTGTGGCTAAGGCCGCCAAGCCCACCACTTGCAGCACACTTCCTCCTCTTTTTTGCTGCAAGTAGAGAGAGGGAAAAGGAGGGGACATGAACTGGACCGCAACTGAGATTCTCCACTTTTTGCCTCCAGTTGTTGTGAACCAAAAGATGGAACTTGCAACCGCTCCATCCAGTTGCAGCAGTGTTGCTGTCAACCACACAGACCGTAAGGGTCTGCTTGGATTGAGGGCTAAGTGAGGGAAAGTTAAGTGAGGGAAAAATAAAATCATGCTTGATTTAAGGATAGAGGTTTAAGAGGGAGAGTTATAGAGGGTTAAGTGAGGTTTTGTTTCACCATCTTTTGTCCATTTTTTTAACCCCCCAAATCGGAGGGTTAACGAGGGTGACTGAGGGGTTTTATTTAAAAAGTCATAAATGCCCCTTATTTGTTTTATAAAATATCATAATTTTTTCTCTATTTTTTCTTGTTCTCAACATGTTAATCCGTAGCTTCCTAATTTGTGAAGATATTTTGACAAGTGCTAATTAAAATTTCAATCAAATTTAATTTATGACATATATAATAAGGTTATTTTGATAACTATCATATTTTTATTAATCATCCTCTCACTTAAAACCTTCAATCCAAACAAGAGTTATTAAACACCCCACACTTAACTCTCCTTCCAATCCAAGCAAGATTCTATGTATTGACTCTACTCTCCCTCGCTTAATTCTCTCTCATTTAATCTCACTTAACCCTACTTATTTTTTCGAGTAATTTCATTGGGGGGGTAAACTTTAGGGTAATTATAAGAAATGGGGTAATTTTAACAAATTTACACAAAACGGGGTGAAACGACATCTCAGATGGCGCCATAGGGATTCCCCCCCCCCCTTGGCGACATCTGTGATGGCGCCACAGGGCCGCCACCCCCTCGGCGCCATCATAGATGTCGCCAGACATCCTCCCCCCCCCTTTTTCCCTCCCTCCTTCACGTGGACCTTGTTCTCTTCCTTCCCTCTTTCAAATGTTGATTATTCCCCCTCCCTTTTCATTTGTCCATATTATCTTTCTCTTCTCCCAATGCTAATTTTCTTTCATGTAATTATAATTGAGGATTAGCTTTCTTAGATTCGTCACGGGTGGTAGGAGTGGAAGATGTATATAAGAGGGTTCGAATGGGAGAACATATACATTCACTCACAGAGAGGAAGAAGAACTGAAGAGCTAAGAGTCGGAGAAGATGAATGCTGGAAACGATGATCGTATTCCCGGCGGACCGACGACTGAAAGAGAGGAACAAGAACGAAAAAATCACATATCCCGATTGGTGTTTACCGGAGAGGTAATATTTTAAAAGTTCATATTTATTCGTTATTTTATTGTATATTGAATTAGAGTTAATTTTTGTCATTCGTTTCATTTGTAGTTATTTGATTATAAGCCAGACGTACGGTTGCGTGAACGTGGACAATGGCGTAACGCTACAAACTACGCCACATGGGAGATAAATACATATCAAAAGGGCTTAGTTAACGTATTTGGTTTTGGATATGTAGATGAGCTTCGATTCTTGTTGCACGACAGAGATTTAATATTTTCTCTAGTGGAACGTTGGTGGCCCCAACGCAACACTTTCCAATTGCCGGTAGGAGAGATGACCGTAACTCTACTGGATGTAGCCAATATTTTAGGGTTACCTATTGCAGGTAAAATATTTGTTAAATATTAATTTGGGACAAAATTTTATATAGAAACCTAATTTAAAATTACAGGTGAGCCTATATTTTTTGATAATCAACCAAGCGCTGCTACTACAATTAGACGGTATCTCGGTATTGATTCGCCCGAAGATACAAACGTCAGGTCCGACGTCACTATAAACTGGTTATGCGGAAACTTCATGGATCTAGACCGTACAATTGACGGTCCAGTTAACGTTGACGATAACTTCACTTGTTTATTAATGTATTTATATTGAGAATATGGAACTCATAGTACCGTACGTTTACAGATTGTTTGCTGCACAAGGGCATATCTACTCGCTCTATGTGGTTCAGTTCTCTTTCCGAACGCAACCGGATGTCGGATTACTGTTCGACTTCTTCCTTTTCTGGAAAATTTGGTTCACCCAACAACTTCTAATCTGTAGAAAATTTTGAAGAATGTAGAGCACTGCTAATAGAAAGTGGAAGGAAGAATAGAAAGAGTGAAGTGGGAATGAAATTCTCTCACAATCACCTCGTTTATATAGATGCAATCTCCAACCGTTAGAAATACGAACGTTAGAAATATGAACGTTGGAAATATGAACGTTAGAAAGCGGAACGTTAGAAGGAGGTGGCCCGGCGACATGGAGGATGGCGCCAAGGGATGTCTGGCGACATCTATGATGGCGCCGAGGGGGTGGCGGCCCTCTGGCGCCATCACAGATGTCGCCAAGGGAGGGCAGCCCTATGGCGCCATCTGTAATGTCGTATGCTTCCTTTTTTTTGTAAATTCTCTAAAGTAACCCCCTTTCTTATAATTACCCTAAAATTTTTAAAAAAAACCCCAATGAAATTTCCTCTATTTTTTTCCCTCAATCCAAGCAGACCCAAAGTGGGTAGGGTGTCCACTTCCGACTAAAGAAATAGACACGTGACATTTTACTAGCATATATAGAAGGACTTTACTGTTGGATATAAGAAAAAACAAAACGACTAAAAAAGCGAACTCTTTTTCAAAGGTAATTTCTATGGGCACTACCAAAATTGCTAAGGGGCATCAATTGCTAGGGGGCAGCCCATGAATGTGAAAAAATTGCTAGGGGCAGTCCAACCCCCCCAAACCCAAAAATTCACTTTCATTTTCATTATTGACTCTCTCTCCTCAAGAAGAAAAGAAAGAAAGCTCTCTCCCTCTCCCTCTCCATCTCCTAAACCCTAATTTCTTCTTCTCCATCACACCATTCTCAATCCCTCCACGAAGATTCTCGAAGAGATGACACGCAAGTCAAAGCAACCGGAATCCAGGTACGTTCTTCCCTAATTTCTTCGAAATTTTTTTATATTATATTCGAAACCCTAGAATTGGTTTAATTCTTGAAAAAGTTTTTGTAAAATAGGTTTATAATCTCTTGCACGTTCTCTTCCCTTATTTTCGAACACAAGAAACCCGAAATTTATGTTGAAACCCTAACCCTAGAACACGACAAAGTAGGATGTCGTTATTGGAGTTCGGGTTCACGACAGTAGGACTGCCAGGAATGTGGCACTCCTAATGAAATTAGGACTGCCACAGTCCTGGCAGTCCTATTCTGAAAGAGGACTGCCACAGTCCTGGCAGTCCTATTCTTTTTGCCTCAACAATATATCTGCATAAGTTCTCCTACAGGAAAAACTGTTTGAGCAATCATGAGACAGGGATTTGAGTGACCACATGTTGTTGGCTTTTCTATTTGTTAGAGGAGATGGCGTGATCCTGGTTTCTCCGCCACTTCGGAGTGTTTGACAAAGCGTTTGTGACAATGGATTGACATAGGTTAGAGAGGTATTTGGACAAATGTGTACTCCATGTTGTATGACTTGATACTGGCGATGTGGATATTTATCATATTTCCAGTGGCTTACAGGCGTTATCCTTTCAAAACTCATTTGGTAATTATTTCTTTAACTGAATTAAAATTTCATGCAGTTCATGATCTTGGTTTCCAACTTAGAGAGGATGGTTCACAATACATCAGAGTAGCTACTATTTTGCTACAATTGCACTTATTATATCCTTCCAATGTGTCCATGTTTGCAGCTCATGTTATCATTGATGTGAAACTTGTAGCATGGGAAAGAATGGTTTCAACTGATATAGTTATTTCACACTACGTTATCTTACATTGCGTTGTGAGCTACTTCCTGATGTTGAGCTGAATTTTCTGTTACAGCAAAACAAAGTGGAATTGTGATGCATAACTAATGGGCATAAAAGTGAGAAAACATTGAAAGAACTGTGTCGAAGCCACCGGTACCCCAAGCTCGGTCGAAGCCAGAGTGAGAACTGTGTCGCGATCGCCAACGAGCTGGAGCACATCGACGACGATGTCGAGTTCTCCTTAATGCATAATATGAAGTCTCGTACAAAAATCCGGCATGATATGTAGTTGGATGTTCAAAATTATTTTTGTATTTGGATGTAATTTGGATGTGGTTGTTGTTGTTTGAAAACTTGACTTGTGGATTTTAGGGTATTTTGTCGTATACTTCATTTTGGATAATTTGTCGGATATTTTTTGAAGGATATGTTGTTGTTTGAAAACTTGACTTGTTGGATATTTTGTCGGATATGTTGTTATTTTTTATGTAAGTTGGATCCGATTGCCGTAATTTGGATACGTAATAGTAGATATGTTGTTATGTGGATATTTTTGTGTATAAACTCTCTTTGGATACCTAATTGAAACTCTCTGTGAGGAGATTTTGTATTTCAAACTCTCCTCACAGAGAGTTAGTATCAGGACTGTCACCCACCAGACAGTCCTACACTAAAGTGGCTTAAAGTGTCTCGGTTTACCAATAGCGTTAAGGCTGTCAAATTTCTGTTTCAAAAACGTTTTTTTTTACATACATAACTATTGTACAAACAAAGCAGAGGCAGAGATAAAGAGCAGCCTCGTTACCAAATAAAGTTCCATCTGCTTGTGATTTAGAAGAAATATATATATACCAGAGAGTTTAAATTAGGACTGCCACACTCCTGGCAGTCCTACTTTAGAGTAGGACTGCCAGCACCCTGGCAGTCCTACTTTAGTGTAGGACTGCCAGGGGTGTGGCAGTCCTAATTTAAACTCTCTGTAACCGGATCCTCACAGAGAGTTAAAATTAGGACTGCCACACCTCTGGAAGTCCTACTCTAAAGTAGGACTGCCAGCACCCTGGCAGTCCTACTTTAGTGTAGGACTGCCAGGGGTGTGGCAGTCCTAATTTTAACTCTCTGTGAGGAGAGTTTGTATTTAAAACTCTCCTAACAGAGAGTTTCAATTAGGACTGCCAGCACTAATGTAGGACTGCCAAGCTCCTGGCAGTCATATTTGAAACTGTAGCAGCCGAACGGCCACAACGATTTGTCGTGTTCTAGGGTTAGGGTTTCAAGAAATATGTGAGAATTATCATGTTCGAAAAATTCATTCATGAACCCTATAATGATTCTAAACCTAATATTTATGTTTATGTTTTCTGATTTTGAGTATGAGTGGAAACATTTTTTGGTAGCTGATCTTAGATAAATTTGGGAAAAAATTTGTGCCAAACATTATTGAGATAGGAGAATTTTTTGGGGATAATTCTCGAAAAGAAAATGAAGAAAAATTTGGGAAAATTTTTGGACTATGGCTTAATTCTATGACCTAGAAATGTTGGGAGAGAAGAAAAAAGTAGAGGGAGAGAAGAAAAGAGTTGAGGGAGTGAGGAAAAGAGTAGAGGGAGGGAGAGAGAAAAAAAAATAGAAAAGTTATCTTTTATACCTATTGTTGGGCTGCCCCCAAGTAAAAAAATTGATGGCAAACTTGTAATATTTGTAAAAAAAATTTGGGCTGCCCCCAAGTAAACTTGGTAGTGCCCTTAGAAAAAACCTTTTCAAATAGCAAAGTTCTCTTTGAATTCTCTCTTCTTCCTTCGTCTTCCTCCACAAGGAAGCCTAACCCTAAAAAAATGTCGTACGACGACGTGGAGATCGAGGACATGGAGTGGAGCGAGGAGATCCAGGCCTTCACCTACCCATGCCCATGCGGAGACCTCTTCCAGATCACCAAGGAGGAGCTCCGCACCGGTGAGGAGATCGCTCGGTGCCCCAGCTGCTCCCTCTACATCACCGTTATCTACAACCAGGAGGACTTCCTGGACCCGAAACCCGATAAGAAGGAGAAAAGCAAGCCCATGGAGCCCTCCATGAGCCAGCCCGTCGCCGTAGCCTGAACAATCAAGTTAGGGTTTTCCCCATATTTGATTCAAAGGTCTTTACTTTTTTTTTCTAGAAATTGCTGAGAAACCCAATTTCGGGGTGGGCTTTTATGAAATGCCCACCCGCTGGATAAGTTTTATGAAATACCCAGAATTAAGTATTTTCACGTTAAATATTCCAAGATTTCCTTTTAGATGCCACCCGCTAGAAACTGCTATTTTTATAATACCGAAACTACCTCTCCGCGCGAATTGGTCATCTATATGTATTTGAATTCAAAAAACTCAGATCTGGATTGCGATTTTCGTCTTCTTCTTCTTCACGGGAAATCTGAATTCCATTGCTCTCATATTCAGCAGAGATCGCAAAGATCGTTCGTAGTTCGGTGTATTTTTCTTCAGTCGAACTCAGATCATCGCTCGTCATCATCATCACCATCATCATCATCTTCATCGTGGAGACATTTGAACTCAGATCTTCAATTGTGGAGAGAAGATCTTTCTTCTTCTTTTCTATAAGAATTATCATCGCTTTGAAAGAAGAACGAAACTCTTTATTCCTGAAAAAACTAAATTACACGTTTTAACACTGGAAATGACCATTCTCCGTCTTAATCCATTCTCCGTCTTAATTAGGACGGAGAATGTCATTCTCCGTTTTATTTAAGACGGAGAATGTCATTCTCCGTCCTAATTAACACGGAGAATGACATTCTCCGTTTCCGTCTTAATTAGGACGGAGAATGTCATTCTCCGTCTTAATTAGGACGGAGAATGGCATTCTCCGTTTTATTTAAGACGGAGAATGGCACTCTCCGTCCTAATTAACACGGAGAATGGCATTCTCCGTGTTTCTAACACGGAGAATGGCATTCTCCGTGTTTCTAACACGGAGAATGGCATTCTCCGTGTTCTAACACGGAGAATGGTCATTCTCCTGCGTTTTAACACTAGAATGACCATTCTCCGTGATAAATTACACGGAGAATGGCATTCTCCGTCCTAATTAAGACGGAGAATGGTCATTCTCCGTTTAATTTAGCACGGAGAATGGCCATTCTCCGTCTTAATTAGGACGGAGAATGCCATTCTCTGTTTTATTTAACACGGAGAATGACATTCTCCGTTTCATTTAACACGGAGAATGGCATTCTCCGTGTTTCTAACACGGAGAATGGTCATTCTCCTGCGTTTTAACACTGGAATGACCATTCTCCATGTAAATTAAGACGGAGAATGTCATTCTCCGTCCTAATTAAGACGGAGAATGGTCATTCTCCGTGTAAATTAAGACGGAGAATGCCATTCTCCTGCATTTTATGGTTAGCTGAAACTTTGGAGGGCCATAACTTTTGACTGGGAGGTCGAAACGAGGTCCCGTTTGTCGCAAAATGAGCGTATCGTCGAGGAGACTGAAAGTAATAGCTTCATCGTTAGACGGCCTTCCGAAATTTTAGATTCGCAAAAAAAATGATGTTTGGACCTCCGTTTTAGCACTTTTGTCGTTCGTCCCGGTCTTTCCGAAATTTTTCGACGAGTTTTTGAAGATTTTTGAGGAGAAAACCTAGATTCGAAAGTGAGCAGCGTATGGAAGAAGATGGAGTATTGAAACGTTTTTTTAAGAGCAGTTTTGTGGGTGTTTCCAATAAATTAAAAGGAAGGGCAAAAGGGTCATTTGGAACCCGCTTTGGATAAGTTTCTCTAATTCTGGGCACGCGATGAAAGTTTTTTTAGCGGTGGATTTTACATAAAACTTTTTTAGTTTTTGGGCATTTCATAAATCTTCCCCTTTTTTTTTTAAATTAATCTGGGAATTGCAGGTTTATGTTCAACTTTATTAGGTTCATCGATGTGGAGTTGGAGTAAAGGTTAGCCTTTTCTGTGTTTATTCCAATTGATAATCGGAAAAATATAAGTATAGTTTGTTAATTAGGTCTCTTGCTCACCAAATTTAAGAATCAGCTGACAAGAATAGATAATAACAAGAAGGGAAATTTTAAGTTGCATCCCACTTATTTTAGCATAATTCAAGGTGCAGCCCACTTGAAAGAGAAATTTTTTGTTGCACCCCACTTGTTTTACAATAATACCTGATGGAAACAGTCAATGACCAACATTTACAAATAGGGTGCGGCTATACGCACCCCATGACTTTCTAAGTACATCCCATATAACTTAAGTTGAAAATTAGATTAATGTTAAAAGACTCATATACTCATATGACCTTCCTATCATACCCCACCATCCTCCTTCTTCTTCCTTCTTTCATTTTCACATTCTTCTCCAACCCAACCCCAAAACCCTAGAAAAATTCTACTTTGAAATTGTGAAGAAGGCATCATGGAGGAAGGAAGTCCACTTCAAAGACACAATCCTTCTTTCTCGGTTTGAAGCACTGTATGTGAATCGTTGAACCAAAAAAAATCCGCGATAAGCACGATCAACACAGGTTGAACGGAACACTGTCTGCTCGACCTGTGTCGGCCGAACATATATAGGACAGTTCGACTGTAATGGTTGAACAGTAGAGCTTTGTCCGACTAGTTGTGGTCGAACATTGTGTTTTTTTATTTAATTTTTCGTTCGACCAGCTTTGGTCGAACGTTAGCAAAGAAGTTCGACTGTCGTTGGTCGAACTTCAGTCCGAGCGCTCGACAACGCAGACTCGAACAGAACCGTGAAAACCCAATTTTTTTCGAAATATATTTCGTTTTCACACGATTGAAGGGATTCGAAAAGCCATAGCAGTGATCTTGGGATTGGTTTTGGGAGCAGTGGGGATCGGAGAGGAGAGGGGGCCGGTCGGTTGGAGAGAGGAGAGTAAAGATGTTAGAATGATTTGGGGTGTGCTTAGGAATGATAGATAGGTTTTAGGTTAGAATAGAAAATAATATTTTGGTCATTTGATGGGGTGTACTTAGCATTAATGCTAATTTTAATCAATTAAAATGTGGTGTACTTAGACCATCTCCAATGGAGATTTCTAAAATTTGGGTTTCTATCCTACTTGGCATTGTACTTTCTATCCTAGTTGTAAGAGTTTCTACATAGAATTGTACAACAAAAAAAATATTTTTTCAATAATTTAATAGTGTGGGGTCCAATAATAATTGTCATGAGAGGGAGAGAGAGGAGAATTTCTATTGAGAGTTTCTACATGTAGAAACCCTCATAGAAATTTTCCATCCTACATTATTGCCACCTATTATTATTGGGGCCCACACTATTAAATTATTGAAAAAAGTATTTTTTTTTTGTTGTACAATTCTATGTAGAAACTCTTACAACTAGGATAGAAAGGACAATGCCAAGTAGGATAGAAACCCAAATTTTAGAAATCTCCATTGGAGATGGTCTTAGCACTTGGGGTATGCTAAGTAAGTCATGGGGTGCGTATAGCCGCACCCTTACAAATAATACATGAAACCTCTCTCTTAACGGAAAACAGTCAACTCTTTTGACCCCACACGTGGACACTTTTGAGACCAAAATATCCTCAATGGGTTGTTCCTACTGGCATTTATCTATACACATCTGAGTGTGTAGCTACCGAGTTTTGGTCTCAGAAGTGTTCACAGAAGTGTTCACATAAGAGTATTTTTGTCTCAAAAGTGTCCATATGTGGATCAAAGGAGTTGCCTGTTAGTCATTGACGATTTCGTTATGGTAAAACAAATGGGGTGCAACACAAAATTTCTTTATTCAAATAGGATGCACATTGAAGTATGGTATAACAAGTGGGATGCAACTCAAAATCTCCCTAACAAAAATTTCACTGACAGATAACAAAAAACAAAAATTTCATCGATAGAAGATATTATAAAGTATGTGGTGTTGGATTCTTCGTAAGTATAAGCCTCACCGAGGACTGGGATTCTGTTTGCATAAACCTCCTTTCCATGTATGCTTCATGCCCGCGGGCGTCTAGACAGTGTTATGAAGCCCTCTATGATAGGGTCTTTAGTGAATTTTGGTTCATATTTCATTTAAGTCATTTAACTTACGCCTAGAAATAGATTAAACCGTTCACTTCCTACTTAAAACTATATTGCTTTGAAATGTATATTATAACTTAACTAGTAAATGAGGATGGCAACATAACTTCGACGATCATACCTTTTTGGTGACACTAATACTTCATAAATTAATATTTTGGGATTGATAACATTTGGTAATTACCATCTGTGCCATATCCCATCATAAACGTTCAAGCGTTTATCCCATCATAATGATCGGCTATTGAGCATGACAAATCTCCACAAAAGAGGTTGACAAAGGTTTATGACCGCTTCTCGATCCGATGTCGACCGTCGTTGCTGGTACCAAAACGAAACTAGCTTTGAAGTTTTAGAAATAGGGGGCCTTATCATAAAACCTTGAAGTCCAGTTAATTGGTAGGTAGACCTACCTTCTTGGTCATGCACTTTTAGATCATGAAACCATTGTCCTGAAAAAATGATTAAATCATCAGTTTACTTGATCAATCTGATGGCCAAGTAATCGGAAAAGTTAAAGACGTTGCATAATTGCAATCAACCTACCAAGTAATCAGCTACTTGGCAGATCAATCGCTAATTGGCCCTGGATCAAGCACTTGGCAGATTAATCAGTAATTGACCCTGGATCAAGCACAAAACAAATATTGGTTAATATGACATTGCTTTCAACTCCCAAGGAGCACCCTCCAAGTTTCTCAATAGCAGAAAATAGTGATATTTCCATAGAGAGAGTTGTACTCATGGTAATTAGTGTGATCATCATGAATTTAAAATTTAAACCTTTCCCATCGACGTGGTTCGTTTGGATTTTGGAGACTGGTACGGAAACATAAGGCCCTTTTACCTCATTCAGTTGAGGGTGGTCATTTAACCTAAATTAAGGTAATACTGCCGTACTTTTGACGACATGTTGCCAGACTACTATTAGTTTACTGTGTCAGAACTGACTTCCTGGCGAGGGCAATTATAGGCAAGAGAGAGTTTGCTATAAAACTAGAAGTTTCGTTCTGATAGCCTCTCAGGGGACATAAGATCTATATGGTGCATGTAGACGGGAAAATGATGTTTATATCCATATCTAGTATGTATCCGTGCAACATAGGTGATTATATTGAACTTATTTGAAAAAATTTGTATGTCGTATTTATATCATGTCCTTGTCCATATTTGTGTCTGTATTTGTGAAACATAGCATTAGACATAAACCTCGTTCTGTTGAGGGTCGATTAATTTAAACTACTGTAAAGTTGTCTAAAAGATAAGTAGATAGTTTTTCTATGGGGGATTGCATAGATAACTGAAGGATAAGACCACCAGGGACCAAGCTTGAAATGTTTTCTTGTGGCAGTGAAGGTTACAATATGTTTTAGTCTGGATCAGGCTTACATCGCAATTCCATATAGTAATCTTACACTGTCATCTAAGTTCCTACTCTGAGAACTTTAGATGGTTACCCTTTAGCTAAGTTTACTTTAACTACTGGATCAGCAAGGTCGTTCCCTGCCTGCCAACAGTCATTCTTAGATTATAGAAAATCTCTCACATTCTCGGTCAGGATCTATGTGTAGGAAAGAAATCGTAAAGCAGAATACTCTAGAGGGGGCGGGGGGGGGGGGGGGGGGGGGGGGGGGGTGAATAGAGTAGGCAGCGGAATATTGCTAATTAAAAAATTCGTTAGCAGTTAGATCACAGATATAATAATAATCACAAAATAAATAAAATTAATAAAAATGTGATCAGAAGGCAAACGCAAATACCGAGATTTATACTGGTTTTCCTCTTGTGAGGACTAGTCCAGTCGGAAGAACTCTAGCTTCCAGTTGAATCCATATTGGAAAATTTCGCTAGTTTTCATACGAAGTCCTTGCAACTTCTACAGACGCGAGCTTTGATACGAAGAACTCGACCAACTTCAATTGTGAAGAGTTGTATCTTCAATCAAGCCTCTGATTACAATCACTCTGAAATTTCTAGACCGCACCGCACTGGCAAATCGACTAGATGATTGTAACTGGCTTGGGATGAAAATGAAAGCTTTTTAGAACTCTTTGGAAGAAATATAAGCTTTAGAAGAGAAGAGATTGAAAGTGAATTGGTGATTTAAAATTATCGAAATCCTTCTCTATTTATAGTTTTTCCAAAGGTAGAACTCTGACAGAATTCGGGCAGAATTCGGACAGAACTCTTTGTAACAAACCGCAACTGAAGGGAGACCAAGTTCAAAATCAAACGTTCACATAACGTTCAACTTGGCCGAACTCTGGCCGAGTTCTGTCAGGGTTTGGTCAGTTGATTTTGAGAAAATAATTTTGATTTTTTGAAAAGTCCTTCAGAAGCTTTTTGTAAAATAGATGTTTTTCAAAAACATAGGTCATTTTAAAAAGATATGTCAGTTTTCAAAAACGATTTTAGGATAACCTATTTGCCAGTACGACTTGGTGTACAATGTATTCCTAGACTCAATAAAATGAAAAATTACATTGCGTTGAAGGAAATACATTCTGAGTGGCAAACAGCTTCGGTCTTGAACAGAGTAGATATCCATCGTTGAGCAGTGTCCAAAACGTCGTAGGTAAACATCTGAATTGACTTGCATTTATATCGAGACAGAGTTTGATCAATTATTAAAATCAGGTTTGACCATGACCAATGGGCCAACACTATGTTTCATGGTCACAGAAAAATGATATCGGTATCGCAAAATAAGTGACTACCAATTGTTTGACACTTGAGTGTGTGCAAAGCTCTCATTCTTGGCCAGGAATTCGGGGGCCAATGAAAGAAAGGGTTAGTTTCATGTTGACATCTTGTCTGAGTGATTTAGAGTTGTTCTCAATAGTTAAGACGGTGGAGAGGACGAAGTCTCTATATTTAGTTGTTCTCCATTTAATAAATATGTATTATACCATCAACTGTATACTCAAATGAATTATGACGCTCAAAGGATTTTGTGGCGTAATACTGTTGTGTTTTAAATTTTTAATGAAGTGTGCTCATGTCCATCAATTCATGTTACTAGCTCATATGCAAACACGATCAAGATTGCACTTCTTACAATGTTTAAAATTATTTCACATATTGCCCAGTGAAACTTGGCTTGTTTCCTACCCAATCATATAAAGTTTATCCGTAGTTGATGCCTCACCCCGGAACCATGATATGCTTCTTTCCTTTTGTCAAATTAAGCTTCATTGCTCAACTGCATCTAAAGTTTAATTGAAGTGATTAACTCTATTCATCAAGACCAACGTCTTAAATTATTAAGGAAACATCTAATATATTTTTTGTAGTGTGTAAACTGCATATTGTATTTGTGTGCAAAAGCAATCAATACTTCTGATCGCAATATCTTTGAATTTGTCAGAACCTTCTGTGGAAAGGATTTTGTGGAGACTACGGAAGGAGCTATGAAGTGAGTATCTGCTGTTCTTAAAGGAGACTGAAGTTTTGAATGTTCTGAAAGGAGAAATTACTGGAAACAGTTTTTTGCCCATTTTTTTTTACTAAATACTTCCAAATTAGGGTGATACATGAGTGAGATTAGTGACCGGGATGTTTTTGTTAGTATCATGTTTCCTAGACATTACTTATATTCAATCTCTATCATTTTTTAAACTTATCAAGTGAAATTTGTGTTTATCTGATTTGTGCGGCAGCAGAGTATTGCTTCGATTTGTGCTTGACAAGTTGACCTTCTAATTTCTGTAAGACCTGTTTGTATGATGTTGCACGGGTGTTGATTTTACTTTGCCAAGCCAAGCGCAACTTTGTTGTGTAACAAACAACCAACGAATGAGTCATCCGACTTCTCTGATTTCGTAGAGGTGCACACTGCATAGTTTCACCATATTGGGTGTTGGGTTGATGATGATATTGGTGACCTCGGTTGCGGGTTTAGTTGCCTCTGGTGGATTTGGCTCACAGAGGAGAATGTTGTATATTATGATTATACGAGTAATGTTAGTCATGCTTAAATAGATTGTTGTTACTGTAATCCAACTAATCATCCTCAAAATGTTAGATGGTCGGCAGGTGGCTTGGTTCAACCGGGTTTGATTGGGTTCTGGGCGGGCTGGGCCCAACCCGGATGGAGAAGCGGCCCGGCCCGGGAGGGAAAAAAAAAACCTAGTCCAGGTCCATGCCCGGTTTGAGGCGGGCCGGGCTGACCCAGGCCTGGGCCAGGTCGGTTCGGAGTTGGGACCAGGCCGGCCCTTTTTTTCCCAAAAAATGAAAAGAAAAATGAGAGAAAAATTGGAAAGTAAAATACAAACATAAATGTTTTTGTCTTTTCTTCCTCATCTTCTATCATCCGTAATAAAAAAAAAGTTTCCAAAAAAATACAAACATAAATTGGAAAAATAATTAAAGAGAGCTAAATTTTATTAATGACTAATAGTCTCATACTAATACTACTAATACATAAGTTTCAATTATATATAATAATAAAATTGATACATTTTTTGAAATAAATACAAGATTACTATATATCCATACAAATTTTCAGATGTCTACGTAGCATTTAACAAGAACTCGAGTATCTTTTTTTTGTATCCCCACTTTCGCGCTTAGGGTATGTTTGGTTCGATGTATGTGAGGCTCATTTATGTATTTAACGGGTTGTTGGCTGCAACTTGGACCAGTTCCTTCGTTTGGTTGGGGATGCTATTTGGGGGTTGTTGGCTGCAACTCTGACTCTAGCAGAGCTTTGTCCCCTCAAAAGTGAATTTTTCACCTTCCACTCACCTACCTCCAAAAACTGGAATAACTCCGGAATAACTCCGTTGAAGCTGTGGTCACCTCCTTCCTCCCGCCATCTTCCGCATTCCTACCGGTAATTTTTAGGGTTTTTGAGGGGACAGAGCTTTGCTGGTGGCAGTGTGGTAGTGGAGGAGGAGGTCGTGGAGGTGGGGCGGTGGTGCTGGTGGCGGTGGGGCGGTGGGGGTGGGGAGGAGGAGGTCATGGAGGTGGTGGAGGAGGAGGAGGAGAAGATGGCTGGGAGTGGTGGAGGAGGAGGAGGTCGTGGAGGTGGGGCGGTGGCGGTGGGGCTGCAGCGGTGGCGTGGGGAGGAGGAGATCGTGGAGGTGGTGGAGGAGGAGGAGGAGATGGCTGGGGAGTGGTGGTGGCGTTGGGGTGGCGGGTGGCGTTGGAGTGCTGGCGGTGGCGTTGGGGTGGCAGTGGTGGTGGCGTTGGAGTGCTAGAGAGAGAGTGAGAGAGTTGAGATTTGATTTTTATGAGAGAGGGAGAGAGAGATATCTGATTTTTGTATATATATAATATAAAAAAATTGGAGGTAATTATACCTAGGTTTATCATGTCTCCTAAAAAACTTCCACTTTCCACTTACACAACCAGCCAAACACCAAACCCATTTTTCTTTCACTTGCAGTAGACAAAAAGTACTCTATCCAAATACATTTTAGAAAGTGTCACTTGCTGCAAGTACCATGCAACTCATCATGATGTAAGTGCCACTTTCACACTTCCATGCACCTACATCGAACCAAACAGGTCCTTATTGTAAACTCCTCTAAAATGATGTGAAATTTCGATTCAAACTCTTATTGCGGTGTGCGGTGCGGGTTGAGGCTATGGTGGGGTTGCGGTTGTTGTGGTAGTCGATCATTATCCATGATATTAAATAACATTTTCACACTAGATTGCTTGTAAATATTTTATAAGAGAGAAAATTTTGGTGTGATTAATTGTCAAGAATTATGGTCTATTTATAGAAAAAAATTTGGTGTAAAATTGTCCATAATACCCTCAAAATATAGTTGTTATAAGGATATTTTTGTCATTTTCAACAAAATGGCCAAAATATTCTTTAAACAGTAAAAAAAAAAGTCCCCCCAACGGTCACTAGAAGAAGAAAAAATCCGGTCCACATCGGACTTGGACCGGGACATTGACCGGACCGGCCCGACCAGTTTTACCGGGTTTAACTAGACTGGTCCCGAAGACAAACTGGACCGGGCCGGTGCTGGCTTCTGGGTCGAAATATCAAACCCAGCCTTGACCCACGGAGGACTCGGGCCGGCCTAGGCCGGCTTTGACCGGGTCGGACACCGGGCCAGCCGGCCCATCTAACACCTTGAAAGCATCCTCGTCTGAAATATCATGTGATGTTAAACAGAACCCGAGTCCAGCTTCATGCCTCAAAGCTTTTGACAATTTATATGGATAATTTAGGTCTGGACCGTTTCATCGATAACCATACAATATGTTGATGTTTCGTAGGTATATCCATATTTCAGAGTACTCAAATCTACAGCATATCATCATTTTATCCTCTACGAAGGATTAGTGTTTGTGATATCGCTGCAATGTGTTTCAGTGGAGTGCTTCAGCTGTTCAACCCCTTGATTCGTTTAAAATCCGGCATTCGTTTAAAATCCAGCATATCATCATTTTATCCTCTACGAAGGATTAGTGTGTTTGTGATATCCATATTTCAGAGTACTCTCGCCCTGTAAAGTTTTGTTTTATTTATTTAAGAAAATAAAAAGAAACTCAATTCTTAAGAATATTAAGAATAAGGTTTCTGAAGACTCTCCAGACACATCTATGTTCCATGTCCCATATCCATACATAATATTTTCTTGCAGCAAGCATGGAAACGCCTTTGCCTTGTATCGAACGCATCGACACAGTTCACCTTGATCTCTTCCTCGTCCAGCTTTATCCGAGGATCGTCAGCTAAGACATGGTTGGCCCCGAATGAAGTTGCTCTCGTCCTGCAAATGATCAATAGCCTATAATATTCTTCTGATGAAAGCTTCCCCTTTGATTGATCCTGCATTCAAATCATTTTACAATTGATTTCAAGTCATTAGACTTTAAATTTAATTCTACTTAATACCTGTGATTGATCTGTAGCCATCTTCGTATCATGTGTATCCACCATCCCTGTAAAACAGTAGATCACTTACAATCTCTGGTCATTTATTCTCGAAAAAATAAATAGAATTTTGTTTCATCGCGCGCGCCGGCACACTTTCTCGAGAATCCGGCTGACAGCAGTGAGCGAATGAATAAAAAGTCGTACAGAAAGAGGATCATTGTGGGACAACTTTCAACAATAATGTAATTTATTTAGTCCATGATTCATACAAATTTGCCAAACTTTAAACAGTAAAGGTAGCTTAATAAATGTACTACCAATGTATCATTATGTAAATATAGCAAAATTTGATCTGTGTAGATTATCACCGAGTAGTAAGTGTCAAAAGAATCTTGGTCTATATAAAAAACAAGTTGAAAAAATAATGATGAAAGCTGGTAACAAAGAACAGTACTAACCATTGACACGCAAAATATCGATAGTAATACAAAGAACCACCAATAGTATCACAACTTCGGTTGCCACTTAGAAAACAAAGACTATATGTTGTTTATCAGAGTCTATAGAAGAAGAAGACACCAATATATAAGGGTTGTTTGATATAAAAATAAGAGATACATAGCCAATTTATAGGCTTGGTCCAAAGATTATTGAATTATCATTTTAGCAACATAAATTTTACTGAATAATATATTACCATTAGATAGTAAACGTTATGATTAATATTCTTGATCTCTATCAAGAAATAAAAACATGATGTAAAAGAACACTAACCATTGACGTGCAAGAAGTAACCCGCCGCCAGACTAGAAATGCAAAGAACCAACAATATGCTCACAATTTCGGTTGCCATTTGGAAGAATAAAGGAGTTCCGCTTCCATATGTATATGTACTTCTAGAGTTCTAAAGACTAATATTGGAGTTCCATTTTGAAATCCAATTCTTTCGGATTTAAACAAAGGCCGGTTTGACCGAAGCTCATGGAGGAGGTGTATTCTGAAAGAAAGAAAGAAAGAAAGAACTGATATAATCTAATTCATTATTCAAAACTCTAATCTAATTTTAGTTTTATCTTTTTTTTAAATATAATAATATAAGATAGCTTAAATTTTTTATCTGATATAATCTTATTCATGGTTTTAATCTAATTTAAAATCAAACCCTTAAATTTGGGACTATCAACAACATAGAACCCAATTTTTGTTTAATTTAATCTAAGTCTAGTAGGGAAAAAAAAAATCTAAGTCTAGTGGTGGCAGAACCGAAAGTGTTTTCCTATGTGTTTCAGGTTCTCTTAGATCCATGAAGCTCTTTTTTTTCCCTCTTCTTCTTATATATTAACATGCTTACTTACGCTATTTTCTAATAAAAAACTTAAATTTAGTTTGTACCCGACTTTTGGGTCATTCAGAATTGAGTTTGAGATAGTTTGTACCCAACTTTTGATCATGTACGTCAGACAATTATATATATATATATATATATATATATATATATATATATATATATATATTCTTTTTTTTTTTAGTATATATATATATATATATATATATATATATATATATATATATATATATATATATATTTTCTCATACCTTCTCATATATATATATATATATATATATATATATATATATATATATATATATATATATATATATATATATATATATATATGAGAAGGTATGAGAAAATATATATATATATATATATATATATATATATATATATATATATATATATATATATATATATATATCCGCATCCCCGAAATAACAGCGGTTGGATATTGTTTAAGTCATATGGTTTGGCATGTCATGATCCGATACTGACCGATATCGACATTGGGGATCTCTTTTTCAGTCAATTTAGCAAAAAAAAAAAAGAATAACAAAGATCAACCAGCAAGGGTGTAAAAGCGAAATTGCTCTATGGCTAGCTTAATACTAGCTTACTACTAGCAAATGCTGATATGACGGAGAGAGGTAACCAAGTTTACATGTTTAGTTGGTTAATATTAACATTAATATTAAAATTAACATTAATATTAGAATTAACATGAATATTAACTTTAACATTAACATTAAAATTAATATTAACATTAAATTAAAATTAATACTAAAATTAATATTAACTTCAAATTAACATGAATATTAATATTAATATTAACATTAATTAGCATTAATATTAATTTTAACATTAACATTAAAATTAGTATTAACATTAAATTAAAATTAGCATTAATATTAACAATAATTTTTTTGGATAATTAATTTTTTGGGTTAAAATATGACATGTCAGCTGTCATGTCACTTTTCATGTCAGATGCCACATAGTGGGATATGTAATAACCCAAATTTTTTTGGAGCCAATTAACATAAGAGAAATGTTTAAAGAATATTTTTCAAAAGCTGTTGAATAGCTAAACCTGTAAAGTTGATTACATCTCTCCGCCACATCAGCATTTGCTAGTAGTGAGCTAGTACTAAGCTAGCCATATAGCAAGATTGGTGTAAAAGCATACTAAGATTTTAAAAACTTGTAAAAGAAGAAAATATATCTATCACAGGTAAACCAATCCATAATGATGACTACTATTTCATTCAATTTCAAAACTATTAAAAAACACACAGAAATACTTCAAGTTGTCTAAATGTAAAACTTTTTTTCTAAAATTTTAATAATTACATTTTTCGATACAGAAAAATTCGATATTCCGATCTGAAATCTCAGTACCGTCGATACTCATACTCATAGGAACGGTCCGATACCGATTTTGATTCGATATTGCGAACTTTGAAAAAATAAAAACTGTATAAAAAAAGACCAAATTGTCGAAAAATAATTTATCTAAGTTAACGGAATATACTTATATATCGTTAGTAATAACAAGGTTGATTCAAGAAATCTATATGCAAAAAATTGTCTGAAATTTACTTGATCCCATACTTTCTTTAAAAAAAGAGAAGAAAAAGAAATCTGGATGCAAAAGTACACTCCTACTTTTCTTTGTATATCTTACATCTTCTATCCCTGTCTAGACTATAATAGCTAAAGCTTTTCTACCAATGTCCTTGTTATAACTTCATTCCCTATTTATAAGAAAATATAGATATTCTTCAATACTTCTCCCCAAAGGAAGTGTCCCAACCAAACGAACTCAAGAATCCGTAGATGCTTTCTTTTCATTATTTTTTTTTCTTTCACCAACCCTTTATACATTTTTTCCATTCTTTTTCCTTTCACCATCCCTTCTTGACACTTGTCATCGTTTAATTCCTCCTTGTAGAATACTCTTAGGGTCTGCTTGGTAATGGTGTTTTCACCGGTTTTGAGGTGTTTTTAAACCGACCGTTTATGAAAATCCATACTTGATAATTTTTTTGAGGTATCGATTTTGGTCGGCTCAAAAACCTCCCAAAATCGGTGTAATATATTTTTGGGTGGCTTTATAAACATCCCAAATCGGTGGAGTTTGGATGGCTTTGTTATTTTATTCCGTTTATATCCTCACCAAATAATATAAATAAAACTATAATGCATAAACCCTATTTTTTCTCCTTTTTTCCCGCGGCTATTTCCTTCGGCAACCACTGCTACTTCCCGCAGCTACTTTCCCTGCTCCTGGTTAGACACAATTCTTCTCTACATGGTTTCATGTGTTTCTCTTTCAACGTTTATTAACAATTCTTCCATTTTGTTTCTCTTTGTCGTTTATCAACCACTGCTACTTCTCGTTTATCAACAATCCTTCACCTTTCTAATTGTTTTTCTCTTTTGTTTCTCTTTGACGTTATTAACTACCCATATTTCTTCCCATGTTTATGGTTGTTGCACCGTCGTAAAGGTGTCTTAATGATGATGCTTTAAGATGCGGCAAATTAATTATGCCTCTAACTTGAGTTTTATTTGCTATTGTGACATTTTTTGTCTTGAAAATTTTATACTAGTCTAATTTGAGATTTTATTTTTATTATAAATTTAATTGTTGTGCTGGTGAATGTCATTTTATTTGTTGTGCTAGTGGATGTTGAAGAATATGAGAATAACTGAAGATGCTATTATATTGCCTTCATCGAATCTTTCCTATACAAACATTTGGCAATGAGAATGCATGAAATGCTTTTTGATGCATGAGTTACCTTCACGTCCATAAATTCATATTTTATCATGAATAACTTTTATTTATATATGGACATAAAGATAATTTTATTATTTCATAAACCACTAGTTAGTGAATTACCAAGCATGAATTGGAATGGTTTAAAAACCGCTACTTAAAACCATCAAAAATCGGACTGCGCATTATACTCTAAAAATATCACATAACCGCTACTCTCATAATTGTCAAGCAGACCCTTAAAGGTGTGCTTGAATGGACATGAAATCTGTTGTCTCCAATATAGTGCCCCATCTTCTATGAATACCATCGATTAAAAATGTAATATTTTTTTATATAAAAGCAATGTGATTCACAGATTCATAGGAAAGAGGATATCATATTGGAGACAAGATATCCCACTTGAATGATGGATCAAATATTCCTACTTGAAAGTTACAAATAGAAGTTAGAAAGTTCATGTTGTCAATAGTATTAACTTTTGAGTGACTAATAATAAAAACATGACACCAATTTTAGAATATTCACACTTTTTCTGTTTCAAAATTAATTGTTTTTACCAGGAGCAACCGAGATAGCAAAGTTTCCAACTTAATAACAAAGATATATATATATATATATATATATATATATATATATATATATATATATATATATATATATATATATATATATAAGTTAGTCCCTATCCTATTCATTATTTGTTGAAACATAATGCAATATAATTGAAGCCAATGATTTCCAATATATTCATATTTCAAGTACAAATGTGTTTAAATCAACCACCAGTTTCCCATGTACAAGAAGAAGCAGTGCACTATGCAACCAACACTGGAAAAAAAAAACTTAGAAAAACTAATGGCACTTCTCTGTCTTGTTGGGGACTTATATTTTTATTACACAATAAATTTCTGGTTCTTTTTTTTTTCCTTTAGTAAATGTAGAAATAGCAGCCACCGTAGCCTGCAACAAGAAATAAGCGACGTAAATAATCATAATTCCATATAAACTATGCATAATCTTTCACAATATATATATATATATATATATATATATATATATATATATATATATATATATATAAAGAGAGAGAGAGAGAGAGAGAGAGAGAGAGAGTGCAGATCAAAATTTTCCTATGGGAAGCACATTTAATTCTCTTGCAGAAAAAATTAATGTGAGGACAGCCGCTGGTGGTACGGGCTAGGTGCGGTTGCGGTACATATGCAGACCTTCGAACCAAAATATGACCTTCATGTCGAAATGTGTGTGACCTTGGGGTCATGAGTATGTAATAACCTTCTACGAAAAAATATATATATATATAGGGTTATTTACACTAACTACCCCTATGTTTTTGATTTATAACACGGGGTACCCCTGATTTAAACTATTTACACTAACTACCCCTCCCTTTAGAAAACGTAGGGGTAGTTAGTGTTATAATTTTTTTATTTTTCCTTAAAGTAGGGGTACCCCGTGTAATAAACGAAAAACATAGGGGTAGTTAGTGTAAATAGTTTAAAAGTAGGGGTACCCCGTGTTATAAATCAAAACATAGGGGTAGTTAGTGTAAATAACCCATATATATATATATATATATATATATATATATATATATATATATATATATATATATATATATATATATATATATACTCACTTGGATCACTGGTGACCAACAACGCAATCCCTTCGAAATCGCACGTCCCTCCTGCCACCTTCGTCCGCTGCCAGTAGCTGTTGAACGCGAACGAGGCGTGCGCGATCAGCGTATCGGGCTGATAGCACGACCCTCCCGGCTCGATAGCTCTGCAGTCCGCCCCCGATCCGCACGCGTAGTTCATTGCCTCTTGGATGATGGGATCTGGCACCGTCGGCTTCGCCACGCACCACAGCCCCGGCAGTGTCAGCTCGTACTTAGGAGGAGGTGGCGGCGGCGGCGGCAGCAGCGGCGGAGGGAACACCACCGGTGGCAGGAACCCCGGTGCTGGCCTGGTTGGAGTAGATTTTGGTGGACTCGGAATGAGAGGCTCATAGACACAGTTGGGAGGATCTGTCACTGTGATTCTTGGATGCATGGTTTGTCTTGAAATTCTTCCTTCTGTGTCATACAACCCCACTTAGTAAGTTATAGTAAGTCGCAGAGTTAGTCGTGCTGCCACAATCCACTGAGATTCAGTTGTTTGTATTCGTTAAAAAAATATATATATTATAAGACGAGATGAAAGAGCTAAATTGTTACTACTTGATAAGAATATGACCAATATAGCATCAATTATAAACAAGATTGAAACTGCTAATGGAGTTGTTGCTAATGATTGGAAATTTAAGAACTGATCACAAGAAAGCAAATGGGAATCACCACATGGACTGAGGAGAGTTGCAGAAGTAGAGAGCCAGAGGAAGAAGAGGCTGCTTCTTAGAACCATGGCATGAAGTTAGCTACTATCTATGGAGAAGTTGTTGTGGATTAATTTCTAAAACTTCACTTATTAGAGAGATGATGGTGATGATGATGGTAGCAGCCTTTGATAAAGTTGACATGAGCTTTATTGTTATTGATTCTCCTTTGTGAAAAGAGAGGGCCATGCTTAATTAACATACACTTAATGAAATGGCAATGGCTGGTTGATCCACTTTTCTTCTTCTTTCTGGTAGAGATAGTATATGTTGATCCAATTATGTAAGGAGAGTCTTGCACTCAAGGTGTTCTTTCTTTTTGAGAAAATTGACCAAAACCAAAGTTTTTTTTTTTTTTTTTACATCCTTGCCTTGCATCCTTTTCTATGAGATGCTTTTATATTCTCATATTTATTTTAATTTGGGCTACAATCATATATTTCTCTAAAGATTGCTTTTGGTATAATTTTGATTGAAGTTTTGGCAAAAACGAAATTGGGTAAAAAATAAATAAATAAGGCAAACTAGATGTCTGAATCAAGTTGAAGATGATTAGATTAGCTTAATGATATTAGGAAGATATGGGGAGATTTGAGAGTTGAGAATATTTTAATGGTTGGGGGTGTGTATGGCATATGTGCTTGCTTGGAGCAAGAGCTAGCTAGCTAGCTTTATGTTTTTTTAACTAAAGATTTTCGTTGTCAATTTTTATCAATATCTTTTAGGTGTTTGAAAAAACTATAAAATTTGGAGGAAAAGTGAATATTTGGTTGGTTGGTTGGTTGGTTGGGTGGGTGGGAGGGGGGTTGGGGGTGGGTGGGGTGGGGTGGGGTGGGGTGGGGGGGGGGGGGGGGGGGGGGGGAACTTTGAGAACTATTTTTTTTCTTATTTTGTTTTCTTCAATATCCAAACACAAGATAAATGGCTTACTTTTTCAAAGTCTTGATACTGGGAACAAAACATCTCCAGGTTTCTCATGTTGCAACACTATATTTCACTTACATAATCAGCAATATGTTCTTGTTGTCACTGCTCTTTGATGATACGGTGGTTCGCCTTTTGGTCCGTTCGTACCTAGCCTAATGGTCTGGACCATAGGTGAGCGGCTTAATTCGACTATCCCCTCAGCCTCTAGGGCTGCAAACGAGCCAAGCTTTCGTAAGCTTGAGCTTGGCTTGACTAGAATTAATCGAGCTTGAGCTTGATAAGTTTTTTATTTTAGAGTTTGAGCTTGGCTCGAGCTTGTTTATATTAAGCTTGAGCTTGGCTTGGTTTGAGCTCGAGCTTGACTTGATAAGCAAACTTGATTCAAGCTTGATACAAGCTTGATAAACAAGTTCGATAAGTTCAAAATCAGCTCGTTAAGTTTGATTTCAAGCTCGATCAACTTTATTTCAAGCTCATTAAGCTTGATTTCAAGCTTAACAAGTTCGATTTCAAACTAGTTAGGTTTGAATTCAAGTACCTGTAATATTAACAATTTATTTATTAAAATTTAATAAAAAAAGTTCATTGATATCAATTATTAAGGACATATAAGTATATTATGCACAAAACCATATTGTTATAAAAACATATATAAAATTATCAACAAAGAACAAACGAGCTTCTAAACAAGCTCCTAAATGAGCTCCTAAACGAGCTTCTAAACGAGCCAGCTCTCAACTCGTAAACGAGCCAGCTTGCAAGCTCAAACGAGTCGAGTACTTCTAAGCTTGAGCTTGGCTCGTTTATTAAAACGAGCTCGAAAATGAAGCTTGAGCTCAGCTTATTTACTAAACGAACCGAGCCCAAATGAGCCGAGCTTCGAGCAGCTCGCAAACGGCTTGGCTCATTTACAGCCCTAGCCAAGATCGAAGCTCAGCGCGGGTCCAAATCCGGTCCGCAGAAACTTATTGAACCATCTGACAATTATATTGACGTAGATTCCACTCCATTAACCCTAACATTTAGAACTTTGCTATGCCAACAACCAAATGATCACAATTCTCTTACAACCGCCACATATCGGACTTAGATTGGTGGGAGGGAGGGGGGAGTGGTGGGGTCGGATGGAGCCTATGTAGCACAGGGTGAGAGGGGAGGTGGGACCCATGTATAAGAGATAGGAGACAAATGTTGTAAAAAGGTTATAAATATTTGATTGTAGACTAAACATTTTTCTAACATTTACTTCATCTTTGGTTCGCGGAATTAGAACTTTGGAAAAGCAAAGTCATTCTTTTCCAAAAGAAAAATAATTATCAAGAAAAAGAGAAGTATGAGAAAATTGGTTCCCACTCATCCTATAGATTCACTTTACCACCTCCAATTATTCTTTTTTTTCGAACATTTTCAAACACCAGGAAAAAAATTAATAAAAATTATAATTTTCTTAAAAAAATGACTTTTTTCGTGAATCAAAGGAGGCCTGGGTACAACTCAATGTGCCCATGGCCGGCTCTGGCCCTGGCCCGGGGCGGCCAGAGAGACCGTCCAGCTCCCACGGATCATGAGGGGCCAAAAAAATAGTTTAAAAATAATACATTAATAATTTTGTATCTCAAGTAGAACTAGTATACATCGCAAAAAAAAAGTACAACTAGTATGTATCATGAATTTTTTAGATATAAAATTATTGTGATGTAGTGGTTGGTATTTTAGACTTATATATTAAAGGTCATAAGTTTACTTTTTATATTCTTTTTATATTATGTATGTGATTTTTTTTGAAAATTCGTCCTGAACACCTATAAGCTCAGGGCCAAACCTGACAGTAAAAAAAAAATTATATATATATATATATATATATATATATATATATATATATATAAAAGACCAAAATAACTAACATGGTTGTGCATTTCTAGTATTCGGCATACTGTGCAGTCTTGCATCCATTGGCCTGACCACCAAGAGACGAGAAAAAGAAGAAAAAGCTTTGGTTCCTGACAGATATAGCAACAGATGACACTCGTGGCAAGTCTTCTTTCAGTTTAAGAGCATCTCCAACCATATTGTGAGTTTAGAAAAAATAGTTGCCACATAAGAATGACAAATTTTTATTCTAAAATTTTTTCTCCAATACAAATGTAGAATAAAATATGAAGTTAACATGACAATAACATGACAAGGAGAATGTGAAGTTGGTTGTCTAGATCTAGACAATGCACTTCACAATAATTTTGTCTCCACATCATCAATTATGAATAGAAATATTTATAAAAAAATTGAAGAAGTGGAGGAGTTGTCTTGAAAGTTGAAAAAAATATTTTTTATTGTCTCTTCAATACTTTTGTATTGGAGAGAGTTTTCTATCTTATTGTCTTTTGAGATATAATTTTGCCACATAAACAAGATATTGTTTTGTGGCTCATGCCACATAGGAGACTCACAACACTTAACAAGACAATAGGGTTGGAGATGCTCTAAGTGTGTTGTCATGTTAAAAAAAAATATTGATCCCGATTGGAGAGAGAGAGAATTAACCACCCCCAAAAAAAAATAAAGAAAAAATCGGAGATTGGAGAGGTTAAAAGCTATTATTAAACAGCCTACAAATGGAGTTGTAATCAATTTTCGTTGGCTCTTCCGCAGAAAACATGCGTGGGCCTACCTACACATAGTGATGACGCACCATGCAAGTTACATTTTATTGGTTTTCCAAATACTTCAGAATTATTTTGCTATTATCATCTGCATGCACCATTAGGCCACGTTTGGTTCGCGGAATAGAAGGAAAAAGAAATCAATTTTTGGCTTTTTTTTTCTTTAAAAAATTATAATTTTTATTGAATTTTTTTTAGTGTTTGGAAATGTCAAAAAATTTGGAAAAGGAAAGTGAATACTTCAATGTAAAAAAGTGATTCCTTGCTTGAATTGATGGAATCATTTTTTTTCTAATTTTTTTTATATTGGAAATTACTTTCCTTTCCTCCTCAATTCCTTCGGTATCCAAACATAGGAAAGTAATAATTTTTTCTTTTCAATCCGATGATTCCGCGAACCAAACGAGGTCTTAGGTCTTGTTTGGTTCGCGGAATCTCCCGGTTGGGAAAGAAAAGTGATTACTTTCCTACTTTTGGGTGCCCAAGGAATTGAGTAGGAAAGGAAAGTGATTCCCAATGGAAGAAAAATTAGGGGGGAAAGTAATTTCATCCATCCAAGGAAGGAATCACTTTCCCACACGAAGTATTCATTTTCCTTTCCAAATTTTTTGGCATTGCCAAACATCGGAAAAAAAAATCAATAGGAACTAAAGTTTTCCAAAGGAAAGGAAATGACAAGGAATTGATTTCCTTTCCTTTCCCTTCCATTCCGCAAACCTAACGAGGACTTAGTGTAAAGAAACCCATAACTGGTTAAGCAATAAGCAGGACCCCTGAGCTCATGGGATCCGAGACCAAATTATAAGATGAGACCTTAGTATATGATGTAAAAAAAAAAACAAAAAAAACAGTCATATTAACAATTGAACTACATGTTGTAAATGGATGTCCATTGGTTTCTGTAACCTATGGCTTTTAGGTTCATAACATATGTAACATATGTCCTTTGGTTTCATAACCTATGAAACGTTTGTCCCTTGGCATGATAATGTAAGCCTATGTAAAGGCCATATTTGATGAATGATATAAAGAACTTTCTTCTCCATTTTCTCTTGTTGCTATCTCTCTAGTTTATAACACGTTATCAGCACCATGCTCTAACCAAGAAGGCCGTCGACCGTTGCTCCAACGACAAGAGAAGGGGAGTCCATACCAACATCAAAATCAGGCCACCAACCGAAAAAGATCAAAGAGCGGAAAATCCAAACAGGTTCATAGATTACAATTTTTATGTTCCTTTGATAAGGAGTATGTGTTATGATCTGAATTCCAAATATAACCTACAACGTCACATATGATTTCGAATTCTATATGTTGATCCTGGATTCCTATATCTTTTATTATAGTTAGTTTAATATTCAGTGCCAGAGCTTACCATATATGAATCTCAAATAAACCCACTTGTTTTCTTTTGCTTTGTTCATTGGTTGATATTTGTCACATCTTAACCCTAGAAATTTCTTCATGAATGTCTGTTTTTCTTCTGATCTAAATTCATAGATTAACCCAATAAAATTTTGTGTAGGAAGATTGAGATTTGTGGCTAGTTAGTTTAATGATTCAGTGCTTTGTTACTTTTTCTTGATCTTAATTATATGTAATTATTTAAGAGGAACTCTCCTAGTGCTTTATAATCTAGACTGTTTGCTTGGAACCTCATTCTGTGCCTCATCTTATTATGTTCGTACATTTTTGTTATAAAGACTTACGAGAATGTTTCAAAGTTGAATATCTTATTTTAATTTTCTAGATCTGTAGTTTTCAATATCCATCTTCTTGGTATCACGAGAATTCCACTCTTATATTGGTATAGAAATTATCTTGGAGTATTTTACATTTCACTATTAGTTATTAATTTATAGATATTTCATTTCCAAAGTAATAAATGAAATGATTCTTAAAATTGTTACCTTAAGCATCAATGGCTGTCCACAAATTTTTTTTGGAGATGCTCACTTCATATTTTATTACTTATTTCTTTTGGATTGTCCACTCATTAGTATGCATGATTCCTTAACCATAAATGACAGACGTTAGAAATTATTTAAAATTATTTGGTCTTCTGTTGCATTTTGTAGTTTCGGCATTAAATATATGCTAAAACCATGAGACACATACACCACATATTTTTGTAAGTGTTCCTAGATTGCTTCTTAATCATCGATCACTATAATTTTCTTGGCTTATTATGTTTGTTCCTATATTTATATGTTGAGCCTCGGTTCCTTGGGACTTATTTTGTTTATCATGATGTAGATTGTGATTGTTCTTCTTGTTGGTGTTTTTGCCTTTGGACTAGAAAAGATAGTCCCACATCGGCTACACCAAATGGTGAGTATCTCAATATAATGCATTGCTTGTGTTGAGGTGTGCACATGAGGTGTAGTGGGGCACAAGTTTGTGCCATGTGGAAGTATTTTCCTAGAAGGAAAAAGGATTAAATCCAACAAGGATGCAAGTTAATTTTTGTTGTGCGGACTCGGACTCGGACGCGGACTCCAAGATGTCTCGTGCATGCACGGGAGGGTTCGGGGGGTAGGCGTGGACTGGCACACTTCTATGCTGATTGTGGGATGATCTAAAATATCAAACTCTATTTTTGAGTATTGGTATTTTAGTCCCACATCGGATAGGAGAAGAGGTAAAGTCTCAACTCCACTCTATAAATAGAGCCCCTTGGCCTCCTTTGAAAGATGCACCAAGAAGAGGATTGAGGGAGTCTGTTAAGTCCAGGAAGCCCGTTCAAGTCTCAAATATTGACTTACGAGCGTTCCAGAAGTTCTCCTGAACTTGCTGGTTCCTGGGAGCTTATCCGTACTGCGGGTATAGCTTTGAGCGCCGGTGTTCAACACCCCAGCGAGATCCGCTCTTCTTCTTCCTTCCTCTTTCTGTTGCCTTCGAGAATCTGAGACTCAACTGTTGTTGATCATCTCTTGTTGCCTTCGAGAAACCGCTATTGCAAACGCGATTCGATTTTAATCGTTTAGGCTACGCAATCAGCATTATTTGCATCTCTTTTTTAGGGATTGCAACTGCATTATTTGCATCTCTTTTTTAGGGATTGCAACTGCATTCTTTGCATCTCTTCTTAGGGATTGCAACTGAGTTTTTTCCATCGATTGTTTACAAATAGACTAACAATCTCAAAGCTATACGATTCGATGGAAAACACTCGTGCTTCGCTTGTCGATACCGGCTTTAACAAGTTGGAGAAATTCGACGGCGAACACTTCCAGATCTGGAAGCGAAAGGTGACTCTGAACCTTCAACTCGTGGATGTTGATCACGTGTTGGATGAGGAAGAACCAATCGTTCCAGCAACAGGATCTGCTGCTGTTCTGGCCGCTGCTACGAGCAAGCAGACGAAGTGGAAAAAGGATAACAGCATATGCAGGCTGCTGATCCTGAATTCCATGGAAGACTCTCTGGCCGAGTCCTACACAAAGAGGACTTCTGCCAAAGAGATCTGGGAGTCCGTGGGGAAGCTGTATGACGACGACGAGGCCCGGTCGAAGATGTTCATGGTTGAAAAATACCACAAATGGGTCTTTGAAGACGAGAAGACCATGCTGCCCCAAGTGAAAGAGTTCCTGAAGCTGCGCCAGAAACTGGAGGACGATAGCATGCCCCTCGTCGACAAGTTCGTCGTTGGAGGGATCGTGGCAAAACTTCCTCCAGGATGGAGCAACATCTATGCAAGGATGCATAGGAAGAAGATGGAGATTAGCCTGGATAATCTCCTCAGCGAGATTCATGTTGAGGACGAGATGCGCTCTCAACAGAAGTTGGACACCCTGTCCAAGCAACTAGCAACGGCGAATCTGGTTCAAGCCACCAGAGAGAACAAAGGGAAGCAGGCGGCTTCTCACCACAAGAAGAAGGACTTCTCGAATCTGAAAGTGAAGGGTCCAGGATTCAAGCAACAGAAGTCCAAGTCCCATGTGACTTGCTTCAACTGTGGCAAGAAGGGTCACTATAAAAGTGAATGCAAGTCCAAGCCCAAAGAGCAAGGTGAGCCTAACAAGGTTTCTTTGGTTACTAATCAGGTTGCCATGATAGCACAGGTTGCAACTGTGGGGGCAGACTTGGACTGGTGGATAGACACTGGCGGCGACATGTCATGTCTGTTCAGACAAGGACTGGTTCGTCTCCTATGAGCCTACTTCCGAGAAAGTCATGATGGCGAACCAGGCACAAGCTGAAGTACTGGGGATCGGGACGGTGGAGCTGAAGCTTACATCGGGGAACATTCTGACGCTTCAAGGTGTGAAGCATGTTCCTGCAATCGCAAAGAACCTGATCTCTGGGAGCCTGCTCTGCAACGCAGGCTTGAGGATGGACATCAATGCTGGCCAAATGGTGATGTCCAAGAAGGGTACTTTCTTCGGGAAAGCTTTTCAGACTGAAGGAATGTACAAAATTCAGCTTGTTGTAACCCAGCATAATAATGTCAATGCTATCACTAGTTTGAATTACTCTCTTGAGTTGTGGTATAATAGACTAGGACATGTTCATTGTAAGCGAATAAACAAAATGTCTAGTCTAGGACTTATCTCCAAGTGTGGGGGTAAGGTAGAGAAATGTGAGATATGTGATCAGACGAAGATCACTAGGAAACCCTTCCACAGGGTCCATCGAAGCACAGATCTTCTGGAGTTGGTTCACTCAGATATCTGTGACTTCAAACAATTCTCTACAAAGGCCGGGATGAAGTATTTCATTACTTTCATCGATGACTTCTCCAAGTATGCCTTCGTCTATTTACTCAAATCTAAAGACGAAGCATTCGAGAAGTTCAAGGAGTTCAGGGCCGAGGCTGAACGGCAAACTGGACAACAACTCAAGAGGCTGAGGAGTGATCGAGGTGGGGAATATAGGTCTCATGAATTCTCATCATTCTGCAAAGAACATTGAATCATCAACGAGACGACGGCTCCGTATTCTCCACAATCCAACGGAGTAGCAGAAAGGAAGAACAGAACGTTGACAGAGATGATGAATTCTATGCTGTTGACTGCGGGTCTCCCAAAGTGCTATTGGGGAGAAGCTGCATTAACGGCCACTTTCATTCTGAACAGAGTGCCGTATGCAACTTCCGACATAACTCCTCATGAACTCTGGTTCAAAGTCAGACCCAACCTGAATGTCATTCGAGTGTGGGGGTGCCTGGCTTATGTGAAGCTCCCGGATCTAAAGATTCAGAAGCTGGGGACAAGGACTACTAAGGCGATCTTCCTGGGGTATGCCGAGAAGAGTGATGCTCGGAGATTCCTTGATATCGAGTCAAATCATATCATCGAATCTCGCGATGCTGAATATTTTGAAGAAAAGTTTGCAAGGCACAAGAACATTGTTCTCACGGACATTCCGGAGAATAATGAGGTGCGGAGCAGACAGAGATCTTTATCGAACCAGTAGTCCAAGATGGAGTTGTTGTCGAGGAGACACCAGCTGAACCAGAACTCGCTGAGCCGTCAACTAAGCGAGCGAGGAGGCCGAAAGACTTCGGAGATGACTTCGTCACCTATCATGTGGAAGCAGATCCGCTTACCTATGATGAGGCGATGAAGACCAGAGATGCTATATTCTGGAAGGAGGCGATTGACAACGAGATTGACTCAATCACCTCCAATAACACATGGGTATTGGTCGACCTACCAGAAGGAGAAAGACCCATCGGATGCAAATGGATCTTCAAGAAGAAGATAAAAGCAGATGGAACCATTGACAAGTTCAAGGCCAGGCTAGTGGCCAAGGGGTTTGCTCAGAAGCAGGGGATCGACTACTTTGACACTTATGCTCCAGTAGCTCGGATGACAACTATCAGATTGTTAATTGCTTTAGCAGCAATACACAAGCTGGTGATACATCAGATGGATGTGAAAACGGCATTCCTTAATGGCGAGCTGACCGAAGAGATCTACATGCAACAACCAGAAGGTTTTGTCGTCAGAGGTCTGGAAGACAAAGTCTGCAAGTTGATGAAGTCTCTGTATGGTTTGAAGCAAGCTCCCAAAATGTGGCATGAGAAGTTTGACAAGGTGATAAGGTCAAATGGCTACAGGGTCAGTGAAACAGACAAGTGTGTCTATACGAAGTTTGCTGACGGAAGAGGAGTAATCGTTTGTCTATACGTGGACGACATGCTAATCCTAGGTACGGATTTAAGCTGCGTCACAGAGACAAAGAAATTCCTCTCGACCAAGTTCAGTATGAAGGACTTGGGGGATGCCGACGTAATCTTGGGGCTCAAGATCATCCGGACAGGCACTGGAATAGCGCTGTCACAGTCTCATTACATTGAGAAGATGCTCTCTCGCTACGGGTATCAAGATCTTCCTATTATTGATACACCGTACAGGAGTGATCTGAAACTGGAGCCAAATTCGAAGGAGAGCGTCAGGCAGTTGGAGTACGCTAGCGTCATCGGAAGTTTGATGTACGCTACTACTGCCACAAGGCCTGACATAGCCTTTGCAGTGGGAATGTTGAGTCGATTTTACGAGCAATCCAGGCGTAAAGCATTGGAAAGCTGTGAAGCGTGTTATGAGATATCTCAAGAAGACTCAGACATATGCACTATACTACAGCGGAGATCCGTCAGTAGTGGAAGGCTTCAGTGATGCTAGCTGGTGTTCAGAGGTGGAGAGCGAATATTCCACAGGTGGATATGTGTTCGCCATGGGTGGAGCTGCTATATCGTGGAAGTCGAAGAAGCAGACTATGTTATCTCGCTCCTCCATGGAATCTGAATTCTCTGCATTGGACGCTGCAGCAGATGAAGCAGAGTGGCTTCGGGAGCTCATGTATGACCTTCCAATGGTTGGGGCTCAGATACCGGCGATTCCGATATACTGTGACAACCAGGCGGGCAGCAGCAGTGGCATCTAATGAACTCTTCAACGGGAAGAAGAGGACTGTGCGGTTGAAGCACAGAGCAGTGGACGATCTCATAAAAAGGGGCGTCATTACAGTGATCGATGTTCGGAGTCAGGAAAACCTGGCGGATCCGTTCACGAAGGGTCTCAAGCGTCAGCTGGTCGAGGACACAGCAAGGAAGATGGGCTTGAAGGCATTCTAATATTGTGTCATTATAATCCTATCAATAAATTTTATGTTATTGGTTCAAAGAGAAATCTACCAGATATCTAATTTTTTGATTCAAGGGAGGACTATTGACTGGAAAAATATTAGTTAACAGTGGGCACTTGTTCTGCGGAACATGTAAGGGTTTCGGACCCAGAACCACTGTTGTCTACTATGAATTTTCTACGGAAAATTGATCCTGTGAGAAGGATGGCATAATGCCTTAATGAGTTCTCAGACTGAGTGAAGGTCTGTTATGCTTTACAGGAAGCATGGTGGCGCAACAACCACAAAGGAGTGTTACAACTCCATGCTACAGTGGGGTGACTCCACCATGAGGTTCCCAGGTAGGGGTAATGCCTCGGCTTTGTTAGCCAAGTTACAGGCGGCGTAGCACCGCATATAGGCAGGTAGCCTAATGTTGCATAATCGTAATAAAGAGATGTAGGCAGCACTACAAAGAGGCCGGTGTCCTCATGTTACAGTGGCATGACACCACGATGAGGTACCCAGGTAGGGGTAAAGCCTCGGCTTTGCAAGCCATGTCATAGTGGCGTAACACCACAAGGGAGCGCAAGGCTTCATGCTGGGTAGTTTGGCACTACAAAGAGGCTTGAGACCTCATGCTACAGTAGTATGACACTACGATGAGGTTCCCAGGTAGGGGTAATGCCTTGGCTTTGTCAGCCATGTCATAGCGGCGT
The DNA here is from genome assembly GCA_029216955.1 of Iris pallida. NCBI lineage: Eukaryota > Viridiplantae > Streptophyta > Magnoliopsida > Asparagales > Iridaceae > Iris > Iris pallida. The sequence continues at coordinate 5,395,395 of JANAVB010024597.1, read as the reverse complement.
AGCACCGCAAAGAAGCGCAATGCTTCATGCCAATGACTCTTTATATAGAACTCACCTATAGTGTATGGACAGAGATATCAGGCCGTCTCTTGAGGGTAAACTTGTAGACGCCCAAAAATTATACACTGAAACCAGGCTGGCACAAGGCCTTCAATGTGCAGCCAGAAGCACAGTTGATGTCACTATGTGAGTAGGAAGAATTGCAGTTATGGTGCAGAATTCAAGGCTTAGTCCATTCTTGTATCATGCTGTTATTTAACCTATGCGGGAAGATTCAAGTCGTAGCGACATCTCTCCTAATGCATGATGGACAATCACTGTGGGGAACGCTCAACCCATATATTGAGATATGTGGGGGATTGTTGGTGTTTTTGCCTTTGGACTAGAAAAGATAGTCCCACATCGGCTACACCAAATGGTGAGTATCTCAATATAATGCATTGCTTGTGTTGAGGTGTGCACATGAGGTGTAGTGGGGCACAAGTTTGTGCCATGTGGAAGTATTTTCCTAGAAGGAAAAAGGATTAAATCCAACAAGGATGCAAGTTAATTTTTGTTGTGCGGACTCGGACTCGGACGCGGACTCCAAGATGTCTCGTGCATGCACGGGAGGGTTCGGGGGGTAGGCGTGGACTGGCACACTTCTATGCTGATTGTGGGATGATCTAAAATATCAAACTCTATTTTTGAGTATTGGTATTTTAGTCCCACATCGGATAGGAGAAGAGGTGAAGTCTCAACTCCACTCTATAAATAGAGCCCCTTGGCCTCCTTTGAAAGATGCACCAAGAAGAGAGTTGAGGGAGTCTGTTAAGTCCAGGAAGCCCGTTCAAGTCTCAAATATTGACTTACGAGCGTTCCAGAAGTTCTCCTGAACTTGCTGGTTCCTGGGAGCTTATCCGTACTGCGGGTATAGCTTTGAGCGCCGGTGTTCAACACCCCAGCGAGATCCGCTCTTCTTCTTCCTTCCTCTTTCTGTTGCCTTCGAGAATCTGAGACTCAACTGTTGTTGATCATCTCTTGTTGCCTTCGAGAAACCGCTATTGCAAACGCGATTCGATTTTTTTTAATCGTTTAGGCTACGCAATCAGCATTATTTGCATCTCTTTTTTAGGGATTGCAACTGCATTATTTGCATCTCTTTTTTAGGGATTGCAACTGCATTCTTTGCATCTCTTCTTAGGGATTGCAACTGAGTTTTTCCATCGATTGTTGCAAATAGACTACACTTCTAGACTTTGCATGAGATATTATTCAGTGTCAGACCTTTTATATGTATATAGGGTCCTTGAGATGCACAATTTTTATGTGAGAAGGACGTGTATTGTCGGTGTTAGATTATTTTGAGAAATCATGAAAAGTCCATGTAGCCATGAACACAAGACTCTACAAGTAAACTTGCTAAGCAATCATGAGACTTATAATTAATCGGCATGGGAAGGTGTAACCTCCAGATTGTCACTTATTGAGATAAACTTTATTGTTGCTAATTTGATTGAGCACTTCATCATTAGATGAGGGACAATATTTTTTTTGGTTGCCATTTTTTTTTGTTGCAAATTTTTTCTCTGCTATACAACAAAACAGACTATGTGTGGAAAATATTTTTTTCTGTGCTAATTTCAATTGTGTTTGTATCC